>CAXKVW010000574.1:0-330874 GCA_964058825.1 Carex arenaria | reverse complement strand
AGAATTTACCTTAGAACAACTGAAGGGAGCGCCGAGCGAGATCGTGGAGTCAGTGAGGATCTGTGACATGGAAACCTTGAGCTTGAGGCAGGCTGCCTACAGGTCCCCATGGGCCATATATAACCAAAATTTCAGGAAGGGAACAATGACAGTTGCTGGCGATGCCATGCACATCATGGGTCCATTCATCGGCCAAGGCGGCTCAGCCGCACTTGAGGATGCTATTGTGCTTACTAGGTGCTTGTCAAACGTAATAAATGCACCGGCCAATGCTTCTTCTGACGTCGAAAAATGGACTGAGAGGGTCGGAGAGGCGCTCGATTTGTATGTCAAGGAGAGGAGGCCAAGGATATTGAGGCTTACCGTGCAATCTTATCTTGTTGGAACTCTTCTCAGCACCAAGTCATGGATTGTGAAGTTGGTAGCTATTTTTCTCTTGAGTGTGTTTTTTGGAGGGAACAACCTCAACCATGCGCTGTATGACTGTGGAACTATCTAATTAGCCGACTGGCGACTGCTAGCTGGTTAATTTTAATTGGATTCTTCCTTGGACGTAGCTGTGTGGTGATCCGTATAAATATGATATGATAATAAAACCCCTGTCGGCCATTAATTTATGGACCTTGTCAGGAGTTTTAAGCTTTTATCAAGTGTATTGATGTCAAATTAATTATATCAGAGAGCTAGATTGCATTATATATTCAATTAATAAAACATTTATGTACGTACTAAAGATTTTCATGGTATTAATTATAATTTTCGTTAGTCTTTATGTCTGGTATTATAATTACTATTTTTTTTTTGAGGAAAATAATTACTAATTCAAACGATCGTTTGTTTTAGTTGAAATTTGAAACGGAAGCTAGTAAAATGATCAAACTATGTTTTTTTTTTTTTTTTTTTTTTTTTCTGTTCTTAAAAATCCAACCGAATCAATTGAATTAAAAATGACCAACCGAATAACAATCAAACCATTTAAACTGCATTAATTTTCGACTTATTCGATTAAAACAAATAAGAAAGATTAAATTTCAAAAAAATCAAAAATCAATACATACACCAACATATTACTAATTTCATAAAAAAATATGAAGGTAACATTACATATATTGTTCAATTTCATACAACATATGTAGATGTTTTAAAATATCGATCCAAATCAAAATGAAAGGATGAAAGCAATGTTTGAACCAAACAAAATACGAACCATACTTGAACCATTATAAGTTCGTTTTGAAATTTTTTACCAAACCGATCCATTTAGATCAAAATAATATAAAAATTCAATTGAATCGATCCATTTAAACTGAAAAGTCAATTTATTTGAATCAATTTTTTTTAATTCGGTTGAAAACCAAACAAGCTGGACCGTTTGACCGATTTCTGTCTGGAGTCACCACGCTATAAAATTTGGGCTACCCTTCAAAATAATATCTCCCTTTTTTGGTTTTTTAAGGTCAGAGAGCAAGACTAACTGATTTTATAAATGAGAAAAATATTTACATGCAGAGAATTAAATTGTGGTAGTGATATAATGTCTAAACTTTTTTTTTTTTTTTAAAGTATTAACAAAGCCACCAATTTTCAATATATTGAAAACCAAAATAGTCATATAACGTTTAACTAGTACCACCAATCTGATACAAGTACTGATATTATCAACATACAAAAACATGTATATATTAAGCCCGTACCTACAACAGACATAACAAACTCCAACTGCTAACCTGACAACACTAGCTTCACATAGAACATCAAAAGAGGCACAAATTACAACCAGACCCCTGTAAACTACTAAAACAACCAACATAGACAATTATATGCACTAAAGACCCTCAAAATTATGCAATTTCCAAAGGCACCAGGTGAAGAGACTCTTAACCATCCATACATGTTCCTATTCCAGGCATAAGGGTTGTACCATGTCCATCCTCTATGAAAGTGATCATGGTAGTGCCTATCAGATTCTTTAAATCAGAAGGCAAAATTAGCTTTATTAATTGAGAAGTTAAATCAGTTTTTTTTTTGCTGAGTAGCCCAAAAATAAGCAAGTGATAATATCTTAGACTGATCAATGGCGGAGCCAGTATGGACCAGGGGTAGGCAGTTGCCTACCCTTGGATTTTGAAAAATACTTATAAATCCTATCAAATAAGATTATTACCTACTCCTGTTTCGGTTAATTGCCTACCCCTGCCATGATTCTCTCTAATTGTGACTTGATTTAGTCTCTTTTTTACATCAATTTGAGTTGATTAGTACCATTGATTTGGGGGAAAAAAAAAAGAGAACGTAGCTAAGTTCTCTGGAGAAGAAAGTTAATTGGATACTTTTTTATACATACACTTAGCTTGGTGCATTAGCCCATTAAGTCTAAAGATAAAAGTTATAATTGGTTCACGGTGAACCAGATGCCATGAGAAGTTATATGGGCTCTCACATCAATCAAGACCAATATACATTGCTACTTGGACATTTTTAATATGCAGTGAGTCAAATTACTTTTTAAGTTTTGACAAAAATTGTGTAAAACATAGATTATAGTGAAAAATTGAACTGTTATTTTTTTTAATTATGATTTAATGTTTCATACATTTACATTAGAAATTAAAAATATATCATAACACATGTAGGGTTAACTTGTAAATGTAGTAAACTTTCGTGCTAGTTAGTATGAAAGTTATTTTAACATTATATTATTTTAATTTTATTTAAAAATTTATAAAAAATAATAATAGTTTAATAATAGTTTATTTTTTGCCTATCCCTAATGAAATTTCTAGCTACGCCACACTGTTAGACCCCATATAATTATAGCATGAATATCGTGTCCATTACTATTGTTAAAGATACTTCTATTTCTATCAAGCCATAAGATCCATAAAATTGCACCTCTAATAATCTATATATATGGAGATCCAATATAGAACCGCATCCCTAAACTAATAATTACAACTACAATTTACTAACTATTAAATAAAATTGCCAACTTCACAAAATATTGGCGTAAAAAATCACCTCTAAATTATCTAGATGACATATATAATGTAAAGAGTGGAGCACCTGCACATACCGCCTAAATTTCAGGTTTGTTTCCCGGATGAGGATTTGGCCATCCTTGTTCATGTGTAAAGCTAGCTAGACTCGTCTATTTCTCTCTCACCACAAGGTTTATGAGTCTGCCGCTCACAAGGTATCCCAGAGCCATTTCTTAGTCTCCGGCAGTGTATTTCTATGAACAGACCAAACCATTGTTATCGATGCAAATGTTGTCACAGGAAATTAAGGGTATATATATCGTTATGTGCCCATCAAGCCTGTCCAAATCCGATCCGGCCAGCTTATAAGAACAATCCATAGGATATATATATGGTCTCGTCCTTCCAGTAGATCTTGGCCACATAAGACACACCCTAGGTTAACTTGAATTCCCCTCCTTGCCATGACTTCTTGGTAGAGTGAGAAAAATAGTACGGCGGAGCCAGTTCCGTCACGGAACAACACAATTACGGTACGGAACGGCACAACACGTGTGATTATTACGTGCCGTGACTCGCGTGTCGCGTGTTGTGGCCATCTTTTGAAAATTTGGCACATCACGTTACGTTATGCAAAAGATCTAGTTACGGCACATGGTCACGTGTAATTAGGACGGTTAGATCTTGATCAAATGGTGAATCTTGAATAAACTAACCTAAATTATGAAAAAAAAATAGTTAAATATGACCAAATGTGTGACAAACGTGACTAGTCACGTTTTGGCACATCATGTTTGGGCTAGGACGTGACTCGCGTGCCGTGACCACCTTCTATGTTTTGGTCACAGTATGACGGTATGGCACGACATGTGTAACTGTTTGTTTGATCACGACACGACACGAAACCAAAGTTATGGCGTGTTAGTCATGGCACAATACGTTTTTACCACTCCACTTCTTGGGTCAAATTCGGTTTTGTACGGTTAGCCAGATAAGATGGACTATGGACTCTATGAAAGGAACGAAATATACGAACATTCTGAGATAAAAAAAACCGTCTCGAGTCTTAATTACGGAGGCGGCAATGGATGTGCACAACTGCATTACATTCGGATAGATAGTCCTAATCTTGTTAATATTTTTCAAATTAAGATCACATGTAAATAGAGTGTATACTAATCCTAGGACTTGTAAAACTTTTTTATTAATTAATCAACTGTTGGACCTCACAAGGTTCCAACCTTAAACAAAAATTGGTAAGTTATTAGTTCTTGACTTTTCTGTGAGTGATCAAATTGGTAAGTTATTAGTTCTTGACTTTTCTGTGGTTAAAATCACTCAGAATATGATTTCTATTGATGTTGCAATCTGGTAACAATTTCCTTGGCCTTGTTGACACGCAAATGTATATAAACTTCTTCAAGGACACATGTAATAAAAACAGAGAGAAAAAAATGAAGATAAGAGAAAGATGAATACCATTCATGAATTGGTATTAATTACAGTCAACATGAAAATGCGGTCCATTATGGGCACCGATGTTTAAATTTGATATTAATTTATGGTGTTCTGCTGATAGCTAAAGCTATCAGTATTAAAAAAAAAAAAAAGATATTAATTTATGGTGGTTTATTATTTTGGGATGATCATAAGTTGAATAATATTGAGAGAAAAATCAAAATGAATGACGTCGCTGTATTTTATTCATAAAATATTTTCCAATTTGAATTTATAGTAGAATGCCTCCCTAGCTTGCCCGCAAAACTAAAAGTAAACGATTTAGACCTATCATCTTCAGTTTACACATTTTATGATGCCAACAAGCTCCGTTGACTAGTCAAATTTAATTCAGTTGATTTTTATTCTAATTTTGATTGGTTCATTAATGTAGTCAAGTCAAGTGTATATCTTTTCGTTCTCTTTCCTTTTCACAATTTTAAGCATAAGCGTTCGAGGTGCAACTCTATGTTTAATTAAGTAATTTTATTTAATATAAAAATTTAACACTCTGTTGAATTCAATCCAAATCAATGATCCACAAATTACTTACCAAATTTTAATTACGGGATAAAAGTTAACAAAGAAATTAAGTCTGGCCAAAAGTTTCAAATTCTATATTGATGATGTCTGATATGGTCCCTGATCGAACTACTATACCTTCCAATAAGTCCTGGTTAATATAGGGTTTTCTTAAGAGAACAAATACACAAATATATTATGGGAAGATAAAAACAAATGTCATTACATAATTATATATGGGTGGGTCTCGCTTTGTTTCGACAGTGACAATTGAGATATGTTGTATGAATGGTTGATAATATGATACAGAGAACCAACAAAAACAAATGTATAGAAAGTTGGAATATAATGATGATACATTGGCATAACAAAAGCTGTATCATAAGTGGCAAATATTTGTTTACGTTTAAAGTATTAGTATGAAATTGTCAGTCTACATGAGATAAGATACCATTATATATAAAATGCACACAAAATCTGTCATATTTGAGCCCACTTAACTTGATTGTAAATAAATTCGAAAAATAAAAATTATTATATGGAAATAAAGATATCATTAAGAAGATCATTTTGAATGGTTTGGATTTGTCATTTGAAATCGATTAGATAACTGTTGAAATACTAGAGGAAATTCTCATTAAATCGGTTTGAACGGTTTCGATTTCTCCTTTAAAACCAATTTAATATATTTTGGAGGACAGAAGTATATTGTTGAAATACTATAGCAAACACGTTAGATGAACTCTTTATACATATAACTGTGCGTGCATGTGTGTGTGTGTGTGTGTGTAGGTTTGCTAATATCAAAACGTTTGTTCCTAAGCCGTGGAACAAGCGCTTCAGTTTTTACATTTTTAAAGTTCAAACGATTGATCCAAATCGTTCAACATTCAATCTACATTAAAATGTGCTTGGAGACCAAATTTTATATATTTTAAAAAAATTTTTACTATTTATTCAGCCATTTTTAAAATCGTTGTTTTCAATGATCCAATTTTTTTTACTATTTATTAAAATCAGCAATTTTAAAACTAGCTTAATAAATAGAAAACAAAATTCAGAAAATGTAAAATTTGGTCTCCAATCACATTTTAATATAGAGATCACATCATTCGGTTTGGATCAACGGTTTGGACTTTGAAAATAAAAAATCAATTGATTGCACTACAACTTCAGAACAAATGTTTTGATATTAGCCAACCCCCCCTCTCTCTCTATATATATATAGAGAGAGAGAGAGTGACTAATATGATTTCAGTAGCATATGGTCCGAAGTGCTTACAGTCCAAATTTGAAATTTCAAAATCCAAAATGTCGATCTGAACCGTTAGATGTGTTCTCCATATTGAAATGTACTTGGAGACCAAATTTTACATTTTTTGGAATTTTTTTGCTATTTATTAAGCCACTTTGAAAATCGCTGATCCAACGGTGGCACTGTTGGGTTAAGCCACCGTTGGATCAGCGATTTTCAAAGTGTCTTAATAAATAGCAAAAAAATTCAAAAAAAATGTAAAATTTGGTCTCCAAGCACTTTTCAATATGGAGAACACATCTAACGGTTCAGATTGACTTTTTGAATTTTGAAATTTCAAATTTGCACCGTAAGCACTTCGGCCCATATGCTACTGAAATCATATTAGTCACTCTCTCTCTCTCTATATATATATAATAATAATAATAATAATAAAAATTAATTCAAAAATTTTAATTTTTTGCATGTTGATGCATTACTCGTAATGTAGACGGGTTTCAATGGTTCGGGTTTGTCATTTAAAGTCAATCCGATGGGTTTTAGAGTTGAGTTCAGAAAGAGGGTTGGTGAACTTAGGAGCCCCCTAATTCTGCTATATATATACATAGACACATACACAGGTCCGTTCGACAAACTATTGCAATACAGGAAAAATATAATTTGGAATAAGCTTCAATTCCTCACTGTTCCAATCGTGTTCGGTTGAGAGGTTTGACTGCAAAAGTTCAAACCTAATTCCACTCATTTTTTATGTTCCATGAGAATAAAACATCTTTTCCACTCTATTCCTCTATTTCACTATTGCCGAACTAGCCCACACACACACACACACACACATATACATACACATATACGCATATATACATACATATATATACACATACATGATTTGAGTAGCTCAATATGATATCCATACTAAAACATACTTAAAGATCAAAATTTATATTTATTTGGAATTTTTTTTACTATTTATTTAGATAGGTGCAAAATTAGAAGATTCTAGATCATCAAAAAATAATATTTTGTATATCTGAAAAATTAGTAAATAAATTCTAAAAAATATATAAATTTGGCATTTGGTACATTTTAATATGAAAATCATGTAAAACTAATTTTGAATTAAAAAGTAGATATAAGGATATTGGGCATGGTTGAGATACGGAAACAATGGAGCATTTATTTTAAGCCGTCTCCAGCAGGCACGTTGAATGGAAATGATTTTACTTTTAAGGCAGATATAATATTTTAGAAGATGGCTAGCTAGGACTTTTTTTTTTTGAGGAAAAGTCTAGTATTTCATTTTGACTTCAACACAATTTGTATAGTGACTAAGATATATAGTGACGTACGGGTAGCTATAAATACCGAGATTTTTTTATAAACCATAAATAGAAAAATCAATCTTACGAAATCAATATGATTGTTTTTAAATTTAGAAAAACTATAAGAACCGAAACTAAATTTCGGTTTGCAAATTGTATTTTCCCAAGATCGAAACTAAAATTCGGTCTCTAATCAATTTTAAATTGTTTTTTTCCAAGACCGAAACTAAAATTCAGTCTCTAATCAATTTTAAATTTTTTGTTCTAAATCCAACCTTTCAATTTTTGGAATGCACAAATCTCAATAGAAGTTGTTTTATATGCACGAATCTCAAAACAAATGAAAGGTGGATTTAATTCTTATTTGGTCTAGACCGAATTTATAATTGGGTCTTGTTTGAGTCTAAATCCAACCTTCCAACAAAATTGGAATGCACAAATCTCAGCACAATCTCAATAGAATTTGTTTTTATATGCACGAATCTCAAAATAAATGAAAGGTTGGATTTAATATAAAAAATTAGATGTGGTTTGGAATGGAAAAAAAATATAAAAAATTAGAAACAAATGATAGACCGAATTTTAGTTTCGGTCTTGGGAAAAAACAATTTACAGACCGAGATTTAGTTTCGGTTCTTATAGTTTTTCTAAATTAAGAAACAATCATATTGGTTTCGTAAGATTGATTTTTTTATTTATGGTTTATAAAAAAAATCTCATAAATACCTCCCTATAAAGCATAATAACCACAGTGCCGCTATTATAGCTATTTAGAATTTTGATTGATACATATAAAAATTACAAAATTTAATAGTGGAACTTAAAAATTAAAACCGAAGCATGATAAATTAAGTGTATAGTAACTTCATTATATAAAGGGAACTAAAAAGTATGCGCGTTGAAAATTATAAAACTAATAAACAATTTTAAATTACAGTTTTCAATTTATAAAAATCAGTCTCTTTTTCTTGCACTACCGTATATATATAGAGATTGACTAATATGATTTCGGTAGCACTTCAGTCGAAGTGCTATCAACTCAAATTTCAAAATTTTGTATTTGAAATTTCGAACTAAGTAGCTCAATAAATTGGTTATATATTAAACTTGTAGAATACTAATTTTTATGATTTTTAGAATTTTGTCACTAATTTTTATGATTTATGAAAGATAGCAAAAATTGCCTTAAATATTTAAAAAACATTGCCAATATTTTAGACTATTTTTTGTCATTTTTCATAAATCATAAAAGATAGTAAAAACATTCCAAAAATCGTAAAAGTTGTATTCTACAAGTTTAATATATAACCAATTTATTAAGCTACTTAGTTCAAAGTGTCGAATACAAAATTTTGAAATATGAGTTGGTAGCACTTCAGCCGAAGTGTTACTGAAATCCTATTAGTCAATTTTTCTCTCTCTCTCTATATATATATATACATACATACATACATATATACATATATACATATATATATATATATAGTGAGAGAGAGGAGGAATCAAGTTACAATAATTTTGAGTTACAACAAAGTTATAACAACAATTTTTTTTTTATTTTCAAAGTCCCAATCATCGATCTAAACAGTTCAATATGATTATCTAAATAAAATGTGCTTCCAGATCAAATTTTACATTTTTTTTATTTTTTTACTATTTATTAAGTATTTTACAAAAACTAGTCAAATTCAGACCATTGAATTTTGTACCCATTTTAATAAATTGTAAAAAAATTCAAAAAAAATGTAAAATTTGATCTGGAAGCATATTTTATTTAGACAATCATGTTGAATGGTTTGGATCGACGATTTGGACTTTGAAAATGAACAAAACTGTTGTTGTAACTTTGTTGTAACTCAAAATTGTTGTAACTTGATTCCTCCTCATATATATATCCTTACATATCCACATACATAGCTGTTGGTGCTTATTAGTAGGGGCGGAGCAAGACTTTCGAACTATGATGGACAAACACACAATGAGAGTCAATCATATAAAAAATTTCTGTAAAGAATGAGATCAATTTTACAATTCTATTAAATTTTAATCTAAATTATATAAAAATATATATATAAATATAAATTTTAAAAAAAAATAGAAGTCAATTGACAGCACATCATTTTAACTCGTGTATAGATATAATGATATATATAAATTTGGGCTAACGTTGAACGATAATGATTTTTTTAATGCAGAGATCTAATATTTTAGAAGCCGTCTAACTAGGATTCATTTATTCCAACAAAGTCTATACTAAGATAGTGACGGGTAGTAGGTATAGCCTTATAGGAATATATAACACGAGTCCATCTGGTTATAAATACCTCCACCATGCGTAATTAAAGCATAAATCATAGCAACACCTCATAGCTAGAAGAGAGAATTAACTTGAGAAAACTGATCAATTCACCATCATTTCATTTAGTGCAAATGGCTATGGAGGAAGTGCATGATATTGTAATTGTTGGTGGAGGCATCAGTGGCCTTGCTCTTTCCCTTGGTCTTCACAGGTTAACATTTTTTTGTGAAATATTATTCTCATCTACTGAACTTATAAGTTTCTTTTGCAAATGTTACAAGAAATAAGTTCCTGAAAAGTTCATTTACTGAAAAGTTACTTTAATATATAAGTGTCATTTTAGCCAATTTTAAAGCAATAAATTGTCTTGGATCCATTTCATTTCTTTTATTTTGAATGGGAATTAGTGACCGACTTTTGCATTATTTATATGTTGATCACCAGGCATGCAGTAATAAAGATCAAACTATAGAACTCTATCACCTCTCCCTCCCATGCATTATTTAATTATTTGCAGGGAGTTGTCAATACATGGAAGTCCATGCATGCACTTGATCTTATAATAAATGAATTATCCTTATTTAATTTTCTTTTGTGACCATTTCCTTTTTTATTTTCACAATAATTACTTTCTTTTCCCTAAAGGGTAAAACTTACATATTGCATGGACTTAATCTTATAATAAGTAAATTACACCCATTTAATTTACTTAAATATGACCTTGGGGACCATTTTCTATATATTTTATTTTTCACAATAATTACTTTCGTTCCTAATTATGTTTAGTTGTGGACTAAACAGTGGAACAAGGATCTTAGGCCTTACTTATTCTGCAAACGTGGTTTAATTGATTTAGATTAAGATGTAATAAGCTGGCCTAAATTAGTCTAAACTAACCCACCTCTCTTGGTGGTTTAATTTGATTTGAGTATGAGGCCTAACTTTTCATTGTTTTTAATATTTTCAATCACTTTTTAAGAAATGTAAATTAAACAATTAATTTCGTTTTCATTTAAGCATAAAGGAACTTGTAACTTTATCAATTATAGATTCAATATTTTTTAAATAACATAACTTTCTAAATAACAAAATAAGCAATCTAAAACATTATTAAATAAAATATTTTTTGAAATTGTACTACAAATAAATTTGTTTTTTGTTCAGCAACATAAATAAGTTGGTATACATCTAAGTTTAATTTAACAAGATTCACTAAATACAATGTGCATCTCTAAGATATAGAATTAATTTGTACATAACTCATTTTACTGTATAATCTTTAATTTTCAATCAAAATGAAAAAAATAAGAAAAATAGTTTTATTATTGATATTACAAATTTTGTAAGACAAAATAATTTGTAATATCAAATCATGCCGTAAGCCACTAAATTCTTACGAAACAAGAAATAAGTTAAATTGAGGTATAATTTAGGTCACCTTAAGTTGGAATAACTAAGTTAGACCTTATAATTAGCTTTAGTCCACAATCAAACACCACCTAAGAGAGTCAAGACTAATTTTGTATTACATGCATTTAAAATATTATTATAAATCAATCACACATACTTAATTTACTTAAATTTGCTTTTGTGGACATTTCCTTTTTTTTATTTTCACAAGATGGTAAAATTTTGCATTTGTGTATTGCATTTGAATATATTCATATTTTTGAAAATTTTCATAGAAGCTCCGAAGTCTTGAGGGAGAATCAAACTCTCGATCTTTGAATACAATAGTTCTAGCTAGAACTTTTTTCTAGCCAACTGTGCTACCTCCGCTTTCATTTGAATATATTCATCATTGAGTTAAACAAAAGGTTCAAGCCCTATCTATATTTTTGAGATAGATGATGTATGTCTAGCGTACCAACTTTTATAAAATTATTTAGTCGGATTTCGAACTCACGATCTTCTACATAGAGAGCAGAGAGTGTAGGCTAATTAAAGACTATTTCTTGTACTCTTGATTATATTTGAATTGCTATATTCAAATTAATTAATATGGTGAAACTATCAGGAAGGGAATAAAGAGCTTGGTTCTGGAGAGATCAAAAACACTAAGATCAGAAGGAGCTGCCATTGGTGTGCATGGCAATGGATGGCATGCACTCGACCAACTCAAGGTCGGTGCCGAACTTCGCAAGTGTTCCATCCCTCTTACCGGGTACACACTTCATCTCTCTCTCTCTCTCTCTCTATCTATATATATAGCTTTCAGGAAACTTGATACATTACAGGGTGGCATCACTAGTTAAGGGCTAAGGGATACATTTCATTATTGTAATTTCTGTACAACAAAATATACCGGGCCGCATTTAATTATATATGCATGGTTGCTATGGCTATCTGCAACAAAGAAGACTCAATCATTAATATAAATTTGGTTACCTGACATTGCTATGAGACTAACTCATTCTTCCTTCTTCCATAATCAAATATTGCAGGATGCACTATGAATATCTTAAAAAGGATGATAAGAACGTAAAAACATACAGGTAAATAAGTACTGCTTATAGTGCTCTACATCTATATAACTGCACTTAACGTATGCCAACGATATATTAACTTCATGCGTATTTAATTAATTACAGGAGAGAACTGCGGTGCTTAAGGAGGAAAGACCTCATTGAAACCTTGGCAAAGCATCTGCCGGCCGAACAAATACGCTTCGGTTGTATGGTTACGTCGTTGGATATCGATCACAGAGAAAATTTGCACGTTCTCACTACACGTGACGGTGCCGTCATCAAAGCTAAGGTACATATCATACAACCACATTAAGCTTTAAAAATAAAAATTCCATAATTATATATAATTACAAATAAGAAAAAAAATACGCTGTGCTAATTATGTGTCATTATTAATTGTAGGTCCTTGTTGGCTGCGAAGGATTGAACTCAATGGTAGCCAAGACGTTGCAGCTCTCAACTCCCAAATATTTCCCGACATGGATAACACGTGGTTTAACAACGTACCCAGATGGCCATAATTTTGGGAATCATTTTCTTCGTTACGCTACAGAGAAAGCAATTTACGGCAGGCTCCCAATTGACGACAAAAATGTTCACTTCTTTGCCCTTTTCCATGCCCCGGCAGGTGACCAAATTACTTAAACTAAGATCATAATTAAGAACTTCAACGAAAAGAATAAACTGTAAATTAAAGAATGTATATACTGTTTCAACTTCTTATGGATCTGATAATTTATATATACAGGAGACATGAGCAGCCCTGAGGTCGTCAGAGAATATACCATGGAACAACTGAAGGGAGCGCCGAGCGAGATCGTGGAGTCAGTGAGGATCTGTGACATCGAAAACTTGACCATGAGGCAGGCCGCCTACCGGTCCCCGTGGGCCATATATCACCAAAATTTCCGGAAGGGAACAATGACAGTTGCAGGTGATGCCATGCACATCATGGGTTCATTCATCGGCCAAGGCGGTGCAGCCGCACTTGAGGATGCTGTTGTGCTCACTAGGTGCTTGTCAAACGCGATAAACGCATCGGCCAACGCTTCTTCCGATGAAAAATGGACTGAGAGGGTCGGAGAGGCGCTCGATTTGTATGTCAAGGAAAGGAGGCCAAGGATAGTGAGGCTTACCATGCAATCTTATCTTGTTGGAACTCTTATCTGCACCAAATCATGGCTTGTGAAGTTGGTAGTTATTTTTCTCTTGAGTGTATTTTTTGGAGGGAACACCCTAAACCATGCACTGTATGATTGTGGAACTATCTAAGTCGACTGCTGGTTTGATTTGGGTTCTTCTGTGGACGTAGCTGCGTGGTGATCCGTGTAAAGATAATATGAATAAAATCCTTGTCGGCCATTTATGGGCCTTGTTTAGAGGTTAAAGGTTTTGTCATGGTGTATTTATATTTGGTGTCAAATTAATTATATCAGAGAGTTTGCATTATTCATTAAGAAAACATTTCCGTTCGTACTAAAGAATTTAATCTTTGAGGGTATTATAGTTACTAATTCCCTACGTTTTTTATTTCTTTTAATAACATATATTCTATAATTCTACTATTTATTAATATTATTAATATTGAAGAATTGAGATAACAATCAAATGACAACTAATTCAAGTCTATACATTTTTCAATCATGCAAATAAAAAAACAAAAAGAATCTACAAGGTAACATTAGTTAATAGTTAGTATTCTATTGATTATTTTACTGATTACAATAATTAAAATCAGCTTTCAAATTGCAAAGAAAGACAATAATTTTACAAGTGAATACCAAACGAAGAACAAGCAAAAGGAGGAACTAATATTCAAATATTCACAGAGTTCGGTTTAGCATACTTAGCATAACAGAGAATGTAACATCACAAATAGGAACAGAAGCACAAAAACCTATGCAAATTGTAAAAAAAAAAAAAAATTCATGTAGTATAGCGGTCAAGAATAATGCATAGCACGTAGCGGTAATAGCGGTAAACTATTACAACTATAGCGGACGTAACTGAATTAGCGAACTTTTATCCCATAGCGTAGTTTTTAGGATCTAAAAAAATTATAGCACAGTTATAACTAGCTATTTAAAACGTTGTATATGCTTGATGATGTAAATTTTCATTAGTGTTTATTTGTTTGAAAATTTCCTTGATATGTGTTTACTGGGCGGAGGGTGTTCAAACGATCATTTGTTTTATTGAAATTTGAAACAGAAGTAAAATAATTAAACTAATTTTGTTTTCTGTTTTAAAAATCCAACCGAAGCAATCGAATTAAAAATGTCCAACTGAATAACAATTAAATCATTTAAACCAAATTAAATTTTGGCTTTTCAATTGAAATGAATAAGCGATATTAATTTAAAAAAATCAAAACTCAATACATACCGGCATTTTTATTCATAACCAAAAAAATAAATAAAATAATATTAATAACCAGACTCCCAAAAAAATTCCATCCATAACCAAACCGCCCTCCGGGGGGGAGGTTTAGTCCCCCCCCAACCCGCCCCCCAGTGGGGCGGTTTACCCCCAGACCAACCCGCCCCCCGGTGGGGCGGGTTGCTACAGTATTTTTTTTTTTTTTTTTTTTAGGATTTGAATTTTCAATCTAAATAATGAATATATTTGTTTGAAATTATAGATATGAAATTAATGACTAAAAATAATATGAAATTAAAAGAAATGAGAAGTAACATCTCTGATCAGTAATCTATTAGTACCTCCTCAGAGCAAGTGCTTTCATTTGGTCGACTAGATCCTTGCTTTTGATTCACAACCTTTATTTGCTTCACTTCAGTGTTCATTGGCACATTCCTTTAGGAAAAAAATTAATCAGAAAGAACACAGAAACACAGACTGAGATTTACTTACTTATGTACACTGAATTTAAAAATGAGAAATAAAATAGTAAAATAAAACCGTTAGATTTAATCTTACTTATTCTTTTCTTTATGCACATACAAAACATTACAATAGCAAACAAAAATGTTCAATCTTACTTACTTATGTCCTCAAATTGTTTTTCAAGATCTTAAAATATATCATTTTTTTAAAATCTTACTTACTTAATAACATTATTTAAAAAAATATATATCATTAATTACTTAATGTTTTTTTTTTTTGGAATCTGAATCTAAAAATGAGAAATAAAATAGCAAAATAAAACCGTTAGATTTAATTTTTAGGAGAAATTTCCAGTGTACCCATACAAATTCTTGAAATAGCCAATATCCCCATCAAAACACTATAATAGCTAATATCCCCATACAAATTTCAAATTCTTTCTTCTATCCCCTTTTAATCATTTAATCTTTTATTTAATTATTTTTAAATTTAAATTGATCATTATGTCCCTCTAATTGTAAATGGACATGTCCATTAAAGTTTAAATATGATTGAATTGAAGAAGAAATGAAACATGCTTTGTCTTAGTACCTAATGTTTCATTCCGTCTATAGTACTATTCCCTTTCTTCGCTACAAAATCTAACTTTGAGAATTTGCTTGAAATTAGTGAAAACCAAATGAATTTACTACAACTCCCACTTTCATTGTCCCGTCTTCTCCACCTATGCTCCCCCTCCCGTTTACTGTTTCTAATTGAAGTATAAGAATGTGTTAAAAATGAAATTTAGTTTGAAATTCAGTTTCTTACTTTTTAAATATCTAAATTTCTCTTGTTAACTTAGTGTCCATGTTCAGTTAGCCCCAACACAAACTGTGAGCATGCTCAAACATTACATTAGGTAACAGGACCACTTGAACCAAGCCATAGACCTGCTGGTACCAATTAAACCCAAAACCAACACTTTTTACAAGACAAAAATGCCTTTTTGGAGTTTTCGACACAAAAATGCATAATTTGGAGTTGTGAGCTATTCTATAAAAAAAATAACAAAACATGGCTATGAATGCCAAAACTACCCTTGATAAGTTAAATTTGAGGAAATAAGCCATTTAGAATCTTGTAAAAATTATGAAGCCATACATTAACATTAGATACATGCTTGCACATGATTCATACATATTTTCCCATAATGAAATACAAAAAATTGAATGAACAAGGGGGTCAAACTCAAAACACAACACCTTGTCCTTCACACCATAAGCAGACAACGGGGTGAACATTAACCCCTCACTCAAAAAATTACTGCCACAACTAAGTACTGATATGGATTTTGAAGAAAAATAAAGATTTAATCCTTATTTATATATTGATTGGATGAGTACTGAGTACTGGTAAAACTAAGACTTTTTCAAACCCTAAGGTCTCTGGAACCCACCTTTGCCTATCCTTTATTCAATCATGTGCCTTTCTTTTAGTACTTAGTAGTAAACTGAGTACTGGTACCAGTTCTTTTACAAATGATAGTTTCAATTTTTCTAAGACTCAATATTGCTTTTTTGGCTTCTAGGGATGCTGTTGTGTCTGCACAAGTTTAGTTTTTACTTTCTTACCTAGTATGATTATATACAAATCATTAGCTATTCGCTAATGAATTAGGTTTTAATGTAATCTATACTTGGTTACTACATAATGTTTCATATTGAAATTAAATAATCAACATGTTATTGTAGGTTTGAACCAGACATGATTGCCTTTGAGTGTTTCTTAGGGGGGCAGTGATAAGGAGAGGAGCTGAGTAAAATTCAATTCTTTCTATGCACATAACGAAATAACATATCAAAAATTTAATTATTTTATTTGATAACAAGAGAGCAACAGCAAAATTCAATTTCTATGCACAACAACATCATGAATTGATCCAACCAATCAAAATCATAAAGAAAAAAAGATATTTTTTTATTTCTTTTGGGCATTCACACCACGACACAAAGTAACTTTTTATTTTTGCATTTCTCATTTTTGGAGGCAACCAGCAATAACAACCTTGATTGCTGACAAACACATAACGAAATAACATATCAAAATTAAATTCTTTATCTGCACCACACAAGTTCGTCTCACGTAAAAATTATAATTTTGGAGTGTTAATACATACTACCAATAAACATTGGTACATGTGATTGTGAGGGATCCAGAGTAATGCCGGAGATGTGGAGTTGTCGTAGGTAATGAAAGCACCTGCAAAATTTGAACTACCAATAAGAGAAAAGCATTTACTAAACCCGCCTTGGTTCCTCATCGGCGACAGAGGCACACACACGCTGGGCGAAATTTCTTTTCTGCTTCAAATAATACGAAAGGAAATATTAGGTGTGAAGAAGAGAAAAGAAAGGTAAAGGACACCTCCATTAAAATTTGAAGGGTATAATGGCCAATTTTAATTTTAAAATATTAAATGATTGAAAGGGGATAGACAAAAGTGATAATCTAATATATTCGCTAATCTAATCGGCCCAAATCCAAAGCTGCTGCAGACGACTATGTAAATCCAATTACATTCGATTACTCTTTTCAACAGAATTTAAATTCATAAATTTGTTTTGCTAGAGCATGTACCTTCCAGTTCTTGAAATTGAATCGGAAGACAAAATGCTTGTATGAGACTTCTCCTGTGGCAATTGCACTTGCTGCTGGTGCATTTCTCAGTGCTGAAAAATATTTTTCAACAAAAGAAAATTCAGTTGAGACACTAAAAATCTTAAACTTAATTTTTGAGATACTAAACGATGTTTTTTGGCGATTCTGATTCGTCGGATACCCGGGGCTACACCCCGGGGTGACGGTCACCACCGTCTCCTCCTCCCCTTTTCGAATTAGGGTCATACGCGCCAATCCGACTTTCCTAGCAAAAGTTATGGCCGTTTAAAGTTTAAAAAAAAAACGATGCTTCCGGCCCATTTTTTTGTCACCACTGGGGCTTAAACCCGCATCTCTTGGGTGAGAGTCACACACTCTAACCACTATACTACAAAGTCTTTTATGTTACAATATTGAATCTATATATAATATATACATACAATAAAACAGTAGTCTTATAACTTTCAATTCAAATTATTTTAATGCAAAAAACATTAAGTAATTAATGATATATATTTTTTTAAATAATGTTATTAAGTAAGTAAGATTTAAAAAAAATGATATATTTTAAGATCTTGAAAAATAATTTGAGGACATAAGTAAGTAAGATTGAACATTTTTGTTTGCTATTGTAATGTTTTGTATGTGCATAAAGAAAAGAATAAGTAAGATTAAATCTAACGGTTTTATTTTACTATTTTATTTCTCATTTTTAAATTCAGTGTACATAAGTAAGCAAATCTCAGTCTGTGTTTCTGTGTTCTTTCTGATTAATTTTTTTCCTAAAGGAATGTGCCAATGAACACTGAAGTGAAGCAAATAAAGGTTGTGAATCAAAAGCAAGGATCTAGTCGACCAAATGAAAGCACTTGCCCTGAGGAGGTACTAATAGATTACTGATCAGAGATGTTACTTCTCATTTCTTTTAATTTCATATTATTTTTAGTCATTAATTTCATATCTATAATTTCAAACAAATATATTCATTATTTAGATTGAAAATTCAAATCCTAAAAAAAAAAAAAAATTACTGTAGCAACCCGCCCCACCGGGGGGCGGGTTGGTCTGGGGGTAAATCGCCCCACTGGGGAGCGGGTTGGGAGGGGACTAAACCGCCCCCCCGGGGGGCGGTTTGGTTATGGATGGAATTTTTTTGGGAGTCTGGTTATTAATATTATTTTATTTATTTTTTTGGTTATGAATAAAAATGCCGGCAATACATACGTCAACATATTACAAAAAGAAATATGAAGACAACATTGCACATTATTTAATTTTCATACAAAATATGTAGATGTTTTAAAGTATGCAAACCAAAATGAAAGGAAGGAAGCGATGTTTGAACAAAAAAAAATATAAACCTTACTTGAACCATTATATATAATTCAGTCTTTTTTATTTAGTTGGTCTTGAAAAGTCTAAACAAACCTTAGACCGAAAAATTTTAAAAATTCAATCGAATAAAATCATAATCACTCCCTTTTTGCTATAGATTAATAAGTTATTCTTGACTTTTCTGTTGTTAAAATTACCCAGAATATGATTTCTATTGATGTTGCAATATGGTAACAATTTCCTTGGCCCTTATTGACCGGCAAGTGTATATATACTTTTCAAGGACACATTTATAATAAAAACATTTATAACAAATACCATCCTTGAATTGGTATTTGGTCCGTATGTATTATCGTAAGCATGAAAATGCGGTCCATTATGGGCATCAATGTTTAAATTCGGATAATCATATAAGTTGAATAATGAGAGAAAAAATCAAGTGAATGACGCTGCATTTCGTAAAATCTTTTCCAATTGAAATAGTAGAATGCTTCGCTTGTCCAAAAAGTAAACAATTTAGGCCTATCATCTACAGTTTACACATTTTATGAAGCCAACTTCTCCGTTGTCCCAATTAAGTCCTCAGACAGTCAAATTTCAAGCAAGTTTTGATTTTAATTCTAATTTGATATATGTTCATTAATGCAGTCAAGTCAAGTATCTTTGCGTGCTCTTTCTTCTTTACAATTTTAAGCATAAGATTTCACGGTGCAACTCCATGTTTAATTAATTAAATTTATTTAATTTAAAGAAGTAACAGTCGTTTGAATTAAATCCAAAGCAATTGCTAATCCACCCGAATTTTTTTTTGATACTGTTTCTAAATTAAAAACCACCCGGTTTATGTAAAAAAATACCGCCCCCGCATAATGGTTTCGCGCACCAGTCAAAACGGGTCTGCACAAGCATCTTGCGCATCTATTGGTCCGCACCATGGTTTGGCGCACCAAGTCCGAACCATGGTTTGGTGCACTAGGTCCGCGCAATCATTTTGCGCACCAAGGGGTTCGCACAAGGGTTTGGCGCACTAATAGGTTGTGCACGGAAATTGACATACTTGCACAGATTTTAATGTACTTAGCACGGATCTTGATGCAATCGGATGGTCCTTACAAATTGGGCTTTGAATGGTCTTTGAATAGTTCTGAAATCAAGGTCAAAGACCGCAGGAGCATGGGTAACCTCCTTGGTGCGCAAAATCATTGCGCGGACCTGGTGTGCCAAACCATGATGCGGACCAAGAGGTGCGCAAAAGTATTGTACGGATCCAATTTGGCTGGTGAGTGAAACCATTGTGCGGGATGATATTTTTTTACCTAAACCAGTACAGGTGGTTTTTAATTTAAAACAAATTATGACCGTGTCAAAAAAAAAAAATTCGGCTGATCCACAAACTAAACAAATTTTACGGGAGAACAAATAACAAAGAATTGAAGTCTGGCCCAAAGATATGAAAATCTATAGTGATCCAATTTGGGCCCTTAAACATACCTTCCAATTAAGGCCTACTTAATATAGTGTTTCTTTAACAGATTAAATACACGAATATTACGAGAAACCAAAACAAATGCTATTACTTAATTAGTGGCAGTTGGGATATATAAGTTGTTTGAATTATTGGTGATATGATAGAATGAAAATGATGGTACAGAGGCAATATATAATGTATAGGAAGTTGGAATGCTGATAAGGAGCCATAACAAAAGCTGTATAGAAAGTTAAAAAATGATTAGTTTACATTCAAGAACAGTATGAAATTGTTAGCCTATCTGAGATAGGGTAACAATATTGAGAATTTAAAAATAAAAAAAATCTAACTCAAAACGTTGTCGTCTAACATTTATACTATTACATTTTTTTGTTTGTTAAATTAACAGTAAAATGATAGTCTTCATTCCTCTTTTTATCTAAGATTACATTTGAGATCCAGTTTATCTCGGTCCTTTTTCTAAATACCATAATTAATATTCACACAAGCAATATGAATCTATAAACCCTAACCTACACTAATTAAATATTAATTTGGTGCATGTGTGGCATGTTATATATGTTGCATGAATATGAGTGCGTGGGGGTATCGTGTCGAATACGATATAGATACGGCAATATGACACTTTTAAAAAATCAAAAATACAATTCATCTATTTTATATTATATCAAAAATTACAGATACGATACAATACGATAGTCCAAGTCATTAAATATCATAGCTACTAGCTTTAACAACAAATGTGAGCTAGTGCATGTAGTGGTAAAGGAGTATGTTGATGTACCACATAATCAGCTGGGTTTGATTATGCATGGCATTAGAAAATTGGTTTCTGGTATGTGGTCCATGCGCGGTGCACATGTTGATGGTGTATGCACGATGCACAAGTCGTTGGGATCGAATCTGCAGAACACCTATGTCACTAGTGTATGCGTATTCAGCCGTATTGTTGCGAGTCAAACTGTATCGGAGACTGTATCAAGGAGTATATAATACGTTAGTTGATCTAATGTGTTAGCTGGCGTATTCGATACGTAATTTGAACCATATTGTATGTATTGAAGCAACTTGATTATAATTCTAATTCCATTCTGTCCATTAATAGTCAAGTCGAAAATGAACTTGAAATATTTTGAGCTCTCTTTATCTTTATATTTTTCAAGTAACATTTTCTTCTCTTTCTTCATGACAATTTTAAGCAGAAGCGCGCGTTCACGGTGCAACTCTATGCTTAATTTATGTTATGCAATTCTAATTCAGTTTTTTTGCTTCAAAAACACAGTTGTTTGAGTTCGTTTTTTTTTTCTTTTTTCTTTTTGAAGAATCAACAGTCGTTTGAATTAGATCCACAGCAATTGAAGTCCGGCCCAAAATAATTTGAAATTATATATAGTGATGCTATTTGGGCCCCTGAATTATTTATTTTACCGTCCAATAAGGCCTAATTAATTACTTTCTTAACAAAATAAATCCATAAATAAAATGAGAAGACCAAAACAAATGTTATGACTTATGTGTAGCAGTTTGAAAGAGAAAGGCCTATTTGATTTTGCAATTTAGCCCAGGTATGTGAACCAATAGCTTTATTTAAATTTAGTTGTCCAGACAAAATAAACCGAAATTTTTATTCATAACATATAAATAAATTGAAATTCAAAATATAACATCGATATGGTAGGATTTAAAACAATGTCACTTTTGCTAGATGATACAGTGGAATGCATAGCTGAATAGATAATCCAGCAGAAACTGAGAGGTCTATATACACTAGATAATTCGACAAAAGTGAGAGCTATAAAAAATGTTTAGTCGTAGTCTAGTTTTTCTCAATAAATGAAAAATATTCAGCTGTAATCTAGTGGTTAAAGCTCTATTTTGTGGTTGAGAAGATTTAGATTCAAATTTACATTCATCACATATTTTGCATTTTAATTTTTAGCTATCTCTATCAAAAAAATTTAGTTCTGCCCCTAATGCAACAAGTTCATATTCTATTTTAGATTGTCCAAATAATCGATTTGAACCTCTGAATCGAATCTAATCTTCAGATAAAGATTATAGAAACCAAAATTTTTATTTTAAAAAAATGTTTGACTATTTTTTATAGGAAAAAGATCAATTGATCTGAGGATTATGGACCATCCAATAACATCGGTATTCTTCCCATTAAAAAAATAATAAATTTTATTAAAAAAAAGTAAAATATATTTTTTCTTTTACACAATTTTGATATGAAGATTGGATTTTTTTTATATATAGAATCATATTTAAATATTTTAACAAAACAAGTATACTAGATTTGATTTTTTATGAAAAAACAGCTCCACCGATTATGTGGATCGGTGGAGGCATTTAGTATGCAAGCTGGAGGAAAATTTTTCTACCTCCACCGATTCTATAAAAATCAAATCCAGCATGCTTAGTTAGCTAAAGTATTTAAATTTGATGCTATTTAAAAAAAAACAGTATGAAAATCATGAGTGGTTTAGAGAGGTATATAGTTTAAAGCTAGAAATTCTCTAATTTTCCGCATTTTGATAAATATTTGATAGTTATAACGGATTTCAATGGTGAATTGTAAATTGTATCCATTTCTAGACCAATAAAACTATAAAAGATTTGTATACGAGTTTCTCAAATTCAAACCTATTGTACCTATATTGAATATTTTTGGTTCTTTTGTTTTTCTGAGTGTTCATAAGAATCTTCATTAGATAGGTTCGGTTAAAATCAAGTCAAAATAGTTAAATTAAAATTTTATCGGGTTCTCAGAAATATAACTTAGAATTAAATTTGTCATTGATTAACAACTAAATTAAAATAATCAAAGTAAGTTTCGGTTTATTTAATTGAATTTAAATAAGAGATTTTAAATTTTAAAAGTTCAAAACTTAATACATACACAAATACATTTAATAAATATAAATTAATTACACACACAGAGAGTAGGGTTAAAATGCATCATTGGTTTTGTGGCCCAACCATATTCCACATTTCTATCTTTGTTTTCAAAGTTCAAATAGTCGATCCGAACCGCTCAACATGATATCCATATTAAAATATTCTTAGAGACCAAATTTTATATTTTTTGGAAATTTTTTAGATAGGTATTAAATCATTGTTTTTGGATAGTCCAGAAACAGTGATTTTGTATCTATCTGAAAAATAGTAAACAATTTCAAAAAAAATATAAATTTTGGTCTCTAAGCACATTTTAATATATAGATCACGTTTTGTGGTTCGGATCAACTGTTTGAACTTTGAGAACGGAAATAAAGATGTGTAGTATAGATGAGACACAAACCAATGATGCATTTTAATCCCCCTCACACACCCACATATATATTTTGTTGGCATTATATATAATGTTCAATTTTATATAAAAGAATGAACCAAATATATATTGAATTATTTAATCCAAATTTATAAGTTCGATTGAAAATCAAATAAGTCAGAACTAATGATTACTTTTAATTTTCTTTATTTATCATCTTTCAAAAATAAGAATAAACTATTTAGTTAAACTGCGGACATGGTAAAAAGTTAAACTGGGATCCGGATCCCCCAATGTAACTCAAATTTTGAGTTTTGGATTGAGACCGTCCGATTAGAATTCAACATTCTATTTAACACAATCCATCTTAGAATGTGTACTCCATCTCGAATCCGATACTCATCTCGTGCGCTCATCTAGAATCGGACGGTTCCAATTTAAAACTCAAAAGTTACATTACTGGATCTCGATTCTGTCTTTTCCTAGAAATCATGCCCTCGTCTCGTAAAATGAAGTAGCCACTTTTGTAACGGGTTGTGTTATAGTCTGCACCGTTGTTTACTATCAAGGTTTGTGCGCTGATCATATCCGAAAGGCTCAGATTGCGCATCACCTTATTCTCACTTTAAGCGATGACAAGGCAGATTCGATCACAAGGCAGCAGATTGCACGTGGTGGGGCCCGCATGCCTCTCACTCCGGCACACGCCGGAATTCGCATACTCTGAGATAGAGTATTACAAACGGGCAGGGCAGGGCACGGGCATGCGCGGGCACGGGCGGATGCGGGCACGGGCGTCACGGGCACACGGGCGCGGGCACCACGGGCGTTTTTTTCAAAAAATCTGCCCTGCCCGTTTAATGCCCGTGCCCGCCGCGGGCGCGCGGGCAGGACGGGCCGGACACCGCGGGCACCACGGGCAGGGCCGGGCAAAATTTTTTTTTTTTTTTCTGTTTTTTTTTTCTGTTTTTTTTATAATAAAATATAAATTAAAAATTTCTTAAATCAATTACTTTAAAAATAATATATCAAATGAATTCAAATTGGCATGAATTTGGATTTATAATTTATTGGTTTTCAAAGAAAAAAAACAGAAAAAAAACAGAAAAAAAAACAGAAAAAAAAACCGAAAAAAAAGAAAAAAAAATAATTTGAATAGGTTAAATCAATTACTTTAAAAATTCAAATCTAATTACTTTAAAAAAATCTAACATATTCAATTACTTTAAAAAAATCTAACATATTCAAAACAATTACTTTAAAATAAGAAAATATAAGAAGTTTTATAAAACTCCATATTAAAGTCGAAGGTTCAAAACTTAATTGGAGATCTCTAATGGATATTAAAAATATTTGAATGGTTTGATCTCAACTTTATTAAAAAAAAAAAAAACACCATATTAGAACTGCTTTTATTAAATATGATTTTTCAAGAATTCAGTAAAAGAAATATTATCATGCCTTTCATCAATAAAATAGAATTATTCTAAGATACTAATGACAACATATCATGTGATGTGCTAGTAATTTAAATGAAACTTTTTTTATGTTCAAATGGTATACTCAAGTAGGATTCAAACATCACATCCTTTATCTTAATCTTCGTTTTAAATATTTAAACATTCGATCTGAACTGCTCAATATGATCTCCATATTAAAGTGTTCTTGGAGACCAAATTTTATAAACTTTTTAAATATGATCTCCATATTAAACTTTTTTGATTGATATTAATGTTGTTAATAAAAATTTCGGCAATATTTCAATTTGAGTGTCATTGATATTTCATAAAAATGGTCATTCTATCTCTGTTATTAATTTTTTTTATGTTGATGGCGGCTTCCAATTTTAAGGAATAAAATTAAATTGAAAAATTGTTGATATTGTGCAAAGCAAATTGAAAAAAATATATATTGATTTTAACATTAATAATACTTATGAAATAAAACAAGGTAACTGTGTACTAGCGGCGGAGGGATGGGTCGCAGATCGTTACACTGTGTACTAGCTCGAGGTGACCATCGTGGATCGGGCACTTCCAAAGGGTCCACGCCGGGGGCTGGCCTTCGGCTCTAGGTTCGGTATCCATACATTCAGGATGAAAGTGGTACCTGCAGCGGCTACACTGTATCATGTACTTCTTTAAGCCTAGCTTGACGCACAAGCGACAGATTCGCTCGGGATGATCATTGAGCGGTGCTCTAGGGGGAGTGCGCGGAGGGTCTAACATCTTCACATATTCAAAAAAATAAATCTAACATCTTTTATTAACCTATTAAAAATAAATCCGAAATTAAAAAAAAAAATCTAACCTATTCAAAACAAATCTAATTACTTCACATATTCAAAAAAATAAATCTAAACCCTTCTATTAACCTATTAAAAATAAATCCGAATTTTTAAAAATAAAATCTAACATATTCAAAACAAATCTAATTACTTCATATATTCAAAAAAATAAATCTAAACCCTTTTATTAACCTATTAAAAATAAATCCGAAATTAAAAAAAAAATCTAACCTATTCAAAACAAATCTAATTACTTCACATATTCAAAAAAATAAATCTAAACCCTTTTATTAACCTATTAAAAACAAATACGCAAACGCAAACACGCAAACGGAATTTTTAAAAATAAATCTAACCTATTTTTTTGAACCTATTAAAAATAAATCCGAATTTCAAAATAAAATATAACATTTTCTAAAATAAATCTAATTACTTCACATTTCAAAAAAATAAATCTAACGTATTTTTTTGAACCTATTAAAAATAAATCCGAATTTCAAAATAAATTCTAACATATTCTAAAATAAATCTAACTACTTCACATTTCAAAAAAACAAATCTAACCTATTTTTTTTAACCTATTAAAAATAAATCCGAATTTCAAAATAAAATCTAACATATTCTAAAATAAATCTAACTACTTCACATTTCCAAAAAATAAATCTAACCTATTTTTTTAACCTATTAAAAATAAATCCGAATTTCAAAATAAAATCTAACATATTCTAAAATAAATCTAATTACTTTACATTTCCAAAAAATAAATCTAACCTCAAATATAACTACTTAACAAATTTAACAAATCTAATTACTTAACATTCAATAAATCTAACATTCAATTTAAATTCTAAATTTATCTACAAAAAAAAATCTAACATCAAATTTAATTTTTAAATTACTCTACAAAAATAAATCTAACATTCAATATTTCAATCTAACAAAATTTAATCTAGCAAAATTTAATCTAACAAAATGTAATCTAACAAAAATTAATGTTACCTTTTTAATTTCGCGGGAAAATCTTCGAGAATAACTTCGTAATTCCGTTTCCGTGTTTGCGTTTGCGTATTTGTTAAACAACTATATTTTTTTTAACAATAAAATTAAAATTGGAGAATAATAAAAATATTGAGATTGAGATTGAGAGAATGAGAGATGAAAATATTGAGAGAGATGTAAAAATATTGAGAGGAATGGGTGTATATTTATAGAATTTTTTTTGGAGGGATTAAAATATGAATTTCAAAAAAAAAAAAAAAAATTTGAGAGGTGGGGCAGTGCGGTTCCAGCTGGGGGGAGAAGGAGGGGGGGGGGGGGGTGGGGGGGAATTCAAATTCAAAAAATTTGAATTTTCGAAAAAAAAAAAAAAAAAAAGGGCACGGACACGGGCACGGGCGCGGGCACTGGCACGGGCGCGCGGGCACGGGCGGCGCGGGCACGGGCAACGGGCACGGGGGGCCGGGCAACCGCGGGCGGGGTTCCAAAAAATCGTGCCCGGCCCGTTTAACGCCCGCTCCCGTGTGCCCGCGGTGCGGGCAGGACGGGCACGGGCACGGGCAGGGCACGGGCTGGGCGCGCCCGCAGGGGCAAAATTAGAACACTACTCTGAGATATCTCAAACTTTACGTGACTTTTTGGAATATGTCAATCGTTAAAATACGTTCTGCACGAATCTCAAAGATCAAATAAAACTGGCCCCCTACATCCCCCCGAATAGACACCGGACACGCCGGTCACGCAAAAATTGAGATATCTCAGAGGATACGGACTCCCCACGCCGAGGGAAGCGACACATGTACTGAAGAAAAGAGCTGTTTGTGGCCGTGCGATCAACCTCCGGGTGACAACAGTCCCTTCTTTCAGTCGTCCGATGCGATTGTTTATAAGCTATTCAATTCTTTTCTTTCTCAATCTTTCTCTGCTGTTTATTTTTGTGCTTTAGATCAGTTCCGGACTATGGAAAATGTTTGTGCAGCTTTTTATTTTTTTGTACTTTTTCCGTTCCATAAGAAACATAATTTGATCGACCGAAAACATGCAACATAATATAATGTTGTACTTTTGCTCTTTGTTGATCAATA
The DNA here is from genome assembly GCA_964058825.1 of Carex arenaria. Taxonomy (NCBI): domain Eukaryota; kingdom Viridiplantae; phylum Streptophyta; class Magnoliopsida; order Poales; family Cyperaceae; genus Carex; species Carex arenaria. The sequence goes on along the minus strand of CAXKVW010000574.1, from coordinate 302,583 downwards.
TTTAGAATAATGAATAGATTTCGTAATTGAAAAAATGTTCCAGCAGTTGGTAAATTTTATACTTCTTCAATTGCTTCTGCAATACTAACTAAAAAAAAATATTGATTGCATTTAAAATTGAATTGTAACGTGCAATAAAAACCTTCCCGTAACGATTTTTTTCATTAATTGGTTTGAAGTATTAAAAAAGAATCCACTATATATGGTTTTTAAAATGCCTGCAAACATCTTAGTATTATATATCAGGTTCCTTTCCAATATTGGCTATATTCTGATTGTATTGTTTGCTTATTAATTAGTAGTTCGAATTAAGTTTTGGCTATAAATTAAGAGAGATAAATTGTTTTTCTTGCAAATTTATTTCTCAAATAATAAGCATCGAATGAAATTGAGTCCCTCACGAAGAACATGTATCTTGATTTTAGTATATGTAGTATTATTCCTTTCTAACATATTTTCGAAGAATAAATGAATATAAACATATGTTTCACAAATAATATCTAGATTAATTATATCTAAATTTCCAAATAATATTAATATTATTCCATTTTATAAAACAACTATTAGTGGAATTTAGAAACTTTTATTTTTCTTTATAAATATAATAATAATTTAGTAAATTATTTCCATTATAACAAACAATGTACTTTCAAATTATATTCATATATATTTACCTGAATCGGAACATCATCATTTTATTCTCTGTATTTTAATTTGTAAATAATATGATGATACATAATGTAACATTCTGACAAGATATCATAATTTTGATGGTTTCTAACTTAATTTCTGTATGTCAAATGGTGACCTAGCTAGCCTGCTTTATATAATAACAACAGCTAGCATACATGCAACAGGGATTAACAATTTCCTGTCAAAAAAATTGCCTCAGAAACACTCCAGAATCCAGAATCCAGATATATATATTGGACGAATCTGGGGGTTGACTAATTAACATAAGGAGAAAGAAAAAGGATATATACGCCGCGAGTCATGTTTTGTTAATCCCCCAGGTAGGCACCAGATAATACCATGACTGACAAAAAAAAATAGATCTGGACCTTTCTTTTAACCTAGTACGAATCTCAAATCGAGCCCTCTAGCTGGTTTTTACAGGCATCAGATTGAGTCTGGCATGGCTGAGATTAATCTGGACCGTCCATTGTTAATTTTTCTCAGTAGAGGATACAGATTTTGTGTCAATTATGATACGTAATTCGTGTGTTATGGATTGTTCTGTGTGACGTGCTCCTTTTAGCAAAAATTAGCATGACAGGATATGTCATGAAGCGGTCGACTTGACATGTTATGAAATATCACGTAGTCACATATGATAACATCACAAAATATCACAGATGTTAACAAATATTTATTTTAAACAATTCACAATTTTTTTAAATACTTTCTAAATTTATAAATATTACAAAAATATTACAAAAAGTGTTAAGAAACCGATGTTGAGTTGTCTTAATAAGCTAATTTGCTAAGAAAGCTATACGAGCAACCGAACGCCCCATAGAGATTAGTTATATTAATTTAAATCTTAGTAGATTACTTAATTAAATAGTTATAGTTAGTTTGACGTTATATACTACATAAATTAAAAAAAAAATTCTTACGAGATACGCAGTTGGCAAATTAATTCAGTACGGATCGGCGGCTGTTATGCGGCTTCTTAATTTGATGAAATGCATAGTCGGTTCATTTCTTTCTTATTACGCGCATAAATTCTTAAAATAAAATAAAGGAACACAAAGTCACAGGTCAAACTTCATATAGCTGCAAGTTACTGTCATGGAAGCCAACCTTTTCCAAAAAAAATTGTATTGAATTGACAACTTTTTGGTATTCGAATTAGTACTAGTAATTTGAAATGTTTTAATATTTTTTATGAAATAAGAATCAAAAGTATAAAATTAGTTTTAGTATAAAAATTAAGTTGCTCATATATATATAATTCCATATGAAAAGAGATCATATTGATTAATTTATCTTTCTGAAGTATTTGAAATGTAACTAAATGATTTGTATATCATAATATAAATTAAATTAAGAACCTAGCTTGTAACTTTGAAAATTACATACATAGGATGAGTGGGTATTAATTAAGCAGTGGAAAAGTGCACAAGAAACTATTTAAAATTCTATCATATTTCGCTAACTGCTTTTGCATGTTCACAAATCACATGCAGGAACCCTAATTTGTACTCAAACAGTGTCATGCTATGCTAGGATAATTAATCAGGGCTAAGGGGTGTTCTAATTAATCTATTGAAGATTAGTTAGTTAGAACAGATATGTATCGTGAGATACATTCTTAATTTTGTATAGCTTTTAGTTAAGCCATGCAAATTAAGCACACTCTCATTGTCTTCGTTTGTGTGCATGACAAAAGTACACAATTAAATCGGGATATATTAATTAACGATCAAATTTTTTTTTTTTACAATAATGTCATGAAGCCACGTTAAATTTATGAAAGTTTGAAATTTAAATTATAGATGTATTTTTTAAATTAAATAAATCATATATCATGTTATGTCAAATTGAAAATTACTTGGTCAGTGATTAAATGGATGATTTGTCGGGTTTCGACAGCATCGTACTCGATATATGATATATCTAATGAATTTTTTTATCATAAAAACATTCTTAATTTTTTAACTTTGATAGACATGCATTTACCTGATCATCACAGCTTTCAAATAAATTAATTTGTTGATATATTAATTGGCCAAAATTATCTGGAACCATATGCAAGCATGTATTGTATTTTGCATGTACGTACGCGCGCATTATATATAGAAAATAATTAACATACAAGAGACTACTTAACAATCCAAAAGTATTATAAAATCAAAACATAAGTTTGCAAACCAGTTTTATGTATACATATAATAAAAATAGATGACATGCATGCATGTTAAATTATTTTTTTGCAACTTACTTAATATTTGACGACAATTAATGCATCAAATTAATAGACAATTTTTATTATTATGCATGCATAACAAACACATAAACACTTCTTATCCAATTCATATATTGGACTCCAAACGTGAAGCTTTATATGCTTTTAAACTTAGAGCACTGAATAAAAATTTGTCTGCATTATTTAAATATGCGCACTTAATTAATTCAGTTTCATATGCGTACTTTTATGTTTAATTCTCATCAAAGAGTCCAAAATTATCTCTACTAAATGCTGTCTTTTTAATGTTTTCAATAGTTTTCAACAGTAGCTATTGATAGTTCTTTGAGTGATAACACACTACATAGTCACATAAGATTATATATAAGAAGCCCAAAACATGGTAATATAATTAATGAGATGCACAAATGGGCAACAAATAACAAATTAAAACCCAGATCAAACTGCGTTGTAAATTGTAATTGATATTTTTTTTTTTTGGGAAATTTGGTGCATATATGTATTTGCTGTAATATTGTAGTAACTCACTTGCTCATGGGTTTATTAAAAAAATTGGATTTGCTACTGAAACCAACAATTCCATAGCGCATTATAAAGCATGGTTGCAGATCCAAGAAAAGATTAAATTAAAGAGAAAGGGATGTCAACTGATCAGAAAAGTATGTCAACAAAATATACTTTACTTTATTAGTGAGAATTAAGGGTGTGCACATGCGCGAGTGCGTGCAATCTCTAACTAATTACGCTAAGTCCGAGATTAATTAATTCCAGGTTTTAGGGTTTAATTAACTGCCTAATACCAGTCGATGTTGTAATAATAAATAATGTTTATATTTATTATTTTGGTTTAATTACCTGAATTTGTTGTAGATGTGGATAATAAGGAATATTCCTTTTTCTTCCTATATATTTGATAATATAGCAACTATTTAATTAACCTTCAACTCCTCTGGATAATTGAACATATCAGATGTGGATAATTGAACATATCAGATGATGCATTTAGAAGAAAATTAAATAGTGTGTTCATACAAGCAGATTAAATATTCATGACTAAAGAATATTAAATGTGAGAAACTATTATATTGCATTGAAGTGTAGAATTGAATTGAAAAGTTTCGTTTTACAAACTAGTAATTAAAACAGATAAATTAATTATGAACAAACTTTTGATATAATATACTGTACACAACACACACACACAAGCTAATTACTTATTAGGATTTAAAACTTACAGAAAAGGACCACTAATTTATGCAAGACTTTTTACAATACCTCTTGGACATACTAGTTATATATATTTCAAACCCTCATCACATATGCAAGATTCCAATTGATCAAAATTATTATATTGTAAGGATAAAGAAATTATAAAGATGAAACTCCTTATTCCTACCGATCTCATTTTATCATATATATTCTTACTTGTAATTAGTTCTACAATCTTTGTTTTTTTATCAATTTTCAATAGATCTGAGCCAGAAGAACTATATATTGTGACAGTGCTAATTAATTAACTGCAGTGCAGTCTGTATAATTAATTACTGTTTCATGTTATATTTCTACTGATCACAGCCATATCTTGTATTCTCATTTACCAAACCATATCTCATTTACCAAGGTAAAATCATAGAGTAGCTAGCTTTGCTTTTACCTAAGCAGGTTGTTGGAACAATAAGTTTATTGTGTCTTACTTCTCTTATTACATCACGTACCATTTGAAAACTTCTTGTTGTGGCTTAATTGTGCACAAAGAAAGTTTTAATTGATGGTACGGCTGTGTGCAAACTGCAAAGTACATGAAATATTACTACAATATGGGTGTACAGTAAAAGTTAGTTTAATTTGCTCACTGTTTGGTTGATCATACTGCTTTATTCAGTATATGATCAATTATTCATCAATGTAATTAATTCCAACTTTTTGTGTATCATATGTTCCCTTAGTGCTCTTATAAATAATTATAAAGAAGAAAATTTTACAAATTATATATATATTCTTTCATTCAATATAAGAAACAACTTAATTTTACTGAGGGCTGGTACTCGATCGATCTGTATGGTGGATACTCTATATTATATTCAAGACCACAGAGAATATATATATATATATATATATATGCATGGTCACATATACATAGCAAAAAGATAGTATATATAAAATGAACTCTAAATTAATTAAGCTCTTGTGGTAGGTACTAAGGCAACAGCTAGCGGTATAAATTGCATATATGCATGCTTGCATGATGCATGGGCTTGCTTTCGAGGCAATCTAGTTCTAATAAAAGCCCCGTTTAATATGAAAGAATAATTTTATTTTTCCAAGGGCCTCGGGATCGTTTTTGGATTAGAAAAATAACCACCTCCGTAATAAAATCACATCAAATAATTAATGAAGCTGACTATATATGATCTCTCTCTATTCCCTCTGACTTGTTTTCTACGTTTGCTAGCTTTTTAGCCCTTACCCATCGCCGTGGCTAACGTCGTCAACTCATTTTCTATTATATATTTAGAGAAATTTACAAAACCATCCTCCAAAACTTTTTATTACCCTTACTGTAGAAGTGTTATTACAAGTTTATGATTTTTGTGTATTTTGATGACAATAGTAATGTATAATTGTATAAAGGAATTTTTTTTTCTGTCAAAATATATTAAACGTTGAATTCTCTGACAATACAGTGTGTATACAAAATTAACAATATTTGTGACATATGACTTCAACGCCTTTTCTATATTTAGAGAAAATTACATACAAAACGGTCGTCCAAACTTTTAATTACCATTTCTGTACAATTGTTAAATGTTTATGGTTTTTGTATTTTGACAATATATATATCACTTTAATTCAGTAGAATAGAGTTGAATTGATTCCATTTACAATTGATTTTTTCTTATAATCGGCTGTCACCAAATGCTAGAAGAAGAGAATTCAATTATAATGATTAACACACAAAAGTAATTAAAAAACAAATTCATCTAATTAATTTACCAAACTACCACTAAACTCAAATTAGGGTTTGACAAAATCAAGAAATAACTAACTGAATTGTTCAAACAAATTCTAAATTAATTTAATAAAGATCGGAATTAAAGGAGAACAAGACGATCAATGATCTGGTTGGAGCTTCTCTAGTCACCAAAGCTTCTTTATCAGCTCGTGCAAGAAACTCGTGCAAAGATGAAGAGATAGAACACACATATATAGAGGTCATTTACCCTCCATGTACAAATTCTATTCTCACCAAATTAATTCCTCCGTTTGTGTGATTTTACAGCTAGCGTTAGTTCTGGCCTACGGAATCTCGTCAAATATTTTATTTTCATGCTCATCCAGCTAGCACTTCTGATAGTGAAATTTGGTTCAACGAGAATTCCCTTTTGGTTTTTCCTCTGTAGTTTATTCCGGTTAGGAGGAAATTTTTTCAAGATACTTATCATGGAATTAATGAACCATTTTTGGCACACAGATATTCAATGTACAGTACAACTGGCTCAAGTACGAAAATTTCACATATATATAACTTTAAATGAGATAATAAATAGTAAAACTAAAATGATACCGTTAAGTTGTCAGAAACTACAATATGGTATGCAAGATTCTTAATTATATTGTTGATGCACACTTGCGCTAGATTATCAGGATCACTAGTGTTTATTTAAAACCAAACAACATTGAGTAATGAGGAGGGATCAAGTTACAACAAATTTGAGTTACAACAAAGTTATAACAACGGTTTTTTTCATTTTCAATGTCCAAATCGTCGATCAAAAATTTTTAACATGATTATCTAAATAAAATGTGCTTCCAGATCAAAATTTATATTTGTTTTGAATTTTTTTACTATTTATTAAGATGAGAACAAAATTCAATGATCTGAATTTGACTAATTTTTGTAAAATACTTAATAAATAGTAAAAAAATTTAAAAACATGTAAATTTTTTTGATCTAGAAGTACATTTTATTTAGATAATCATGTTGAACGGTTTGGATCGATGATTTGGACTTTGAAAAAAAAAAAAAAATCATTGTTGTAACTTGATCTCTTCTCTTGAGTAATAGATGTTTACACACTAACCTGAAAATTAAAAACAGGATAATTGCCATAAAAGTTAGCTTAATTTTTCATCATTGTATGATTAGGAAAAATCAAAATAATGCAAGCTGACATCAATTATAGCAAAACTACAAATAGTTTTATTTGTTTTAACTTGTTTATTTTGCAGTTCCTTTTGAAGAAACACAACATTGAAGACGCAGAATGAGAGCATTTAATTGGTACGTACAATTCATCGGGGAGGGATAACTGGATAACGGTGTATATGTTGTCAATCTTCATAATTAATATTTTTCAAATCTATCGAAACTAGATTTAACATTAAAAAAAATGGACCCAGATAATTGTCCCCGCACCCCCATCCCCCCTCTATCCCTGCACTAAAAGACAAAAAAGTCTGCACTAAAAGGTAAAAAAAATATGGTTCCGCGTAGTATTAACATCTATATGTAATGTATTTACAGTGCATCGAACAAGTATTTAACTCTATTCATTGGAGTATTAACTGTCTGCCCAACAGCGAAACAATATATGTCCCCACAAAATTTTAATATATCTGTCTCCTCATCCCCGCACTAAAAGACAAAAAAATTAGGTTCCGACATTTGTGTCCCCGCACTAAAAGACAAAAAAAATTAGGTTCCGACATTTGATGTTTAAATTTCGTGCAGTATTTAACTCTATTCATTGGAGTATTAATAGTGCATCGAAGAAGTATTTAACTCTATTCATTTGAGTATTAACCGTCCGCGTCCAACAACGACATAATCTGTCCCCGCAAAAAATGACAAACTAATGTTCACACGTCCCGCACATCAGTATTTAACTTTAGGAATGTTAGTATTTAACATTATGAACGTTAGTATTTATCTTTAAAGTCAAAAGTATTAATCTCTATAATTATAAATAAATTGCATAGATTTTATTTAGCATCATATATCTTGGTATTTAACTTTATACACATCAGTATTTAACTTTAGGAATGTTAATATTTAACTTTAGAGGAGTTAGTATTTAAGAGGGGATGGGAATGTGGGGTTCTATATAATTATTCTTAACAATTAGAAATAGTGGTAATAATGTCTATCAATCTGTAATTATTGTTTCTGCAACACCATCTCCTCATATCCCCCTACTAAAAAACAAAAAAAATTAGTTACCGACAATTTGATAGTTTAAATTTCCTACAATATTTAACTTCAGTCTTTAATGTATTTACTGTGCATCGATCTAGTATTTAAATGTTGTCCCCCCACTAAAAACAAAAAGTTAGTTAGCATGGGAAATAGTGTCCAACTTTCTTTTTTAGAACTGCGGGAATGGAGGGGGGATGGAAATAGGGAGCTCTATATAATTATTCTAAAAAAATAATGTATAAATTGGATGTTTAGATAGATTGCGAATAAACTTTCAATCACGTATTATTTGATGATGCTCCCCGAACTATTAATTTAAAATTATTGAAAATTAATTTAAGCTACTTGATGAATGATAAAACATGCATAAAATTGGTGTCATATAAATAATTTCTATAATGACTGATTTTGAAACTATATTTTATTCAAGGTTCTAAATAAGGTTTATCGCGTCATCGCGGGAAGACTACAAAAAAAGCTATAGTGAATAGCGTAGCTATAGCGGAAGCTATGCCACATAGCGTTTTTTGTTTTTACAAAAATTATATTATATATTTGTATTAAAGAGTAGAACTAGCTAGGGTGCTCCTAGGAGTACTAAGCCTCTTTGTACTTTTAACTCTAAAACTTATCGGATTAACTTCGAACGACGAATCCAAACCGTTGAAATCCTTCTATCTTACGAGCAATTCATCTACATGTGAAAATTTTAAAATTTCAAATTAATTTAGTATAAAGTCAAGTGTTCAAAAGGCTTCCAAAAATGAATGCATTAAAATAAATTTAGAAACCTTCTAATTTTGACCACTTGACTTTATACTAAATTAATTTGAAACATTAAAATTTTTATATGTAGACACATCACTCGCAAGGTAGAAGGATTTAAATGGTTTGGATTCGTCGTTCAAAGTTAATCCGATAGATTTTAGAGTTAAGAGTACAAAGGGGCTTGTACTCCTAAGAGCACCCTAGTTTTACTCTTGTATTAAATATCAACATTATCTAAAGTCTCATATAATAATAAATAACATCAAATTGATTAAGAAATTATAATATTTATATTGAATCAGTACAAAGTCCAAATTGATGTTCAAAATATCCATAGTAATATCATAAGCTATTGATCTTTTTCTACAAAATATCTTAAGCAACATTATTTATGACATAATATATTCTTTTTTTTTTCTATTCAAATTCCAAAATAGCCTAGACATCATGGCATAAACTATCTATCTTTATCTATTAAAAATATTTCAACTACCATATAGTAAGTATCATTTTAGGAAGGTCGCCAATTTAGAATTTTTCTAATTTCAGCGACAAGAGTTCCTTTTTGTAGCAACAAGCTTTCAATTGATTTTTTTTTGCTTTTATTTAACTATTTAATTTACCAATGAATTCTCATTTAACAATTAATAATTTAATATAGAGCATAGTACGTCAATTGCAAAAAAAAATCACATTCAAAACCCATATAAATTGCCCAAAAAAATGCTTATATTGCATAACGCACGCTATTGGCGCTATACGCTATCCGCTATAGCGGACCGCTATTACCGCTATAGCGGCCGTAGCTCAATTAGCGTATTTTAATGCCATAGCTTAGCATTTGGGGTCTAAAAACACCATAGCGGCGCTATAGCGCGCTATTTAGAACATTGATTTTATTTAATAATAGTGAACATAAATAGTCGTCAAACAATGGATCTTAACCAATTTCATTATAGGTCGACAATTATATTCAACGTACCAAGTTAGTCATCCAATCTTAATTTAATTAATGAAGTACTGTTGACAATACAAATATACCCCCATATAGCTTATACTAGTTAAGCAACTTAATAATCACAAAAACATAATCTTGAATTTATAAGCTATCTATATGCGCTCATGTTGATATATATATAATACCTAGTTAAGGTTGAGTATACTGTATATATACACGTAAATAAATACTATATTTTTCCAAGTTATACAAAACAGTCTATAGGTTGAACGTTGAAATTCAAATCACATAGCAAGGAAAGTCTCAGGGGCAAATGTGCAAAAATGCACTTAATATAAACTATAGAACAATCTTTATAAGAAAGAAGATTTCATGCCATTCTAAAACCTTCTACGTAGAAAATAAGCTTTGGTCAAGTTTATGCATGAAGAATTGGCAATGGCTTCATCTTCTTCTTCGAGCAACAACGGTGTTCCTCCAGGGTTTCGCTTTCATCCAACGGATGAGGAGCTGCTGCTGTACTACCTGAAGAAAAAGGTCTCCTTTGAGAAGTTTGATCTTGAGGTGATTAGGGAAATTGATTTGAATAAGATTGAACCTTGGGATTTGCAAGGTAAGTATATCTAATTAGTTTCGTAATATTAATTAGGATTAATATAAGAAGTTCCTTGTACTTATTTTGTAACTTAACCAAATATTAATTTGATTCTTCTACATCTAGCCGAATTGTATTCTATTATAATTTTCTACCTTTAAATTTATTTCAGGGTTAAGTGCTCAACTACCTCATAACACCTTTGTTATCTAAATTACTCTGTGAATAATTCAGAATTAATCGTATTGTATTATAGTAATTCTTTTTTCTAGTTCTTTTAAATACATGGCCTTCTATCAAATATCCAATACTTCACCAAAAAAACGTTTCTTGACTAACCAAAATGTCATAATTATTATGTCACTGCTAATTTAAAAGTAATTAGACTGTTAAATGCTGAATAATTTTGAATTTTAGTGTTTTCATCGGAGTTATGTAGCTTAAAATAAAAAAATGAAAAAAAAGGTGCTACTTCTATATAAATATAAATCAGGCTATATTCACTATATTAATTCCACAATCTTGAAAAACTAGGGCACAGTACTATTACTTAGCTCATGCATGATATTAATTGTACTTATCTCTCTTTGTTTGCTTCTGTGAGCATATGAACTACACAAACAGGCATGCATCCTAACAATTTACTGTTGCATGCAGAGAGATGTAAAATCGGATCTTCGCCGCAGAACGAGTGGTACTTCTTCAGCCACAAGGACCGCAAGTACCCAACTGGCTCAAGGACCAACCGGGCCACCAACGCAGGCTTTTGGAAGGCCACTGGGCGCGACAAGTGCATCAGAAATGGCTATCGCAAAATTGGCATGAGGAAAACCCTAGTTTTTTATCGGGGTCGTGCTCCTCATGGCCAGAAGACTGATTGGATCATGCATGAGTACCGGCTTGAAGAGACTGATGAATCTCAAGGAGGCACTTGTGTAAGCTGCTTCTTCCTTTAATTAATTAATTTAACTTTTTGAAGAAAAATAAAAAAACCAGTTTTTTTTTCCATCGTGAGTTAAATTATTGATTTGTGAGACATTGATCAAGTGATACATGTTCAACTGAAAGATTTGATATAATTAATAAGTAAATTACTCATGTCATACTACTGTTGGTTAATTATGTGACACTAAGTTATACACCCAACTATAGGATCACCTAATTAAGGCATATATAATATAATTAATTTAAGACAAATTAAGAGTGAATGTTTTATCCTCCCAAAATATTGAGCCATTTTCTGCGGTTATAGGATGCTTCCATGTTTGATTTAATGCAAATAACCATACTAAAATTACTGCAACTCATTGTATAATAATTAATAAAGTTTCTTTCACTGTAACTTTTACAGGAGGATGGCTGGGTCGTTTGCCGTGTATTCAAGAAAAAGTGCTTCTTCAAAGTTACTGGAGAGGGGGGCACAGGTCAGGATGCAGAAGCACAAATGCGTGCAAACGGTTCGATAAGTCCTGATCAAGCTAGAACACTACTAGCCTCTCATCACTATGCGTACCCGCACTATACACACAACCCGTACCACCACCCGCACAATCCTCTCTACTACCCCCAACTGGCTCCACCTGAATCCTACTCACAGGTCCAAGTTCAAGTTCAGGACCTGTTGACAAATCACAGGCCTACACCTGGCTTTGGTTTCTCAGTGCTTCCGAATGAACCAACCAGCCTGGAAACTGGGATACAGGATTGCAGCGAGAGTAGGGATGATCAGCAGGGCGGCAACGAATGGGCAGTGATGGATGGTTATGGTGGTACCAGTGCGGTGCAACAGATGAACCAGATGTCGGCTCCGAGGGGAGGTGAAATGGATTTGTGGGGTGGTGCTTATCAGGGGAAGTGAAGGTAGCGTTTTATATCATTTGTTAATTAGTGTCTGTTGATTCGATGTTTAATTATGTATACATGTTATGTGCATGATTTGGAATAAGGTAATTAAGGGTGAAATTAATTAATGTTAATTTGTTTCTGTAAAGGAGGAGCAAATTGATGAAGCTCCTCTAAGGTGTGTTTATTTATTGTTTATGTAAGTAAAAGAAGAAATGTTGTTGTTATTTTTTTTAATTTTTTTTATTTTGGCTGAAATATATGTGACTTGACGAATTAATTTGGATTTAAAAAAATATTACGAATTATATATATCATCGTGTTTCTGTTTTTTTTTTTATTATTATTATCATTGCATTATGTCATGCACTACTGTATATAACTGTTTCCTTTCTAGAAAAACGAAACTACATGTGGAGATTCTCATCAAACAGAGTTGGCGCTTTAATTAGATCCAAATCCCTAAATTCTATCTTAATAAATTCTTTATTCATTCCACTCGTGATAAACCTAGATAGACTATAGTAAAATAATGATTTGGAGATTGCAGTCTTATGCCAAATATGAGGCAAGAGGAAAAATCTCACAACTAAAATAATGAAATATCAAGCACATCTGTGCAAGATTTTGCAAAATCTGGTGTGCGGTTTTTCGAAGATTTTAGTATGATTTTGCAAAATCTGGTGTTTTTTTTTCCTGCCAAAGGAAACTCATTAATGCAGTTTTTCGGAGATCTTTTTGTGCCTGTCGCGGATTTTTAGTTCTTTTAAAACAATATCATGTTTTAATTAAAAGATATGACAACTCTTTGACTACACTCGTGTTTAGAAGTTTTTATTGAATTAATTCAAACAGTTAATTTTTCTATGTACCAACTACCAAACGAAGCAAAGTTCTAAAACCCATATATGTTCATTAATGAATTGTAAACGCTGACCCAGTTCACACTGAATACTTGGAACATTTTTTGATAATTTTAGTATGATTTGTAAGTATGTGCATTTAGAAAAGAAGTGTTGTTCGGATATTAATTGCTGTTAAAAAAATTATTGTTTTAGGAACAAAATGAGAAGCATAATTTTCAGAAATAAAAAGTAGATGACACTTTACGGAACATTTTAATTATTTATATTGTACAAATATATATAAATTATATGGAATTAAACATGTTATAATTGATAAACATTAATTTGAAATATTCATTTAAATAGATAACCATATCTCTACTATTCACCAATACAATTTTTAAAAATTATTTTTTAAAAACCTTATTACATAAATTTCAACAGTGCCAAACAAGTTATGTTAATTTCAGCAAACAATATTTAGACTTTTTAAGTCTCAATTGGTACTATACCCAGTACTTCAAATTTTGATACTTGTACTAAAAAAACAATTATAACACAGTAATACAATTTTTTTATTATATACTGCAATCGACTGATCTCTATTTTATTCATTAACAAACTACATATCTATCTATATAATATTTATCTAACTTATTTAAATTAATCTAGTCATTTTTCCTTTGATCAATTCTTATCACTTGATCCAATCTTATCTTTTTTTTCTTCAGTTGTCATAAATGATCTAGATGCATGGATGTAAACTTCGATTAATGGACATAAAAGTTAGATTAATTTAATTGAGAATATTAGTTTTTTTTTTTTTGTCTTTTCTAATTGTTTGTGATCTTATAAATTGATTAACACACCATGAGTACCACGTTGTAGTAAGATAATAGAAGAGTTATTTATATATATTTAATTAGGTTGGATTGATGCATGTGTGTTTAATATAATTGAACTTCAAAAATCACTCAGGCTTCTAAAATATGATCACATATTATATTGATATTCTCTAATTTCTCATTACAAAATTCAGGACATGTTAAAAATCACAAATATAAATTAAGTAGACTTCTTTGATAGCACATTTTTTTTTTTTTACTTTTTTCGTATATATAATAAGTTGTAAGCACCATTCACATAAGTAATGAGATATTTTAAACAAGAATTAAATAACATTTGTATGACATATCATTAAAAAAATCCTCACTCCTTCAGCACACATGCAAAACTTCTTTTGATACTATTTTTCTATAAAAAAAATAAAAACTTATTGTATGTCTCTTCATTTAATTTTTAAGTGCATGCATGTGTATGCATGATCATGTCAAAAAGAATAATTATATGCCTTAAATCATCAAAAGTAAAGAGACTTTTGTTGGGACAACAATAAAAAAAAAAATTGAAGAGCCAATGATGATTATAGAACATTAATTTATTTACTTAAATTTTAAAATTTTATCCAGTTTGCACATATATATTGAAAGGTGGCATTTCAATCTCTCCCAACCTATATATAGGACATAATTAGATACTAGAACTAGAGAGACCAAATGTTGAAGAAAATATAACTTTTTTAGTTCTATTATTGTAATATATAAAGTTTGCCTATTAAACCTTTACAAATACTAATACACATCATTGAGATTAATTATGGTATTTAAACATTATTAGATGACTAGAATTTATATACGATGGAAATCTAATTTGAAATACGAACATTTCATACTAGTGAAATTAATAACAATAGTAAATACAAAAGTATCATGGTAAATAAATTATACTAGAATTAATTTACTTTTACGTTAATGATAATTAATACAAAAAATATATGTACAAAAATTATTAGGTACATCGAAAAACCAAATTAAATTACTCATAATATATAATCTAAATTAATTAATGTAGCCGACTTGTACATGTTTTTATGCACACACACCAATAGAATATGTTCCTACAAAAGTGTACTACTAAGTTTCAATACACTAAGCTGTACTTTTTAAATCTTGATTCTACTTTTGAATTGGACTGCAAGTGCACAATCCTATCGTTGGTATTATCGGGTATCGATCCACGGGACGGTTCAATTACAGATTTTTACTCATATTATCTTAAGACTAGAAGTGTTGAAAATGGTTCAGTTAGTTGTTGAAGTTTCAGTAAAAGTGAATAAAATTGCAAGTAAATTAAACTGGACTTTAAAATTGATTAAAACAGACGTTTTCTGGGTTTCTGACTTCGTCTGCAACTTTGACTCTCACCTTACACGGCCCGTGTACTCTCATACACGGTCCGTGTCAGACTCGAGTGAAACTGTAGTTGTCTGATTTCTGTGCCGATTGGATTTATGTAGAAAGAACTGACCATACCTGATATTTCTAAACCTCAACTCTCGTTTGTTGGCTTAATAAACTCGATAATGGAAATACAATTCAATCCTCTTAGGGTTCTAACCTAAACTCTCGTTTATTGGTTTGAATGGCCTAAGTTACTTGTTTGGTTTACTACAGGTATTCAAAATCTCTCGATTTCTGAAAAGTTCACCTCTCGGTTACTAATTAGTCTTCCCTCTCGGTTCATAGACTTACCTCAATTACTTAGTCTGGTTGAAAGATCAAATTAGACGCAGTACCTTGTTAGACGTGGCTAGGGCTGCAAACGAATCAAACCAAATCGAATCTAGCTAGGTTCGAATTCGAGTTCGTTAAAATTCGAATCGAACTGGTTCGCTTCGAAGACCCTGTTTCGAACTATAGACTCAGGTTCGAATTTGATTCGTTTAATTTCAAACTAGTTAGATTTGGTTCGTTAACAGTTCGAATTTGAGACAGGCAGGCTGGAAATTTCTGTATTTTGAGAAATAATTTGAAGCACACAAAGCTTTGCATGGAGATCAGAGTAGCAGAGAGGAGAGCGAGAAGGCAGGGAGGAGACGCGAGCAAGAGCGAGAATTTTTTGTCACCAAAGCTTTGCATCCATGGCATAAGAGCTTAAGCTCCATGGCGGAAGGAGATAGAGAGAAAGAGATGAAAAAAATAAAATAGAGGGAGACAGTCAAATAAGCGTCTTTGACATATCTCAAACTTTGCGCGTGACCTTTTTGGAATTATCATATATTCAAATGAGTTCTCATCCACTACATGGATCTCAAAGCTCAAATAATGCGGACTTACAAATCTCAAAGCTAAAAAATAAATAGCGAATCGAACCACGAACTTATTTCGAATGAACTTGCCTAGGTTCGAATTTGGTTCGTTTCATTTCGAATCGAATTTTTTCGAATCAAACTCGAATCAAATTACGAACCACGAATATTTTGTGCAGCCCTAGACGTGGCCAAGCCTAATGGTAAGAACCAAATAACAATCAAACAATGCAGATAAGCAATAAAAATCCTACGCAAACAAGCAAACACAAAAATCACACATAATCAAACAACTAGCAAGTAAACAAAGTATTTGACTACATCATAATCCAAGAAACTAAAAGATTACTCAAACATAGTTCTCAAAACAAAATAACAACAGTAGAATAAACAATTCATGACAAGAACCGAAAATACGAAGAAGATTCGTCGGAATTCTCTCGATTTCCTCCTCTCTACTTCGTCTCCAAGTCAGTTGTTGTAAAACTCTCATAGGATTCGTATTCTGTCAGATTTGATGCCTCTCTCATCTAAGGGGTCGTTCTTTATTTACTTCATAATCGTCCTTCTTAATTTGGGCGTCTATCTGAAAATTCATATTAACTGCCGGATTTGTCTGACACAGTCCGTGTGAGATGTTGTACGGCCCGTGTGCCTGTGTATCTTGTCCGGGTCGTGCAGCGCTTGTGTGAGGCGGTCGAGTGGGGTCTTGCACGGTCCGTATGAGATGTTGCACGGCCCGTGTGGCATGTTCAGATTACCTGATTTTACCCTTTCTTCGCCCATTTCCTACAATGAATGAACAAAAGCGCAGCAGTACCACATTCTATAGATAATCAATGTAATAAACATGATTTTACCGTTTTGGACTCAGGTTTTAGTACAGAATTCGATTGGAAATGTAGCTAAAATAACGTGATATCAAATCCCCCCAAGATAAAATCTTGCTTGTCCTCAAGCAAAAATAACAACTTTGGTACTAGATTGGTCATTAAACTACCTAAATGCAAGATAATTTTCTAAATGCGAAAACTTACATGAATTGTTAGTATCAGATATCTCGGGAATCATTTCGACAACAATTTGGACTTTCCTTAAGCCAATTTTGATTCACTCCACAAATTGACTACTCAACTTCACATTCTGAGATGCTTTGATATACTTTAAGATTAATTACCCGAACTTATCGATATTAAGTTTTAAACTGAAGAAATAACTTCGTTTGTGGTGATTTTGACCATTTTGTCCTTCTTAGTGTGTTGGTATATGCAAATTGAGCTCAAAGGCATCCAAATGGATTGTGCCAGTACTCTTTTCTCTTTTTTTAATCCTTTGGGAGACGAGCTCAAAGGCGCCTCGAAGGGCTTATTTTCTCCATCTTTTTCGATTCATTTAATTTACATATACCATGAATACACACATCCAATGGTATTCTTTCGTACCATTAGATATCCCTATTTCTTGTCATTCAAAATCTCCAATTCCCTATTTTGAAATGTACAATTCAGAATTCAAATATTTTTTTCGATATGATCGGGTTTTCATCAATATCAAGAAACAACCTCATCCTAATCAGTCTTGCGGTCAACTATGGTATTAGTTTCAATCAACTAAAGGTCAAGTTAATCATGGCCAAAATGTTTCACCAAAGATCTAGATTCAAACAATTCACGAAAAATTTCACCTAAAATGCAAACAGAAAGTAAACTACGATATAAACTAGAAGTAAACATGTCCTAAAATGCAAAAAACTCCCCCCCCCCCCCCCTCCCCCCAAGCTTAGTCTTAGCATTGTCCTCAATGCTTAAAGACGTAGAAATAAAGAGATATAAAAGGTAGGAGAAGAGAAAACAAACCTGCTCAGTGGTCTTCGGCTCCGTAGCCGGAATTGTAGTCATCTAACCACTGCCAATCGCGCAACTCATCCTCAATAGCACCCACCCTGTCCATGAGATCCCGTAGAATCTCACCCTGCTCGTG
Source organism: Carex arenaria (assembly GCA_964058825.1). Lineage (NCBI taxonomy): Eukaryota > Viridiplantae > Streptophyta > Magnoliopsida > Poales > Cyperaceae > Carex > Carex arenaria. Next base: position 284,318 of record CAXKVW010000574.1, on the reverse strand, counting down.
CCTCATGTCATACACAAGGCGGTACACATCCATGATGGTCGGATCAGAGAGTGGGTAAGTGCGGGCCGCAGTAGAAGAAGAGGGGACCGCAGTAGAAGAAGAGGCGTGTACCGGACGAGAAGAGCTGGGCGCATCTATCATATGCACCTCTGGTATGGCCACATCAGGCATGGGTTCATCAGCTGCCGGAGGAGGAGGTGGAGGATCAACTCGAGGACCTGTAAATAGCCATGTACTCCTATCCTCGAATGAGAGACAAGTAAATGGACGAAAGGGACCAGTAATTCAAATATGTGAGAAGAGATTCAAAGATGGACATAACCATGAGATGTTGTTTGTAAGATGGAGTTAGCAAAATCCTGTTCAAATTTAGAATTTTTACAGAGAGAGCGACTCGGAGAGAGACAATCAGCCCATTTTTTTTATTCATAATTAAAAAATAAATAAAAGAAAAAATTGTCACGGTCAGACATTACCACCAACCTTGTTTCTCATTTCTCATGTCCCGCCATTTATTTTAAAAAAAAGACGTTTTTAAATATTCAAAAGAAACATCAGATCTTCTCCAGATCTTGTACCCTGCTCAGCTGCTCTGACGACTGTCGCCGCATAAATGATAAATCCTACCTGCTCTGACGCATAAATGATAAATCCTACCTTGTCTATATACTTGGTGTAAGGAATAAAACAGCTGTTCGCATTTAATGACTGGTGCGCCTCCGCGGAATTCGGATCCTCTGAGATATCTCAAACTTTGCGTGACTTTTTGGAATATCTCAATCGTTCAAATACAATATACACGAATCTCATTGCCCAAATAATACTGGCCCCGTACGGTTCTCCGAATACGCACCGGACACGTCGGTCAAGCAAAAATTGAGATATCTCAGAGGATACGCACCCTACTCCGCGTCCGTATAATTGGCAACTTCCTTTTGTGGAAAATTTTTTTGACCTTATTTTAATTTTCAATAATGCCCTTCAATTTTATGAATTTTGTTTTTTCATGTCAATGCAATGAAATATTTTGCTGATCTGACCCTTACTTCTAAATATAAACTTGTTCGTACAAAAGTGTACTACTAAGTTTCAATACAGCAAGCTGTACTTTTTAAACCTCAATTCTACTTTTGAATTGGACTGCAAGTGCACAATCCTATCTTTGGTATTATCGGGTATCGATCCATGGGACGATTCAATTACTTAACTAGATTTTTACTCATATTATCTTAAGACTAGAAGTGTTGAAAAGAATTCAGTTGGTTGTTGAAGTTTCAGTAAAAGTGAATAAAATTGCAAGTAAATTAAACTGGACTTTAAAATTGATTAAAACGGACATTTTCTGGGTTTCTGACTTCGTCTACAACTTTGACTCTCACCTTACATGGCCCGTGTACTCTCATACACGACTCGTGTACTCTCATACATGGTCCGTGTCAGACTCGAGTGAAACTGTAGTTGTCTGATTTCTGTGCCGATTGGATTTATGTAGGAAGAACTGACCATACCTAATATTTCTAAACCTCAACTCTCGTTTGTTGGCTTAATAAACTCGATAATGGAAATACAATTCAATCCTCTTAGGGTTCTAACATAAATTCTCGTTTATTAGTTTGAATGGCCTAAGTTACTTGTTTGGTTTACTAAAGATATTCAAAATCTTTTGATTTCTGAAAAGTTCACCTCTCGGTTACTAATTAGTCTTCCCTCTCGGTTCATAGACTTACCTCAATTACTTGGTCTGGTTGAAAGATCAAATTAGACGCAGTACCTTGTTAGATGCGGCCAAGCCTAATGGTAAGAACCAAATAACAATCACACAACGCAGATAAGCAATAAAAATCATACGCAAACAAGCAAACACAAAAATCACACATAATCAAACAACTAGCAAGTAAACAAAGTATTCGACTACATCATATCCCAAGAAACTAAAAGATTACTCAAACATAGTTCTCAAAACAAAATAACAATAGTAGAATAAACAATTCATGACAAGAACCAAAAATACAAAAAAGATTCGTCGGAATTCTCTCGATTTCCTCCTCTCTACTTCGTCTCCAAGTCAGTTGTTGTAAAACTCTCCTAGGGTTCGTATTCTGTCAGATTGGATGCCTCTCTGGTCCAAGGGGTCGTCCTTTATTTGTTTCATAACCATCCTTCTTAATTTGGGCGTCTATCTAAAAATTCATATTAACTGCTGGATTTGTCTGACACGGTCCGTGTGAGATGTTGTACGGCCCGTGTGCCTGTGTCTCTTGTCCGGGTCGTGCAGCGCTTGTGTGAGGCGGTCGAGTGGGGTCTTGCACGGTCCGTATGAGATGTTGGACGACCCGTGTGGCATGTTCAAATTGCCTGATTTTACCCTTTCTTCGCCCATTTCCTACAAAGAATAAACAAAAGCGCAGCAGTACCACATTATATAGATAATCAATGTAATAAACATGATTTTACCATTTTGGACACAGGTTTTGGTACATAATTCGATCGGAAATGTAGCTAAAATAACGTGATATCAGAATATGTAAATGTATCTTAATTTTTTGAACTCTGTGAAGTTCGTTGTAGTAAAAAAAAGGTGAAATAGAGAGCTGGAGATTATATATTGTGTAAAGTAGATTTCTTGAAAATTATATTAAGACGAAACGTTTCCTCAATATTGTGTGTGTGTGTGTGTGTGTGTGTGTTTTGATAAAAGCCATATAAAATGCTCATTTCAATATTTTGAAATCAGAAGTTAATTATTTACAAACAGAGTTGTTTTGAACTACTGTCAGAATACAATAAAGACTAAAATAGAGCAAAACACATATGTCCTGCGTTTAAGTAACCATCAAAATATTGTAATAGAAAACTAATAGTTAAGACTATATATGTCACTAAATGATCGAAACAAAGTTTTTTTTGCTAAAATTGGTATTAAACTTCATAATATCATTCAGCTGGAGTAACAGCCTCCCATGCATCCGTCCACTGGAATATTAGTGCCACCTCCTAGGATCATGTTCTGTCCCGGATTGCCCTCACTTGAATCAGTGTGTGTATTTTAAATTTAAATCTTCCATTTGTATCTCATAATTAGGGGTGTAAACGGATACGGATTATCCGCTCCGAATCCGCTTATTATCCGTATCCAGATTAAACGGATACGGATACTTGCAGATACGGATACGGATAATTTTAGTATATGGGAAAATAATGCGGATGCAGATACGGATAATTCCGTGAGGATATAAACGGAGCGGATATCCGTATATATCCGGATCCGAAATTTAATCTTTCAACAACTTTCAATTTATTTTACTCTTGCGAAATTTTCAAAAAACATACATATTCGTTTAAGTTCAATAATCTTGATACAAAAATCATATAGTCTATTAAGATAATGGATTGATTCTCTGAACTAATAAGCAATTAGTCATGCATAATCATCATTGTGCAAACTTAAAAAGTATATTAAATTTTTGTTAATTTAGGTAATCAAATTAGGTAATTTAAAAGTATGAAATTTAGTAGAATTACTTAATATCCGACAATTATCCGCTCCATATTCATATTTGAATCCGTATCCGTAGATTATCCGTTTCGTATCCGTATCCGTTTAAGACGAATATGGTTTTCAATTTTGATATCCGTTTACTATTCGTATCCGTATCCGTATCCGCTTGTTGAAAAACGGATACGGATATAGTATTAGCATTATCCGCTCCGAATTCGCTCCATGTACATCCCTACTCATAATTCAATTAAATGAATAAAAAATTTAATAATTGCTAACTAGTCTAGCAACTACGAGTCTTTCACCGTAGGATCCGCTATTGGTGAGTCGATCACTTTTTAGAGCATCTTTAAGTTGGAGCCGGATTATTTTTTTTCTAAACCAAATATATATATATATATATATATGACCCAAGAATATTGCCTGTTTTTTTCCAGGACTTTTCGGTAGAGAAGGAAATACGTGACACGCCGTGATTTGGTCATGTGACGTGATCAACTTCTTTTTTTTCACGTGACGTGACAAAAATGGTGGCGAATGGTCAAGTCACGCGAATGGTCACGTCACGCTGTGATCATACATGACGTGATCACACGTGTCGTGACGTAAATTAGTTATGTCAATTTTTTCATATTTTAATTTAAATTGTTGAAAATTTAGAAAAAAGATATAAAAAATTCTAAAATAAGTAAATAATGTTGTAAATATTATTTTTTTAGGAAAAGTTGTATCTGACATTACTTTAAAAATTCAAATTACAAACATTCATTAGACTAAACTAAAGAAAATAAAAATCAGTACTACATGAGTACCAGTATCACTGAACTTACACTAAAATAAAAATCTGAATACTCTATACATACAAAAAAAAATTAAATACTCTATGTTTCATACCGTGACGTGACGTGACTGGTTCGCGTGACGTGACGTGGCGTGTATTTTTCACTGTAATGCAGTCACGTCACGCGAATGATCACGTCACACGTCACGTGAGTTACATCACATAATCGACACACTTAACGTGACGTGACTAATCATGACGTGACAAATTTCTTTCTCTACTTTTTGGCCCAAGGAAATTGCTCTTTATTTTTCTTTCCTGAACCACCTATTTAGTGACCTTCTATGTTTGAATCCCGTCCGTTCATTACATATTAGCACGAATCTTAAAGGTCCGGATTAGTCGTCATCGTACGATTAGGATTCAAACTCAAACGGTGAGTTCATGCAAGGATTCGGACCGGATCCCACCCCAGACCGAACCGGATTCAGATCCGGCAGAGCACCCCACCGAGAATGAGAAATCCTTACCGTTCGTTTTACTCTACACGAACTTATGTGCATCTACAATTGGTTCGAGAAAACGATCGCTCGGCTGGATTGCGAACGATACTACAGACAGTGGCGAAAGTAGATTTTTTTTTTTTTTAAGACCTGATTATAAAAGCGGGTTCGTCTACTCTTTGAAAAACGGGTTTGCCTAACCCTGACCCGCTACTAAGTCAAAATTCCAGCCCAGAGCGGAGCCCTAGTTTAAAATCCTACTCGTTAGCCAAACCCACAGCCGCTAATCTAAATTTTGTTTGCGGAGAGCCGGAGAGGCGGAGACAGAGCGACACAGAGGCGGAAAAAAAAAATTGGCGACGCTGAGGAGGTTGCCGTGCGCGGAGGAGAAAAAGAGGCGGATCGCAGAGGAGGAGTGCGCGGTCTGACCGGCGACCGCCTGAGGAGATCGCGGAGGAGGAGCTCACTGCTGCCACCGGAACGGTACCAAAATCAAACCCTAAATTATGATTTGTTAGTAATTTTTAGTAATTTGCGATTTTGCCAAAATCACGTCATGTACAGATACTTGTACAAACTAGATAGATTGGTCAATCCGATCCATATGTTAGTCTACATTAGACCAATATTGAAGGTTAAAACTAGGATTATTGATGATAATCTCAACCCTGAATGGAACGAAACCTTTAACGCCACTAAGTCAAAATCTCAATCTCTGAGTACTTCTTGTCATTCTCTAAGTATCCTAGAAAAAAGTACTTCTTGTCATTTTTTAAACCATATTTGCAAATTTTTTAGTAGCATGAGTTGGTCTCTCAAGTAGCATGGGTTCTGGTCATTGCATTTGACAGCTTCAGGTATTGGCATTTTTTTTCATGGATGATCCAGTTGCTTGTCTGGTTGAGTGGGTGATGGTTATAGTCAGTTCAGATTTGAGTTACAGTTTATTTGATTTACCTGGGTTCAAGGCAGATTAGTTACAGGTCATCAAATTGTACAGAAAAATAGAGAAAGAAAGAATGTCTTTGGTGTTTAATGACACGGTGCCACTGGTACGGTCCCAGTAATTAGCAGTTTTCTTCTAAATTATGTTTACTGGCATATGAAATTTTTTGATGGCGCAGCGCCCATGGTACCATTTCTATTTACTACATTTGAAAGGCATGCTATTTTTTTGAATTGTGTCTTTAACCTGAACCCGCTCCGTCAGTTCATTCAAATCCAAACCCGACCCGTCGGTTTATTCAAATCCGAACCCGATTTTTGCCTATCCCTGGCTGAAATCCTAGCTTCGCCACTGACTACAGAGGATATATGCTTCCGACTGAAACCCATCTTCTTTCACTTTTTAATTAATGAATCATACTTGACGACCGACGCGGTGACGCCTAAATCTCTCTTCCAGGTATCGATCCCATCCACCATTGAAGAATCGGTAAAGAAAATTAGTTGATCACAACTAAGAAGCAAACTAGAAGGAAGAATCGGCGTAACTTGAACATAGGGTGAGTATCTTTCTATTCAAGCGTTCTTTCGCCCAAAACGCACAGGGTCAGTTGGCTTGGAAATTTTTAAAAATCGCCTAACAATCTTGTCATTAAAGGGCTGCCGATAGACAGATTTTTCCTAGTGCTATGGTTTAAGGTCCTAATTTTAAGTCGGTAAGGGGTGTGTGGGTGTCTGTGTGTTCAGTTCGAGCAGGGTACATCACATATAAGGATTTACAGGATTGCCCGGTCAGGTGGCATATCTGTATTGGTACTAGACTGGTATGGTTTATAAAAGTGATGCTTAGCTGGTACCATATACTACACTCAACATTTTCCAGAAATTCACAAAAGGGTCTACTGAGGCCCTATGTCTTTTAACTTCTTTTTTTCCCAAGTAACATGCACAATTTACTGGTCTGGTACAGTTCATAAATGGCATTGGCTGGCTGGTCAGTGAAATCATCGACCCCAATTTTTTATTAAATAGCAAAAGTTATTTATTTCTTTATGTTAGTCAGTACAGCATGAAAACATTAGCCGTGAACCACCTAATGACCATGCAATAATGATGATTAAAATGACCATGAAATATGACAAATCTGATCTTCTTGAATCATTATTAGTAGTTTGATTATCTTTGTTTGTTTTCACTATCAGTTATTAGATATACTTTTTATTTTTAATAAAAGTGGATTGGTACCAAATCGGTACTAACAAAAACTTACTGTTTTACCAGAATTACAGAACAAATAGCATCACCATCTACCCTGAGATTAGCTTACAAAACATCAACTATCTGCATATCAACTGAATAGTTATTAGATATACTTAATTCATTTAATGTGTGGATCTGATGAGTTATGTTAGTATGGATGGGACTTCTTTTCAATTGTTCTATATTTTTGCTAAATTTTTTTGTTGTGGTTATGATCAAATCTGGTACAGACTGTTTTTTTTTCTTTTGGAAACACTTTAACAGGGTTTACTACGATTCTTGCTTAATTTTTATAAATTTGTTCATACAAATGTCCTTTTCTTCTCAAATTTACAGGGAATTGAATTTCACACATAAGGATGCATCCTCCTCTTACATTACACCGGCATCCAATGTGTGCTGAAGTATGTTATCCCAGAAGTCACTCACAATTTTCTAATTTTAATTTTCTGAAATTATTCCCTTTTTTCTGATTTTCTTATTATTTTTCAACTTCCTGGGTAGATAATTGAAGCATTTCAAAAGTGCCACACAGACCATCCAATTAAAAAGTTCTTTGGAGAATGCACTGATCTTAAGATTAAACTTGATAAGTGTTTTCGTGAGGAGGTGAGCTACATATCTTTTTTTTTGTCAATTTAAGGGCATTTTTGAATTTTTATTTTGGTCATCTTTAATTTTGAATGTTTTCCAGCTTGCAATATAATGTTGTCATTCAGGTTGAAATAATGTATATATGGCCTTATTACTCCATTGGGAAGGTCAAAATCAGAAACTATTTTCTTCTCCCAAGGGGAGGTTACTGCATCATACAAATTAAAATTATAGCAAGACCATGTATCATTACATCATTAATTAGAAAGAAACAAATCCAATAATTTTCTCATTATATATTAAATTTTAAGATTAACTCAATAGTACAAATGAAAACCAGTAATGCATGAAAAAGCTGGAGCTATGTGGTTTTAGACATGTTAAAATTAAATGCTGCATGTCTCCATACCCAGAAGATTAAATATCCCAATCCCATATAAGAGAAGATATTTTTTTTCTCTCATTGAATAAAGAGACTACAAGTATTGTATAAACTTAGAACATCTGGTTTTGGTACTTACTAATTCTCTTTTTGTGATTGGTTTCAGAAATCTATTAAGAGAAAGGCTAATTACGAAGAGAGTAAGAAGTTTAAGGAGAGATTGCAAGCTTATAGAAACGAATTGGCAGAGGAAGAGAAGCAATCAGCAACCCAGTAAATTCATACCGTTTAGGATCTTTCGGAAATTGATTGACTAGTCATAAATTTTTCCATCTTTAAAGTGCTCTTCCGAATAAAATTATTACCTTCATGTGTACAATTGTCTTGTTCTGCTTCCTGTAATAGATTATATCATTGATTATTAATATACTGGTATTTTTACAGTTGCTTATCCATATTTTTTTTATTATAGTATTACGCCTAAAATTCTAAAACTAATTGACAAATGTTTTTTTCCCCTAGTTTGCCACATTGACCTTATTTGAAGCATTTGTCCAAAACTCTAAATTAACTATGGATTTCTGACAAGCATCGTCCAGCAGAGATTAAATTCTCACCCATTCTCTTGCCAATTTCTTTAAATGCTCCGTATTTTTCGAAGAATTAAATGCAAGTACCAACATCTTGGTCACACATAATGTGAAGATCATTTCCAAGAACTTGTATGACATCTCTTGCATGGAAGAGTATATCAAGGGACCATACAGTTCACACTTTTCTTGCCTCTTTTGTACCATCCCATGGTTTAAATAGATCCATGAGAAATTCTATCCGCATCCCAAAATGGATAGTTATGATCTCAGAGTTGGTCTCCAGGTCAAAAAAGATGCACCAGTACCTTTAGTTTCTCCACAAAATCCAAATCCAGTTGAAACTATTTACTTATCCAATATAGATCAACAACTTGCATTTCCTGTTGAGACCTTATTCTTTTTCAAGGAAAATAAGGATGTCAATAACAAAACATTGGATATAGCTGACACAGTAAAAAAAGCATTTTCAGAAAAATTACTGGTACCATATTACTTCTTGGCAGGAAGGATCAATTTTAACCTTCTGCAACAGAGACTAGAACTGGTATGTAACAATGCCGGGATCCTGTTTGTTGGTGCAAGCTCTGATCTCAGACTGGATGAACTGGGAGATCTCTCTGCACCAAATCCTTCATTCCGTGATCTGATTTTTGAACTGGAAGGTTTTCACAGTCTTGCTGATACACCGGTTTTCACGGCTCAGGTTGTTTTCTTTATTGTTACATTATTAATGTTATGCTTGTTTTGTTGCTTTATTATTCTATTTTTTAATTAGTTTTATTGTTGTTGCTGGTACTACTATTAGTTATTTAGTGTTTCGGAGGAGACTTTGTTGCAGTGTATGTGTAATCAAGGAAGAGCCTTTTTTTCATTTTTCAAATTTGTAGCTTAATCATTAGTAAAATTCATTAATGAACCCTTTTCTTTTGTTTTTCAATTCGGTGAAGGTAACAAGATTCAAATGTGGCGGCTTCTCAATTGGTTTCGTTACAAACCACAGCATATTGGATGGCCGATCTGCAGCCGAGATGTTTCAGAACCTCGCGGCCATTTGTCGAGGAGATGAAACAGCCCCAGACAATTATGTGCTAAACACCGATAGATCTTGCATAAAAGCAAGAAACCCCCTCCAAATAAAATTTGACCATACGGAATACACTAAGCAAACCTTTTCTAACTTCACCACTCCAACCAGCCAAACCACAGTCACACCATCTCTTTCTAACCTAAATGATGCCCCACAGTTTAAACTTGTGTCACTAAATTCCAATTTTATTTCTATGCTAAAAGGGAAGGCAATGGTCAAGTGCTCGAGTTTTGAGGCAGTGGTGGCACATCTATGGAAATCTAGAGCAAGAGCATATTATAATGACCCGACTAAGGTTTCATCTGTTTTATTTGCAGTTGACATAAGGGGTAAAATGGTACCACCTTTGCCCGACAGCTTTGTCGGTAATGCCGTAATCACGGCTTCAGCAAGTGCAGTTGTAGAGGACATGCTTGCAAAACCATTTTCATTTTGTGTGGAAATGGTAAAAGAGGGTATTCAAAGGGTCTCAAATGAATATGTGAGATCAGCCATAGATTGGTGGGAGATGCATAGAGGGGTGCCATCTATCATAGATGGGAATTTTTTTGTGAGTGCATGGTGGAAGTTGCCTTTCCATGAACTGGATTTTGGGTGGGGTAGGCCTGTGTATGCGGGCCCACTTGTCACTAGCATGCATGAATTTGTGTTGCTTTTGCCAGGGAAGAATGGGGATGGAATTAATGTGTGGGTTGCTTTGGAGAGAGAAAAGATGAATAGGTTCTTGAGCTATGTATTTGAGGTGTAAAGAATATGAAAATATGGAAAAAGAAACAAAGAGAGTAATTAAGAGGATAATTACTTGTACTGATTTTAAGTATATTTGAGCTGTCTAATGAATATTTAATTAAATATTGTTTGGATTTGTCGTGGAATCATGCTACATTTAGCTCTCTATAATTTTCTTTTACCTTCCATGAAATTATAAGATTAAGGTAATTGGCGAATTTTTATTTTGTGAAGTGTTATTTTGAAAAAAAAAAAAATATTATTATATGGTGATTTGAAATTAAGAATCAAAACCAGAAAAAATAAACGATAGAAATAAATTAACAGAATAAAACATGACCATCTTTCAGGTATTTTCGAAGTGTCGGAGGTAATCCACTTTAAGTTGTATTATATAGCTTAAATACAAGCACGACTTTAAATTTCATTTATAATTGAAAATTTAAAAGTCAGATGAGAAATATAACCAAAACTCTTATTTTAGTGATCCATCATAACCACAATTCAAATTGTCAGTGATAAATATCTATTCTTATATTAAGTACATAGATGTTCTGATCGGTCAACTGCTGTGATTAAAAGATAAAATTTTAGATTGAATATCACCCCCAATCAAACAGTCAACCTATTTTTATGCATTTTTTTTTATTTTTCTACATGTAGAAGTCTAAATTTATTTAAACAAGTATTCGATATGTAGATGTCATGATTTATCAAAATCTTTTTCAAAAACTTTCCTAAACTCTCATTATTTGATTGTCAGATTAGTCAATTTTTTTATTGATTTTATTGATTTTCATTTTTTGAATTTATTTAAGGAAGCAGATCCACAATAATCATTGCAATTCTTAATTTGGGAACTAAAAATGTCATTTAGTCCATAATAGCTAATAAAGATTACAGACGAGATCAAAATATTCATAATTAAGAAACTAGTATCGTACCCATGCATTGCAACGGAGACATATATAAGATTGAATAGAATACAGAGAGAATTTTTTTTATTGACATTAACGTGACCAAAATATTATAAAAGGCAATTTTTTGACATTGTCTGGGTAAATTACCAAGTAAAAACACACTAATTACCTAGATTCAAATAGCTCATGTCAAGAGATTTACTCAAAGTCGCAAACCCTCTCATGATTTCAAAATAAACTACTACTTTTAAATATCTTTATACCCTAATTTCAACTTACGTTCATATCACAAGCGTATGATCCTACTGTGTAGCATAATTGGAGTGTCGATCCACAAAGATAGTGTATTAGATTTTAAACAATTTTTACTAGTCTAGGTTATCGGGTTTATAAAGTTGAGTTATGGTGGTGACAAGTGCAATCAAGGTATTATAACTAGTTGAGTTAAGCAATAGATAGAGAGCCTCTAGGGTTCAGGTTTCTTGTCCTTCTTAATCATGCAAAGTATATGTTTCGACGTTTTTCTATGTCGCATGCGGTACTGTCACTGCCGCATGCAGTATGGACTGTCCCTGAGTACCCTACATACGATATTGTCACTACCGCACGGTGAACTGAGTGTTTGTTTATGCGTTTGAAAGGTTTTTCGATCGGTTTTTGGGTTATCAAGACTAAAGTATTTTAGGTACGAAATTATATTCTTTCTCTATATATACTACCCTGTAGTAGAAATATTCCAAAGACCCCTAGCTAATCTAAGTATTTTATAATATTGTTCTAACTAAGTCTAGTATGTCCGTAGAGGAGCCAAACTTAGTCTATGATGTAATTTATATTATCTTACCAAGGAAGCCCACTGGATTCTAATCATAGTGGTCAAGTCTCGTTAGCCTAGGTGCGTGTACTTGCATGCATTATCCTTCTCACACAATGATGCAACGACTATGGTACCTCTTAGGTATGTGGATATCATTGACATATAGTAGACATAACTATGCATACAAGGATATCATAAAAAGATTAAAGTGTAAAAGAAATTCAACGCAAAACAAAACATAGACATATACTAAAACATAATTAAGAATTCAAGTACAACCCTCACCCTAGAATTGAGAAGCTTAGCTACTAATATCTATGGCAATAAAAGAAATAAGTAAAGAAAATATAAATTACAACCCAATTGAAGATGGAAGAACATTTTTCTCTTTAGATGACGCCTCCTTGCTTGACTCCTAATGGCTATCCTTCTCTCTCTATGTAACTCTCTAACATAACATAACAATGAGGATTGCTAGCTATAATTCTGGACTTGATACAATTGAACACACATACTAAATTCTATTACAAGATGGGTATTTATAGTCTTTCGAAGCACTAAAGAAAATAGTGGAAGTAGTGGAGATCATGGGGGAGTGGAGATTATGGGGGACATGAGTCCACTCATGATCTTATCTGGAATTGTCTAAAAATAGTGCGGCCAATCAGAAAAGCGCAACTTCTAGAAGGATCAAGAAAAGCCCAATAAAAACAGTCCACAGATCGTGCGGCCTCTAGGCTATGCTGCATGTGGCATGGAGGATACCATATGGATTCCTGACTTGTAATTTCGTCATTTTGCATGTTGTGCGTTTCGTGTGAGGTGTTTGCATGCTACATGTAAGGTCGTATTTTGACGTCTTTTCAATAATAGCCTAAATCTGACATTTTTACTCTATTTTTTGTTTAAATATGCAACTTTCTCCAAAACTTGCTGAAATCACTCAAAAACACGTTTGTTGTAAATAAATCAGAAAAAATAGCTACTTTGCAATCACTTTTCACTATTTTTCAGATAAAAAAGGTAGAGATTAATGTTATATGATTTGACGTAATCACCCTCCTAAATTAATTTCCAAAGGTAACAACTAAAATTAAAATTTAGACAACATTAATACAGAAATAAGAAGCTTAAAGTCATTATAAATGACAATAAAAAAAACGGAGCTTATAATTTGAACAGGATTAGAAATCCTAATTCGCCAGGCAAATCAAAGCTGGCAAAAAGGCTCTGTCAATTTCAAACTTTTGTACGGAGGAGAAATAAAGGACAAAAAAAAAAATGAATTTTTATTTTGCAGTGGGTGATACAAAGAAATAAGAATATGGAGAAATATATCGTCAAAACACGAAGTCTGCTCAATGGAAAGGAGAAATAAGGAAACAATCAGAGAAATATTTTTGTAGGTGATCTGTATAGAATTGAAGAAGGAAAATAAGGAAACAAACAGAGAAATGTTTCACTAAGTAAAGATGGAGGCTGCTCAATTTTAATTGTACGTATTGTGTGGTAGTACGTTTACAAATATGTTATTAACTATATTTAGATTTCTATGCATAAAACAGATACATCATCTTTCAAGGGTAATTATTGACGGATCAAAACATCTACGTGCTTAATATAAGGATGGAGGTAAGAACAAGATTCACACTTAAGTTGCCCAATCAATTTGTGATAATTTCACACATTTGGGGACTAAATGAAATAACGGATGCCGGCAACAAAATTCATTTCTCGAGATTTGATAGATGCTTTGTTTGTATAATTGTAGCAATTTGAATTTTATATAATTTAAGTGTAACTTAAAGTTTCATGAAAAGTCATTAATTATGGATCATCGGAAGCTCAGAGCTATTTTATAAATAACAAACAAAAAAAAAATCTTTTTATATGTACAAAATGAATACATTATATATCGTATTTCAACTATCAGATTCCAAACATATAAATAATGTTTAATATTATAAAAAAAAATTGAAGTTAATATATTAGTATTACATTCCAACACAGTAATATGTTTTAAAATTTAAATACCTGTTTTTTGGAACTGTATTAGACTCACCTATCAGAAAGGTTATCTTTATTTGTGAAGATATTTTTTAAGCATAAAGGTCAGAGACTTATAATTATAGTCCGTATTAATTCAAGAGTGTAATGATCTCAGGTTGGAGCATGACCTAATTACAAATCAGAAGTAAATTAAAATTTAGGAGATGATGTAGTCAAACAGTTCAAAAGAGGTAAGAGTAAACATTTATATCATAGTCTTTCTCAAAAACATTTATAGCATAGTGATTTTAGTTTTTATTAGATTACCAAGTTTTCAATTTGACCTGATGTGATATTGTGGCAGATGAAATTGTAACACAAGCAATCATATTAATTTGGCAAGAATTATTTTTAAGTTATTTGCTTAAATTGTTTTTCTTTGAATTTACGCTTTCTTACTCCATCCATACAAATAAAAATAAAATAAAATAAAAAGGACAAACAAACTTTCCACATCCTGCATCACGTCCATAGTATGAATTCATTTTGGTACCAGAATTCAACTTTGGATCTAACTTGGGACGATTATGGGACAAGCTAATCGTGCGGCCTTTACACGTGTGAGAAAATTCAGAAATGAACACATATTAATAATAAAAACTATACAAATTTTATAGATCAATACTATAATATAATAGATTGATAAATTTGTAAAAAGAATAAATTAAAGTATTTTACTGTAATAGAAAATACCACATAAAATTAATATGTATGAATTAAAAGTCCTCCAAATTATTTCCTATCAAATATTAAAATTTAAATATATTTGTTCTTTTATAATATGTCCTTATTTCAACTAGTTTATTATTATTCATTGATATTATTGAGTAATTATTATTTTTATTGGTATATTTTTTTTAATAAAAATATGTAATTTTACATGATATATTTTTTTTGTTTACTTATATTATATTTCCGTAATAACATACGGGCACGATACTAATAAACTGTTAAGTAAGGCATTCTGAGTGGTAGATGGACTCAAGTCAAAATGCCGAGACCAATGCTAGTGGGCCCAGATCCTCTATGGTGACTCAAACTTTACCGAAAATTTTATTAATATCCAAAAAAATTAAATTTCTAAATCTACACTTCATTTGCAAAAATTTCAAAATCTGCACAAACTGGAAAATTATTTCCCAAATTTTGCTCCTGGATCTGCAAAATAATTTTTTGGATTTGAGAATCCTCTTTCCGGAAAATAATTTCACAGATATAAGATTCGGATTTTTTTTAATTAAATAGAAAATGTTATTGATTTATTTATTTATTGTATTGAAATATTAGAAATATTTTTTTTATTTTTTAAAATAGATGGAAAACTATATAATTAAATTTATTAGAAATACTACAAAAATAACACGGATCAAATTTTTTAGGTTGAATTTTTTGTTGATGTAAGAAAAGTTTTAATATTTATTTGTGTTATTGAAAAAAAAATGTTTGGATCTGAGTTATTGTTCCCCGTTCAGAAAATCACTTCTATTAAAATAAAAAAATATCAGCCTTCTATTTTTGAAAACACACAATTTGACAGAGCTGAAATGATTTCATATCAATTTTGTTTTCAAAAAATATGCAATATCTTGGAATTTGAATGTACTAGAAAGAACACAATATTTTCTTCATATACTCAAAAGTGATTTTTGAACTGGGACCAATAACTTATATCAAAATATTTTTAGTTTTTCAGTAATACACAAAGAAATATTTGAATTTTTCTCATAGCTGTAAAAAATTCAACCCGAAAAATGTTAATCCGGGTTATTTGTCATAATCTTTCTAATAAATTCAATTATATAGTATTCAATCTATTTTAAAAAAAATATAAAAATATTTCAATAAAAAAATAAATCTTAACATTTTCTATTTAATTAAAATAAAAATTAGAAAATTAGAAAATCCTAAATCCGGTATGTAATTTCCTGAAATGGATTTCCGTGAAATAATTTCTCAGTCAAACCTGAATTCGGGAAATTATTAATTTATTGTTTCCCTGTTTGAACATATTCTGAAATTTTTGCAAATGGGGTGTAGATCTGAAAATTTTGAATTTTTTTAGGTTGTAATAAAATTTTCGGCAAAATTGAGTTTGGACCCCGACCGTCCAGTTAGAATTCATTGGCCAGGATTAAAAATCACGCGTCCAGTTAGAATTCAGACGAATTTGGCCAAGATTAAAATTCACGTAACCCTTTAATATTGGAGCGGAGTTTGATGGAACGCTCCGGATCTAAACTCAAAGTTTGAGATACCGCAGCAGATTTGAATTAAACATTTTATTAGTTATTATTATTACAAAGACCTTTATGCTGCATCACCAGTCACAAGTCACAACTCATCAGCTCAGTACTTGTGTAGGGTGATAAGTAATGTCACAAACACACGGTGGACTTTTATGCTACGTCATTCAATTAAAAAAAAGAAAAAAACGCGATACGTAACGTGAGAATTACATAATCAATATTTTTTTCGCATGAAGTGACGACACGTAACGAGATAATCTTTTTCATTTATAATAAATGTTTTCAATTAATTCTAGAGTAATTTTGTGTGACTGTCAAACTTGATAGTTATACTTCAAATATTATCTAATATTTACAAAAATAATTATTAGATTTTTTTTTTAAAATACATAAATTTTACGCAAAAAATCTACAGTGTTGAATTTAAACCAAATTACATGCATAATAGATGTTTCTGGACCGGAAGCTGTGCTCGTAATAAAATAAAATTAAAACTTCCACAAATTATTATTAGAGTAATTTCGAAAAATACATCAATTTTTATGCATAGAAAAGCTGTAGTAATAAATTTAAACCAAATTACACGATATTAGGTGTTTTATTTTAATTATTAGTAAACTTAAAGTGACTAAATCGTCAAACTCCGTAGGAAATGGTAAGTGAAATAAACATGACCGTAATTTTGCCATTATTGTTTCACAGTTTATCAAGAAAGCCCAACTAGGCAACTACTAAATGAAACTTATTTTAGCACACAGTAATATGGAAGGATTCGGAAGAGCTAAGGCTAATTTCAGCAAGCGCCTATTATCTATTGCTTGAGTTCATAAATCATAAGAAGATTTCTTACCCTGCTTTGTGATAATACAATTAACATTGTTTTTAAAAACAAAAGATAATAAAATTAGAGTGAGTCTATGGTACTATGCATAGTATATATGGATTGGTCTGTGTCTGTAATACGGACCAATATTTCATTTTCAAAATTTTAATGGTGGATCCAAACCGTTCAACATGATTTTCATATGAATATATACTTGAAAACTGAATTTTTTATTTTTTTAGAATTTTTTTTTATTTTTTAAAATAGATATAAAATCACTTTTGGATAGTCCAAAATCTTCAGATCAAGTAATTTTCTTCCTATCTTAAAAAAATAGTAAAAGAATCTAAAAAATATATAATTTGATCTGCAAGTAATTGACTTCTAAAATTTTAAAAATAAAAATATTAATCTGTATTAAGAATCAATCCGTACTATGCATAGTACCATAGAGTCATACAATTAACATCCAATGCTCTAACCGGAGAAATATTGTATAGCAGGTATTATTCGTCGTTTTCTTTTAAAAGAGATTTCGGCCCAAATTTATTCCATTGGGCCAGATCGGCCCAATTGTGGATTAACTTAAAATGTTAGTCATCGAGTCAAACCTGGCAAGGATCCGCATCCTCTACTGCACAAACCTGGTATTTTTGGACGGCCCAGATTTAATCTTATCCGGTGAGTGCTCGGATGATGGAGGGGGCAGTATTAATTTTACTTTAAAATTCGTGCAAAAATCTTATTTTGTCCGTCCGATCAAAAATTAACGGATCACATTAAAAGTGCAGCATCCTGCTGCACAATAGAAGTGCAGCAGAGGATGCGATTCAGGCAAACCTGAAGCTTTATCCAAGGTTTCCAGTTCATACTGAGAAAAGTAAAATTCTTCACAAATGGCGAAAGCTCCTCTTCTTACGCCATACAAAATGGGGGAGTTCGATCTTTCACACAGGCAAGCCTTTTCGCACCATCTAATTTGCTTAACAAAACCTTCTAGACTCTTTTCCTTTTCCAGTGGATAGAGAGGACTCCAGTAAATATATAAGTGTCTTGCCCACCAGCTGTTTGTTGAAATGTCTAAAAGAAAAGTTTCCATCACAGGATTGTTTTGGCGCCACTGACAAGACAGAGATCATACGACAACATGCCTCAAAAGCATGCCATACTGTATTATGCTCAGAGGGCGACACATGGCGGATTCCTGATCTCTGAGGCTAGTGGTGTCTCGGTAACTGCACAAGGATACCTACACACTCCCGGTATATGGTCAAAGGAACAAGTTGAAGCCTGGAAGCCTATTGTAGATGCAGTTCATGCCAAAGGTGGGATTTTCTTTTGCCAGATTTGGCATGTTGGAAGAGCATCTAAATTTGGTATGTTATACTATTTATTAGTATTTGTACTTATTTAGTAGATTACGTTTACAATTATTTATTTATAGTGTTAAATTGGCCTTTTTTATGTTGAAACATTAGTTGGTACCCTGATTTGGCCCTGACAAAGCAAACAGTTCAGAAAAAAAAAATCAGATTTAAAAGGTATTTAAGCAGTATTGGCAGGTATCTTGGTTATAGACTTGTAGTGTACTTACTACAAGATGAACATGATATAATTCCAGTTAATAAAAATAATTAAGAAATAATTGAAAACATAATTAAGTAAATGGAGCACTTGCAATTTTTTGATGCAACATATTATTGCTGGAGGGATCTCAAATTGATATGGAAACAGTTAAAGAGTGATCAAATGAGAAAAAGTAAGTCAACTTGTAACAAATAAACCAGTGTACTAGTATTGGCTGGAATGTGGTAGATTCACCCTTGATTTAGAGCAAATAGCATCGAAAGCATTATTTCTAGGAATTCTAACAAATCTCTTGAAATGGGCTAAACGTCCTGATATATGAATTTTAGTCCTCTATCTGTACTGCAATTTCTTTACTTCTTTATAAACAACTCGTTTGTAGAGTTCCAACCAAATGGGGAGGCACCGATTTCAAGCACAGATAAACTGATAACACCGCTAACTCTACAAGATGGAACAATCGAGGCTTTCTCACCTCCTAGAAGTTTAGTAACTCATGAGATTCCTAAAATAGTTGATGATTTTAGACTTGCTGCGAGAAATGCAATTGAAGCTGGTAATTTTTTATTTGCCAAGTGCGCTGTGGTAGAGTAAAACAAAAGAATCTATAACATGTCTAAATTTTTCTACAAAATTTTCCTGTCAAACAATAACTTAGCTTTTAATAACAGAATTTTTGAACTGTTTGTTTTTTATTCCATAATGGATTTGCAGGATTTGACGGGGTCGAAATCCATTGTGCATACGGTTACCTAGTAGACCAATTCTTAAAAGACAGCGTGAATGATCGAAACGACCAGTATGGTGGGTCCCTCCAAAACCGGTGCCGGTTTGCACTAGAAATAGTTGACTCAGTCACAAAGGAAATTGGACCTGACCAAGTTGGGGTTAGACTCTCACCCTACTCCAATTGCCTTGATTGCCACGACTCAGACCCAGAAACTCTAGGTGTTTACATGGCACAAGCATTGAATCAATATCGGATTTTGTATTGTAGTATGGTTGAGCCTGAACCTGTTAAAATAGACGGTATATTACATACTTTTAACAAGCTCTTACCTATGAGGAAGGCTTTTGATGGTACATTTATAGTCGCCGGTGGATATGATATGGAGAGAGGAAATAAGGTAATTAGAGAGGGATATACTGATCTGGTGGCATACGGTAAATTGTTTTTGGCTAATCCTGACTTAGTTAAAAGATTTGAGATAAATGCGGGGTTAAATAAGTATGATCGGTCGACTTTTTATACATCTGATCCAGTTGTGGGCTATACGGATTATCCTTTCCTTGATCATTCAGATAATCTTGATTCCGAGTTTATTAGGGGCTAAGATGTAAAAATTCAGACTTGTGGTGTTGATTATTGATGAAACTATTAATAATTAGTCTGAGCTAAGTTTTCTCTATTTTTGTTGTTCCTACAAGAAGATCACCAAAAAAGAATGATATCAAGTTTTGCTCCCTTACCAGAAAGGTTTTTGCTATATTTTTCACTAGCATTCTCTCTATCTGAAGTCTTGCTCTAAGAGAAACTTGCAAAATAGTTATTCATCTCACACCCAGAGAAGAACTTGAATTTGTCAAAACTTTATTTAATCGACCAGGAATAAAAATCAGCACACCAAAAGTAAATAGATGTTACAATTGTATCTGAAAAAAATAACAAAAAACCCCAAAAAAAATAGAAAACAGAAGATATCCCGATTCCGAGGCATGCACACAGAAAGCAATCTTAGCAACAACAAAAGGCAAAAAGCATCCATCTGAAATAAGGTGTGGCAATTAATCGGGTGACATAAATAAATCTTGCAGAAATATTTAACCCTTGACGCAGCTATGAATTAGCATTTGGGGAGATCCAACGGCGGAGGTGGCAATTTTTGGTTGCGCAATACACCATCCTCCACAACCCATGCCATAGAAAATCCCCAGCTCAGGTGGATATCCAAGTGGCAATGCATGAGCCATACGCCTGTGTTTATGAATCAAACCACTTAAATGAGAGGGTTGGTGTAATTAAACTATGGTAATTTAAATTTGTGTGCTTTGATTATTTTGACGACAAAATTCGGCCTTTTTATATCGACATATGTAGTTCACGTTAGCTTTCTTGTGTTTGTCTTTTGTTTTCTGTAATACTAATATTTTCATCTCACATAAAATCAATATATAGTTCTGTAATTACTAAATATGTGTGTGTGTGTGTGGAAATATTTTTTTGAGAAAAAAAATATGGAAATGTATTTAGGATTGCTTGATTTAGATCAATTTACGAATGGAAAAAGAACATAGTATGTTATGTTGTGTGTACAACTTACCGGGGTTATCAGAGAGCCACCGGATGGCGACCCAGCCACCGGATGGTACACTTACAGTGTTCCTCTCATTCGGATCGATCAAGTTAAACTGTGCTGGGTCCTTGGTTGGGTCAAAGTTGCCAAAACCTTGTCCAACCACAAAAAAGTTGTACCCGTGGAGGTGCAACGGGTGGCTCTCGGCTCCTTGAATGCTCGTATCCTGCATCACAATCTCGACACTCGTGTTGAACCTGAGTTTGATAACCTTGGTCCCGTGGTTCACAAATGTATTATTCGGTGGGGTCCCGGTGTAGTTAAATGGAATTAATGGTACACCAGGAAAATCAGCAGTAAATACTCCCTTCAAAAACCGATAATAGTGTGCTTCCAACATGGCTATGGAAGGCCTGACAAATGATACATTGTTGATCGATGCGGCAAACTTTGTTCCATTAGGTCCTTGACATGTTGCGTTCTTCGGACACGGGCTCGTGCCGAGCCCGACAGTGAAGAAGAAGCGGCGATCAATTTTCATTGGAACACGTGCCGGATAGCTGGGGCTTGCTAGACTGCGTAGCCTCGAATTGAAATTTGTGGCTGTTGTAGTGTCATTAAAAGGCGGTAAAGTTGGTTTGATTGCCGGTAAGATTTTGGCAGTGTACTTTAGGATACCTGCCACAGTTGTGTTGTCAAATGTACCTGCTGTAGTTGTGTATGGACTTGCTGCCATAAGAAATGAGGAATTTGGGGTTGTTTGATGAGTAGAAAGGAGAATGTTGATGGTTTGCCCGGGAGAAATGAGGAGTGTATTTGTAGAAATTGGTTTGACATAATTTGCATCAGTTTCAACCACTGTAAAAGAATGGTTTGCAATAGAGAAAAAGAGCTCGGTATTGAGTGCAGCGTTGATCAGTCGGAGGAGGTAGGTCTTACTAGGCTTCACATTTAGCTTGAATGTGTCTAAAATTTTTACAACAAATAAATATATTTTAATGTTTCTTATAATTTAAATATCTTTTAATTTCTAAGAAAAGTAAACTCCAGTATGTAAAATAAATGGATACAAAATGATCTATATATATATACCTTTTGCAGAGCAGTTGTAAAGAGGGCCCGGCAACCCGTTAATCGTATACGCATCCGAGACATTCGGACCTCCACCGGTCTGAAGAGCTTGCTGGATCACAGCCTCAGGATCTGAATTGAACCACTCTCCTGCAATACAGATGCACAATAAAATTGTTGTAAAAATTTGAGCATATAACAAATTATATATGATATGCTATAATGAAAGAACTCTTACCGAACATGATTGGTACTTCCTTATACGGTTGCGGAAACGGATAACTAATGCCTTGCTTTGGGCGAATGATGAGCGGTCCATAAAGGTGAACTCTCAGCCATGACAAATGTGCATGCCACCACAGTGTGCCTCTTTGACCAGTGATGGTAAAGTTGTAGACGTAGCTCTGGCCTGCTTGGATTGGGCATTGGGTCACGTAGGCCGGTCCGTCAGCCCATTGGCTTTGCAACTGCCGCATTCCATGCCTGGTACGTATACAAAACATATATGTTTATTTTGGCTTTTTGTTTTTTCTTTCAGAAATGATCATGAATAAATCAACATTTGTTACAGGATTATAGTTCATATTCATACGCACCAATGGAACGTTACGTTACGGTTTAGGTGGTTGATTACATGTACTATAAGCCGGTCACCTTCTCTTGTAACGATTTTCGGCCCCGGAAATTGCCCGTTAACTGTCGGAATACTCCTTGTCTTGCAGAGTCTTGTAACATTTTGTAACCCCACCTATAAAACATGACAAAGATAAAAGAAAGAAGTTTAGTCAAAATTTAAAACAGTTATTATATATAGCTAGAAGGCAAATGAATCACAAATATAATGCATGAACACAATTGACATACATGAAACTTGTAGTGTCTTGTTACACTGGCTGAGTGCACCACAGGCAATGCAAGTACAAAAAATGCAAATGTATAAAACAGAACATGAGACATGAAGTGTGAATTGGAGAGGGAACCCTCCATTTTGAGATTAAAGTGTGTTTTGACTCTGTTTTTTGAGGCCAGATATGATATGAGACGAGCAGTATGGGGACCTCAAACTGGTTCTTATATAAGGGAGCTATGCTTCAGTGCCTATGCTGTTAGGTTAGTCTGGACTTGTGGTTAGTTGAGTTGGTGGTTCTTTCTTTTTCTTTTTATAAATTTATCAATTTTTAGGGCCCTTACCTGAGTTGGTCGTTGGTCAAGTTGAACTTTAGAGTACCACCAAAGTATGTTAACCTTTCCGGCCAAAGATATTTGTATTTGTTTTATTTAATTAAAATGGGTAATATCATATTTTTGGTCCTTTATTGTGGTAATTTACAGCTTCTAATTTGGTTACCAAATAGGCACTTAGCTCATTTTTTTCATTTGGAACCAAAATATGAAGCACAATTATTTGCATTAATAGCTGCCTACTGCATAACACTTAGGCACTTAACCCATAATTATCAACAAAATTAGCAACAAAAATTAATCACTCTGCGTCTACATAACACTCAGGTATTCTAATTTGAGAAGGATTTACTGACAACCAAGCTTGTCCTAGAATAAGCTATTACTTCAAGATATCCAAAGCTTGTTGTACTGTCTATCTCAACAGTAACATAAACACTTTGCAGTGCTTGTCAGCTTGTGTTTAAATTTAAATTCAGTGGATGACCCCTGACAGAAAAGATAAAAAAGCAATTAAGGTTGAACCAAAACATGATAATATATGCCATTATTAAGTTAGAATGCCGGATTAAAATTGAAATGTTTAAATGGACGTTTTATTTTTTATAAGAGGAGAGCATTTTTATTCAACACAAAACTGGTTTCTGTCAAATGGCTATATATCATACGAATAGGAGGGTAGTTATGCAAAATTCAGTTGTCATAGACTATTGGTTTATCTTTTGCTTAGAACTTGTGCGATTGTTATGGTATGTGTAATGATGGCGATTCTCCCATGAAAATTTACCAACTTTAGACAGTAGACGTCTGTTATATTATATATATTATTTCATACTTAGCAAGCAAGGGAAAACACATTAGTTTACTAAAAAATATATAGCTGCTCTTTTATATTGTGTCAATGGTCTTCACATGACTAAAAAATATTCTCAGTGACAGTCTTATTCAAGAGAGTGTGCTTATTTGTGTTAAATTTTTCTGAATATATATGTTTCTTGGACTTTTTGCAAAATTAATTGTTTATTGCTTCTCTTACAGAAAATTCCAATACAATTCCAGTTTCTTTGTCTGTCTGACTCGACATGCATATTTTAATTGAGACCGTTTGTTACAATTGCAAAAAAGAAAAGAATAGCTGATGTGCTGGTTAAGGAGTTTGGCATGTCTCCTAGACGCTTGAGTACTACTTTTATTATTAAATTTTAAATTGGTCACATCAGATCATACCATCTCTAATTCTATCCGACACAGATTAAAAAAAAACATCAATCCAAAATCAATTTATTTAGCCATCAGGTAGGTTGGATTTCAAAGAAAGTCATAACAGAGCACTTGAGTTGCCAGTGGGCTATGGGGTTGTAGAGAAAAAAAAATGCTATATTTCTTAGCTCACACTTAATATTAATTTTAATGTTCTTTAATTTCTGCTGTTTGATTTCCGTTGTGTTCTTTCATTGTCATTCCTTTAGTTGGTGTGACCTTCATGTATCTTATTTACATGATGAAAACTTGATAATGAGTTAAAAATAAAATAAAAAATAAACAAGGAGCACATGCTTTTATGGCTAGGCTAGGTAGGGGTGTTCATTGGGTCTGGTTTAATCGGTTTTGGACCGAACCGAATTAGATCGGTTCAAACAGTTCGGTTGTTTAATGGTTCGGTTTGGTTTGCTTTGCTTTTTAAAACCGAATTATAACTTCGGTTTGGTTCGGTTTGAAATTTTCAAAACCGAAATAACCGAACTGACCGAACTTTTATATATTATAAATTTGGTCTGGACCGCCCCGGTTTATTTCTTAATATCCCGGTTTATTTCTTAATCAATTGCTTTAAATACTTCGGTTTATTTCTTAATATCCCGATTTATTTCTTAATACTCCAATTTATTTCTTAATATACTTCGGTTTATTACAAAACAATTGCTTTAAATTAAAAAAATTGATATATTTCGGTTTGAACCGAACAAACCGAAATATAACTTTGGTTCGGTTCGGTTCGGTTGCAATGCTAATTCGGTTTGGTTCTATTTTTGAAACCGAATTATAACTTTGGTATGTCTAATTCGGTTCGGTTTGAACCGAACCAATCCAATGAACACCCCTAAGGCCAGGCTCATGTTTTTTTAAGGTTAACATTTTTTTAGTAAAGAGATTCCAAAATCTTTCTGAAAAGAAATGAAAGCTCATGCCATAAGAGACAGAGCTACTTACAAGAAATGAAGTCAATTGACCTTCGTTTTTTTTTTTTTCAATTTTTAATATTTAAATGTTATAGGTATTATAAAATTTACCCTCATTTACAGTATAAGAAATTTATATGATTTGATTTTCATTCACATTTGACACCTATAATCTAAAGTTCTGGCTCCATCCCTGTATGCCACTAAACTAAGACTGCGATTTAAGATTAACACTTCTTAAAATGTGAATTGAAATAACTTTCTCCATGATTTTAAGTTCTACTTGTGGCTAGAGTTCCAATTGCTCTCCGTTTGTTTACCAATGTTTGCACTAAGTTATAATATTTTTTTCTTAATTTTACTTCTAAACTATATACTAATTTATGTTATTTGTTTATTTATATTTCATGTCTCCCGAAATTTTTATTTATACCATATTAAAGAAAAAACAAATAACTACTGATTTGGTGGAATTAAGTTTCTATCACGTCCGTCAAATAAAATAGTAGACACAAAAGAACGTATCCGTCATTTCATTTGACAGATTCTGTCTGAAAGTCTGCCATTTCATGTGACAAATATATTGTTTTTATTATTTTTTTCCTTCCTTCAAGAGTCAATTGACCGAATTATTGAATTAAACTATTTTGTTTGTTTCTGTCTACACAATTCATTTTGGCCAATTAATTAAAGTAGAATTGATTTGTATAAATTTTGGCCAATCAATTGATTTTTGGCCAGACCAAAGGTATAATTAATTTTGTTTCGAATCATAGTACTTATGATCTGTTCTGTTTCAATTATTTTTTGTATCGAGTCCAATCAATTACGGTTACAATTGATTTGTATCAATGGTATTAATCAAGTTAATTTTTAGAATTTTGGAATCTGTATCGTTGCATAGCAAATTAAGGGCTATTAATTTGTATTGCAAGATTAAGATAATTAATTGCTTAAAGAAAAAAGAAAAAAAAAAGTATGCCTGTCAAATAAAATGGAGGACATATTTTTTTTTCTTCCTTCATGACATGAATTCTGTAAAAATAAAAACAGAGAGAGAGAAAGAGAGTGTCCGCCAAATGAAATGGCGCCAATTCAATTGAAGGACGTGGTAGAAATTGAATTATGTGGAAACAGTGGTTATTTTAAAAAAAATTTAATATGGTATAAATAAAAATTTCGGCTCGGTGTCTGAAGTCCCCAGTCTGGATCAAGGTCCATGAGTTTGGTCATTTTGATAAGGGTATGTTTGAATGAAGTGAGGGGAGCTATTCGAGAATAGGAGCTATTCGAAATAGTAATGTTCATTTAAATTATATTTTTGCTATTAGGAATAGCTATAACAACTACTATTTTTTGTTCTTTATAAATATTGAAATAGCTACTCTTCAGAATTGTGAAGAGAGAGAAAAAAAAATACTTTATTCTTAGATTTATGCTAACACAGTCTTAAAATAACAAAATTGATGCCACTTTTGTCATCTTAACATTATAACAATTCATTTGAGACTCTATTTGCATATCTTTCTTTTTAATTAGCACCTTGTTAACACTATTATTTCTCAATCACAGCTATTTATTATTCTAAATGTACAATCCAAACAATATTTTTACACTATTTTCACACTAATTTAAAAATCACTATTTTTTCTCTATTATTATCTATTAATCTCAAATTTCACTATTCTAACTATTCTAGTTTGCACCCATACCCTTACTACTTAGTCTAGACTTTTGAGTAGTGTTAAACTGATTCGTTATTTTAGTGACCTAACCATATTTTACATCCTTCTCTTCGTTTTCCAAGTTGAAAGATTGGAACTACTCAACCTCATCTGATCAATTTTAATCATACTTTATTCTATTTGTATATTTGTATATAATAGTCACGCTTTTCCACCAAATTCACAAACTCGGCCGCTTAAAATTACGGGTTTAACGGATTTTAAGTTATGACAGTTGATTATGAATTAAACAATTATAATATAACTAATATATAATCGAATTAAAAACATCGACAATATCTGACTAACCCGGCCGTATACATCTCTAAATAATTGAAACCGTATATAAAGTTAAAACAATCAGGAGCCCAAAAAAAAAATTACGAAAATCTACTAGAGCAGTCACAGAAAATCCTAGAGGTAGGTGCCTTGCATCCCGAAAGCAATTCGCATTCTCTGAGACATATCATATTTTCATATTTTGCGTTATCTTCTGGAAAATCTCAAGTTTTCAAATACGTTCTACACGAATCTCAAAGCTCAAATAATACTGGCCCCTACGCTATTCCCGAATAGACACGTACCGGACACACTGTCACACAAAATATTAGATATCTCAGAGGATAAGCACTCGCACAACGGCACAAACAAACATCGTAAATTTTTAGAATTCGTATCCTCTGAGATATCTCATATTTTGTGTGACTTTTTGGGAAATCTCAACCCTGCAAATACGTTCTACACAAATCTCAAAGCTCGAATAATAAAGCTCCTCTGCATTTCCATGCTCTCATTATATAAGAGAAACAAATTTTATTTGATGATTTATATTTATTATGTATTATTTATGGCATATCCGAGTGTCACTTCTATTATTACTTAAATGTGACAACGTTTGATAGCATCAAATCATATTTTCCTCATACATGAAACCATATGAACTTAACTTAAATGATCAAGTTATCAAACATAATTATTATATAGAATCAGCTAATAACACTTATGTAACACTTATAAAGAATCAGCTAATAACACTAAGGATCCTGATAAAAGTTAAAATCTTTGTGTGGCTGATACTAGCAAACAAGATTCTAACACAGGAGGTTCTCATCTACAGAGGATGCAACATTCAACAAGGTTGCCACTTGTGCTTGTCTCCAAGAATGAAAACAAGAGACCACATCATGTGGAACTGCAACTACTCCACAAGATTCTGGAGGGGATACTGCTCCCACTACAACATCACTACAAACACGAGGGATAGGCTGCTAGAGATCTGGTCGAAGCAGAATCGTACATGAAATGAAATATACAAATTGGGAGGGATATGAGCGGCTGGTGTATGGGCTCTGTGGAGGGAGCGGAATAGAAGATTATTTTCAAATAAGAGGCGTCCGGTGGATTTATTAATTAATGATACAGCAATCGATGTCTTCCTGTAGACTAACAGTGCCTAGATCCACATCTTTTGTAATTATTTTTTGTTCATTACTAGCGGTTATCTTTGCTAGATAGAACTTTAGTTGTTTTCTTTCATTGTGAGTTTTACTTTGATGGCTACAACTGTAAATAAACTTTTTTTATAAATCAATTCGTTGGCGCCGCCAACCATTTAAAAAAACAATTCATAACGAGTTAGTCCAATGCTATATTTACCAACATTAAGTTAATATCTCATATACATATAGTCTATAAAACATGATCATCCGTCAATCCATTTGTATCCCAACAAATGATAAAATATCAGGGGTCATTTAGTATGACATTACATCAAATTATAGAGTTTCACGATCAAGTCACGCAGTTGCATGTTAATTTGTATTAACTAATACTTTATTTATTCAAGAAACATAATAATGTACTATACATGGAATATAAATATAAAACGATCGTCTACAAAATTAGCCTCTAAAACATATCATGAATACTGAACCACTTTATTTTGGTGATTATTTTAACTTAAATTTTTTTTTATCAATATTTTAACTTAAATTTAACTTCAAATTTTTTTTATCATTATTTTAACTTAAATTTTTTTTATCAATATTTTAACTTAAATTAACCACTTTATTTTTTATCATTATTTTAACTTAAATTTTATAATTAATTTTAAAATATTGCAAAGACATAATTACTTAGTATTCTAATTAAGAACCTTATGTTTTATATTGTATACATATGCCCAATTAACCCCAGCCATACAAAAGAAATCAGTGTGAATTCGCTTTTGTAGAAAAGCACGTAGCTCTTCAATTCATGAAAAGCTACGCTTAAAAGAGCAACTACGAGGATTCCAATTTTAATTAGTGTTTCTTTCGTATAATTACGTCTGCTGCTGACTTTTGTTGGATACGCTGAGAAATTGGATTATGCTTTCCTTTTCTTTTTCTTTTCCAATGAAACCAGTAGCCGTGTATATGTGCTTAGGCATAAAGTTATAATAAAAAAAACAGGAGTGCGTGTCCCGTGAGATAACTCATATTTTGCGTGACCGTCGTGTCCGGTGCCTATTCGGGAATAGCGCACGGGGCCAGTATTATTCGGGTACGTTTGGATGCACTCTAGAATAGCTAGAATAGCTACTGTTTAGAATAGTAAATAAGAATAGCTACTGTTTAAGAACAGTGCTATTCAGAACAGTGAAAAAGTTGTTTGGATTGCATATTTAGAATAGGGTTTGAAGGGAATAGCTACTGTTTAATAATTTATGTGTAAGATTAAATATAATACAATATAATATTAATTCAAATATTAAATGTAATATAATATTATTTTAAATATTAGATTAGTATTAAATAAAATATTATATTAAATATAATATAATATTAGCTTAAATATTAAATACAATATAATATTAGTTTAAATATTAAATGTAATATAATATTATTTTAAAAATTAGATTAGTATTAAATAAAATATTAGATTAAATGTAATATAATATTATTTTAAATATTAGATTAGTATTAAATAAAATATTAGATTAATGTAAAGATAATATTATTTTAAATATTAGATTAGTATTACTAAAATATTAGATTAAATATAATATAATATTAGTTTAAATATTAAATGTAATATAATATTATTTTAAATATTAAATATAATATAATATTAGTTTAAATATTAATGTAATATAATATAAATTTAAAAATTAGATTAGTATTAAATAAAATATTAGATTAAATATAATATAATATTAGTTTAAATATTAAATGTAATATAATATTATTTTAAATATTAAATGTAATATAATATTAGTTTAAATATTAATGTAATATAATATTAATTTAAAAATTAGATTAGTATTAAATAAAATATTAGATTAAATATAATATAATATTATTTTAAATATTAAATTAGTATTGAATAAAATATTAGTTTAAATATAATACAATGTAATATTAATTTAATTATTAAATGTAATATAATATTATTTTAAATATTAGATTAGTGTTAAATATAATATAATATAATATTAATTTAAATATTAAAATATAATATAATATTATTTTAAATATTATATTAGTATTAAATAAAATATTAGATTAAATATAATATATTATTAGATTAAATATAATACAATATAATATTAATTTAAATATTAAATGTAATATAATATTAGTTTAAATATTAGATTAGTATTAATATTGAAATTAACAAATGCTATTCCATGTTTTTGTAGGAATAGCGAATAGCAGTGCTATTCTAAAAACAGTAGCTATTCTGAATAGCTCTAAAAGTCGTTTGGATGCACCTTGTTCCGAATAGCAATGCTATTCTAGAAACAGTAGCTATTCTTGTGCATCCAAACATACCCTTCGAGTATTGAGATTCGTGCAGATTTTCGGAAAAGTCATGCAAAATATGAGATACCTCAGAGGATCGAATTCTGACAGAAGTCCGACGCTGAGTTGGACTTCGCATCCTCTGCATTAACTCAAAACGGAATCTTTTGAGTTAATAAATCTCAATTGTCTGATTTATTTCAAAATTCGTGCGAACAAGATTCACACTAATATTGAAAAGCCCTCGTGTCATAGGCAGGAGTCGGATTGACTCCGTTTAAAATCAAACGGTTGAAACTTATTAACTCAAAAGATTCTATTTTGAGTTCATGCAGAGAATACGTGTTCCAATGAGTTTGGAGTGAATTCGCGTCCTCTAAGATATCTCAAACTTTGCGTGACTTTTTGGAACATCTCAATCATTCAAATATGTTCTGCACGAATCTCAAAGCTCCAATAATACAGGCCCCCCACGCTGCCCCGAATAGGCACCGGACACGTCAGTCACGCAAAAATTGAGATATCTCAGACGATACGCACTCGTTGGGAGTTAGGACTTCGGACAATTCTCTGTTGCTCCAGTCGTCCAGTAGGATGCAATCGACGGCCAAGATCGCGTCACTTCTCTGTGTATGACACGTGGCTCCTCTCCGTTAGTGGAGAATTCATCCAGCCAGACTGTCGTGTGGCATCCTACTTTGTCCTCTGATTTCAGAAGTTTTTTCTCTGAGATTAGAGCCTAATTTATTCAAAGGTAGGACCTATTCGTGTAAATTTATGTGGACGGTTTAAATTTTAATCCGTTTAAATTTATTATGTTTAAATTTTTTTTGGACGAATCTCAAAATAGATCGGATAATTTAAGTTTGATGTTAAATAAATTTTGTCCATAGCCCTATGACAAAAAAACTAATTTCTGATCTATGTGACATTACCCAGAGTGTTACATAATCTACCCGCCGTAGAAAAAGTTGCACAGATTGGACTGTAAAAAATCTCGATAAAAGAAGAAAACACTCAGCAGCTTGATTGAAAGGCATCACAAATCTTGACATAAATATAACGATTCAGATCTGAACAAAGTTTAAACTCAAAATTTCTAAATTTATCCGAATTAAAGAGGTTTTGTAAATTTCTAAATTAGAGCGAATTGATCCGAATTTGAATTGAATGGTTTTGAATTTAAAGTTTTAAACTTAAAATTTGAATTTCCTTATAGCATCCGGACCGGTCAGCTGAGGCGGAGCTCTGTAAGGTCAAAATGGCGATAGGTAGGAAGAAAAAAAAATGGCAATGGGTCCATTCAATTTTAACATTTGTATATACATAAATAAGGAATCAAAGACTTTTAGTTAGGGCTGCAAACGAATCGAACTTACTCTAGTTTGAATTTGGTTTGAATTCATTTCGAATTGAATTTTTTACGAACTCAATTTCAAATCTTTTACGAACTATTTTACGATAAGGAAGAGTGATCGTAGTTGCCGAAAGCGAGATGTGAAAGTCGTCTAGGATTTCAAATTTGAGAGCGAGAGTTACGACTTACGAGTTATGACTTATGATTGGAGGCCTTATGTTTTAACATTTAAGTCATCAGTGAACATAAGTTATCAGCGAAAATCAACAGTTCACGTTACTTTGAAATTCGAACTAAAATAATTTGCGAACCTATTTCGAATGAACTAGGTCCAGTTTGAGTTTGGTTTGAATTAATTTCGAATTATTTCGAATCAAACTCGAATCGAATCACGAACTATGAATTTTTTGTGCAGCTCTACTTCTAGTATATAATTATCCTTTAAATCCTTAATTTTTTAATGTAAAAATTAATTTTTAAAAATCGATGCTATGATATCATACACCAGTTCCTCTTTAAAATTAGTTTAAGTTCCTATTGGAGGTCAGGGGTGCAGATAGTTCCACATACAGATACCCTTCATTATTTTGCTTTATTTACAATTTCATGTTGGCGTCAGTTAAAGTTTTGATATTTGCAATGAGAACAGAAATTTCCCAATACGTACCAAAACAACTTATAAATTGAGAAATATTGCAGTGACATATATTGGACATAAACATACCCCTTAATGTTCCAAAAATCATGCTTTTCTTTATATCTTTATAGGTGATTTTCTTCAAATATCTTTGGTAAATTTCTTTCCTCTTATACATTTTTACCTTGGTTACGTACGGACTTTTTGGTTTGCATTTATCTTTTTTTCCAATTTGTACACGAGAACAAATAATAATTGCAAACCAAATTTTTCATTTTTTTTAAATTTACTATTTTTTTAAATAAGTAAAAAATCACTTGATTTGAACATTATGAACCATCCAAAAAGGGTGGTTTTATACCTATCTAAAAAGTTAGTAAAATAAATCTAAAATATATAAAATTTGCTCTCCAAATATATTTTTATATGGAAATCATGTTGAATGGTCCAGATCAACTGTTTGTACTTTAAAAATAGAAATATTAATCCACATCACGTGTTTGATACATAATATGCATTTTACCATGGCCTCCCTCCTTCCATCTAAATATCTAATAAAAACGAAAATGACATTTCAAATTAAGAGTTCATTTAGATATTGTATTCTTCTAATGCAGTATTGATTCCTTGTTTGGCCAATGAAGGGTCGAATTCTTCTACATTGGCAATAAAGCACTAAGACCTTTATTAATTAAAGCAATACTTGTTCAACGGATCTAAGACATTTAAACATTCATTGGTTTCTCTCAAGATTTGAGCAATGATTAATATCTTAATTTTGTACCTCTTTGATCCTCTTTTAAGAATTGAGCACAAGCTTGTGCTCTTTCTAGGTCATTCTGTGGCTCTTGGAGCCTATGGCAATGATAGGCTACCTAGCTAGTTAAAAGAATCTCTTTATACAAAGAGAAATTATTTTAATTGCTTGAATAAAGTCGCTTAATAAGGGTTTGCATTAATAAGTTGACAAATTTTTGAGGTGGATTGGATGGAATTTGACTAGATACAATGTTGATTAACAAATTATGAATTTCATTATTGTAGTAATTACAGTAATAAATTTGTAACTCAAAAATAATTTAGCAAATGTTAAAATTCATCATTCTGATATAATATGAATAAAATTTAGAATAGTTCACTTTTTATAATATAAATTATATATTGCAATACTAACATATTTTAGAAAGAAAATAGAATATCATATATTCCATGAATAATAGCACTAAATTCGTTAGAATCTACAAATAATATGGCTATCAAACAAATTAACTATATCAGTATCCATCACTCAAAAAACTTGTTATACAAAATACAATTCACAATATGATATTATTGAATAACATACAAAGATATCGTCTTATTATCTGAGACAGAGCTAGACTTTCAGGCTATGGGAGTCAAACATGAATGGAGGCCAAGTATATAAACAATTTCTACTACGAATGGGGTTAATTTCACCTTATTTATAATATTTTAGTTTAAATTATATTAAAAATATGATATAAATATAAAAAAATTACAAATGAATGAGGTCAATTGACCCCATTCATTGTATGTAGCTCCGCCCCTACTTATTATCAAATATTTTAACTAAAAATAATGTAGAGAAAATTTTAATTAAAAATTAGTTTCAGCATTCAACAAGATACACATTATGTCTATAATAATATCACTAGTATAGTTATATAATAACAAATTATCTAAAAAAAGTCACGTACAACAATCGGATCAGATTTTTCTCAACTATATTCAAACTTTAATTATCAGATTAATCAAAATCTAATACATACCTAACCAATTAAATGCTATATCCGTAATTATTTGGGTTGGGTCGGTTAATTAATTGGACCGAACTTTTTTTAGTTACCATTTCATAGGAAGAAAGAATAGACAGAATTGACATGAGTTTGAAATAAAAAAAATTGTTAGGTACGGATAATATTGTTGCAAACTCAAAAGAGTTGGTATACAATTATTATCTGTGTAGCTCTCAAATTTGACCAAAAATGATTACGCATATAATAGTTGCGTGCCATCCCTTGAAGGTGCATGATAAGCGTGAAATATATATACCTTTAGATATGATTCGATCTTAGTTTCACAATGAAAATGCTCTAAATATCTTGTATTTGGGTATATAAAAGACTTAGATTGCATCCTGAATCAAAATATTACATTTACTTGCTTTAAAATGCAGAAAACGGCGAAAAAACACTCAATGCGACCCGCACTGTGGTCAGTGCGGGCCGCACTCAGCACTTAGTCAAAATTTGGGAGTTCAGCGCTGGAGAAGGAGCAAACTGAGGGGAATGCGACCCGCACTAGAGGTCAGTGCGGGCCGCACTCTGAACTTAGAAGATTTTTTGAAGAAAACATTCCAATGCGACCCGTACTGCGGTCAGTGCGGGGCCGCACTCAACAAGAAGGAAGAAATGCGACCCGCACTCAGGGTAATGCGGACCGCACTCCAAAAATATATGCTCAACCAGATGCCAGACTGAGGGGAATGCGACCCGCACTGAGAACTTAGTCAAAATTTCAGAAAATATGGAAATAGAAGAAGAAAAGAAATAACCATAATGCGACCCGCACTGACCCCAGTGCGGGCCGCACTCCGAAGGCGCAGGAAGTTAAAAAAGGAAACTAACCCCCAATGCGACCCGCATTGACCTCAGTACGGGCCGCAGTCAGACTCAAAAAGGCAGTTTTTGCTATTTTTGGAAAGCCAGATCATGCCCGGTTGGCAAAGTTAGTGGTTCTAATTATGGAGAACGTGTGGGACATTGTTCCCCACGTTTCTAGGGCATAGAAAAGGCTATATAAGGAGAAGAATTCTGCTCATTCAAGAGATCTCATCATCTCTCTACACATACCATCAATCCATACTCTATCAACTCAATTCCATATTCCACATCAACTTAGAGCAAAAAGTGAGATTAAGAGCTTAGACAAGGAGAAGAGGAGCAGAATTTTCAGAGTAAGGAAGCAAGGCAAGAGATCTTCGTAGGAGTAAGGGTTGTAATCATTTCTTTTCCAATTTCTCTTTGTTTTAGCCGATTTGTAATGAATTTGTCTTGTAAGTTTTGCATCTCCATGAGAGGCTAACTTCCTCTCTAGGGGTGTAGGTCTAATGCATGAACTTGTTTGATTCTATTCTATTTGGTCCTTTGTTTTTATGATGATTGTTTGATTTGATTGTTAATTTCTGTGATTTATTCTTTGTTAATCTCATAATTTATACTTGAATTGTAGTTATCCCGCTTTAGGTCTTTTAGACTTTAAGGTAGAATGGATCATATAGGATAGTATCAATTATGTCACAAAGTCATTAGGATTTAGGTTAAGAGTATACAAATCTTTTAATCTAAGCCGGAACTACAGGAATTAAGGTTAGGATTTAGGTTGAGACTCAACCGGTAAAACCAAAACCCTAAGTCGGGACATCTTGAATCAACTTAGAAATTTGTATGAGTTGCTTTGGCCAGCTAAACCATTAAGTACCAATATCTAAGGAGACGATAGACTAGCAAAGAACTTCATGGTCTAGATAAATAGAATTATTTAGACACGTTATTAATTCACGGAAGTGACCCTTTTTAACATATTAGGTTAGAAACCCCGTCAAATCAAACATGAATTTAAACAAACTAAATAAATAGGATTAAACAAGGGATTGTAGACCGAAAGCCCCTAGATTCTCCAATCTTTGTCAAAACCCTAATTTTATTTTTACTCTTCTTTCAATTTTGTTTAAACCTTCAACTCCTCGGGTATTGAACCCACCAATTTTAGGACTTTAGAAATTAAAACATTCTCAAACAAACCTTTAAAACAAACAATTTCTGAATTTGAATCAATAGAGTTGAAACTAAAATCTCCCTTTCTCCCTTGGATCGATACCTTTTATACTATATTGATAGGTTGTGCGCTTGCAATCGACCAATCTTTGAGTATTTAGGTTTATAAATTTAAAAGAAAATTGAGTACAAAATATAGTCAAAACCCTATACACAAAATACTCAACAGTGCACAGCTATTAATTATCTGCATATGATAATATAAAAATTCAAATTTATGTTAACTCTGTCTATTTTTTTTCTGTGAAATATTAAATAAAAAATATGTTAAATTTTTTTAATACGATTAACTGCACTTATGGAACTCCGCAGTTCCCACTTCGCACGTAAGCAATACAGAAGAGGATTTAGAAAGAAGAGGCTTTTGTTGTGGCACTTAGAGAGGAGTGAATAGAGAATTGTTTAAAATTTAAACCCTACAACTTTTAACTATATGTCAGATAGATAAGTTTGAGAGTCGTTCATGTATTTAAGTAATCTATCTACTTAAGTTTTTGGTGGAATCAAAAACTTGTAAATTAAATAATAATAATAAAGTGCAGTAAAGTAAATAGATAGATGTAGAGAAATTGATACAAGGGTTGGTAATGAAATTCGACCACTAAAGAACCTACATCTCCGGAGCAACGCAACTAAATAGTTGCGCCTTTTTATTTATCCAATGAAGAAATGAATACAAGTTATGACCGGTACGAGACAACACTCCTGCAGCCCACACAAACAGACATATGAGCACAACAGCTCAAAGTAGGCAAGCACACATGCTCTAAGTCCAAAAAAATCACAAGTTTCACTCTAATCTTACAAATGATCAATTTAGGTGAAGTATATTTGAGGTTGTTGGAAAGATCATTGAAGTTTAGGCACAAGTAACAATGGACTAAGCTAAACCTCAAAAGGATTCTAAAGTATAAGGTTTTTTATGATATTCTCTCGTCCATTTAGACAGATGACGGAGCCCACTATTCATAGTGGGATTCAAAGGAGAGCCAACGGCTCTATAAAGATCACAAGATCTACAACATAATAGTTTAGGTTATTTTGCTTGTGCCTAGTTTACAGTATTGACCAGGCCCGGTAATTTGAATATTGAATTGGAATTTCAGTCATGCAACAGCTAGACTCGGGTGGTCTCAACCTCAGATCTACTTTACCATACTTTTGGAGATAAATAAATTGATAACAAAATGGTAAACCATGTGTGATCTTTATATTCTTCATGATCTCGATCTTCTATGATTTTTTGTAATCTTCATGATTCAGGATCTCATAAATATCTAACATTTCTAATGGCTAGTGTGAATCTTTCATCATATCATTTTCATCAAATCATTATTTGTGGCTTGAGGAGATCATGTAACATATTATCTTGTGCAGCTTGTCATGTTCGACTTATCATGATATGTACAGATTATCTTCGGATGCAACTTGTTACGCCAACTTGTCATGATATTTATTGTTGATTTGCTTTGACCTTTGGATGCAACAACTAAACCTCCATACATCTCAAATAAAAAAAACTGTAAAATTCAATATTTATATGTTTTGCAAATTAATCAAATAACACAGAAGATTGCTTACAACAACAATTTTGAGAGTTGCTCTCCGGCTCAGCTGCTCTGCTCCACATCCTATGTCCGGTCTACCTCGACTCTCCCCATTCGAGCAGATGAGTCCATCCAATGGATGATCGTCGTTTGTCGCTCTGTTTGTCTGTCTTGACTCTCCGAGTTCAACTAACTGTGCTATGAATTTGTTCGACCCCCATAGTATCTACTATATCCATACATGAATAAGGCACGCATTTTTATAGTTGTTGTCAATAATGATAATGTAAAGAGTTGTCTCCTTCCTCTTCTCTTTCTTCTTTTTTCCCTCATTGGGTCCTCCAAGTTGGTGATTGTCCTAGTCCGGCTGATTCAATTTCCAATCCGGTTTGATTCAGTGTCTTCTCGATTGAGTGGTGATTATCATAGTCCGGTTAATTCAGTTCCCAATCTGGTTTGATGCAGTGCCTTCTCGAC
Source organism: Carex arenaria (assembly GCA_964058825.1). Classification (NCBI taxonomy): domain Eukaryota; kingdom Viridiplantae; phylum Streptophyta; class Magnoliopsida; order Poales; family Cyperaceae; genus Carex; species Carex arenaria. The sequence goes on along the minus strand of CAXKVW010000574.1, from coordinate 245,392 downwards.
TGTGCATTCCTCTAACGGCGTTGATTTTGGTAAGTAGAAGATGTTTCATCCACAAGGAAGGGTTCGATACATTGTTCTGTTATCTTTGCAACTCGAAAAGGTTATTGTTGTGTCTACATTTTCAGAGAAGAAAATCTAAAGGTCCAACTACTTGCTAATTGGGCGCGAATAGACCAATTCGTATTCTTTAGCTTAACGTATATGTTATTCTCTGACATAACAAATTAGGTGATTTTACAAATAGCTCAATGTATAAGTTTTCATGCACTCTTAATTCAAACAAAGAAAACATGGGTAACATCGAGTTCGTAAATCTTTGAATCAATACAATTTGTTACGGACTTTCAACTCAAAAATAAAATACGTACGGCTAGCTAATTGAATTGTGTTGGTTGGATAATCGGATTAGATTTATATTTACGCATCTAATTCTATCCGCTTACAGCTAACATAAAAGTTAAACTTGCTAAAGTTTTTATAAAAATGTGGTGGCATTAATTAAGGGCTCCGTACGTACTCTCGTAGAATATATATTTGGAGTCCCATTGAAGCTTTGACTGTTTGCAATAAATATCAGATTTTAAGGAATATAACTAGGGAACAGCAAAATCCAGACCAGTAACACAAGGTAATGCCTTGAATTTGTGTTGATTCCATAATTTCAGATAGGGGTGTTAATGGTATCTTTTAGCTATTTATCTAACTCGTATCATATTCGATAAGATGGGTATGGATAAGATTTTTATTTTCATTGGCTTATTTGGTATGGATATGAATAAGAATTTTTTTTAACTAAATGGATAAGAGTATGGGTAATAATTATTTAAAATTTAAAATTATTTATATTCAATTCAATTTTCAGTGCATCTAGATTTACTCTTCTATTTTAATATCCTAAATTGCGTCTTTCTATTCTAGCGCACCAAGTCAATCTTTGATATATTTTTCCTTCCCTCTTTGTTTTCTTGTTTTTTTACTCAATCGTAAGAACGTAATGTAAATTATGTAATAATATAACTCACATAGTCACATTTCCACTTTAATTTTCACGGTGACTATGACTCAATATTGTTTTCAAATCAATTTCAAATTTTGTAATAAAAAAATATAATAACTGAAAAACAATTTAATAGTTATATTATGGGATGAGTAAAACATAATTTGTAAAACATAATGAGTTTTAATTTTTTTTATTTATAAAATATAATAAAACTAATTATTATATTAGTATTATCCGTTATTCATCCGCTACTATTTCGTTACCCAATAATATTAACGGGTAAAGGTAGGATAGGGTAAAGTTAATTCTTAATGGTAAGAGCATCTCCATCCAGAATAGAAAACGTTTAGAAATTAAAATTAGCCAAGTTTAGCAATTAAAGAATTCATAATTTCTAAATCACTCCATCCCAGAAATTAATTATGAATTACAATTAAGGGACTCATTTACGAAAAGAAAGGATTTAAACCAATCAATTAAGCCAGCGTGTCATTAAGAAAATATTTTCTTTTAAATCAAACTTGCTAATTTAGAAATTCTAGTACATCTCAATAATTAATACATCAGATTAACAATCTAAACGAAATCACTGTTGTAGATGATCTAAGAGTAGAGTACAAATAAGATCAATTTTAATGGGTATGGATATGAAAATACCTTCGGCCGATCCGAACCGTACTTATTGTAAAACATATTAGCAACATTGTTTTGATTTTACGCAGGGTTTGAATAGCAGAGTCAAAAATGTATACTGCATAAATAAAAACAACGTTGTCAGGATATTCAATATGTTTTTATCCGAATAAACTCTCGTAATTCTATTTTGTCAAAATAACACCCAACAAATTAACATAGATACTATTATACCTTTATCTGATCCAATTCCAACAATTCAGTTTCCATCTAAAATTGGAGAAACACATATATAACTTGACTAATATCTAACATGAGTAATGAAATAATATAAAATTTGTGGTATGTAGACCCAAATGGATGTTGTGTTTCAACTTCTTTTTAAAAAAATATGTTGAGTAGTTTGAATTGTGTTTTCTTTAAATTTGCATGCTAAATACATGAGATTTTGTAAGATTATGTATGTCAAGTTATTTAAGGTTCATGGTATTTAAGGTTTGTTAGGTAATATATATTACAAATTTGACAATTAATTCTCACCAACAAACCTTAAATAAAATAAGATAGGCTGATTGATTGTGTGAAAACTTCACAACAAAACACCGATATATTTATGTTTGGATGAGAGCTAAATAGCTAGAATAGAATAGAAAAATTTAGAATTAGTAGATGAAAATAGAGAAAAATAGTGATTTACACATTAGTGTGAAAACAGTGCTGTTTGGATTAGTAAAAATATATTTTTTTGATTGTACATTTGGAATAGTAAATAGTTGCAACTGAGAAAAAAAAATAGTGTTAATAAGATACTAATTAAGAAGAAATATAAGTGGAGTTTAAACAAATTGTCACGACATGGAGATAACGGAAGTGACATTAACTTTGTCATTTCAGAACTGTGTTAATGGAATTTTGAGAATGAAACACTTTTTATCTCTCTTCACATTTCTGAATAGTAGATATTCCAACATTTTGAAATAGAAAACAACAATTGTTCACGATATCCCGAATAACAAAAACATCATTTCAATGCACATTACTATTCCGAAGAGCCTCTATTTTTAATAAATCCAACTAATTAACACTTTGTTCTCTTTGATTGCATGCTTATAATTTCTTTTTTAAAAGTTGATGGGCGATGGCCCATGCAACAATATTAATAAAAATAGAGTTTTCTTACAACCCCTCAAAGGGCACAATTTATAATTGTAGAGGATCGTAGCTCTGATCAGCTTTTAAGCGCAGAGAGAGAGAGAGATCTAGCATATTATGCTTTAGGTATTTATTCTCCTAGAAAGCAAGCATTAATTAACATCGATCGATCTGCACTTATTAAGGAACTTAGCAAATTTAAATATCTGTTTTAGAAAGGGCCAAGTCGATCAAATCCAGACATCTGGAGAATTTACAATTAATATAGAACAAATTGCATTTATGAAATATGGGAAAAATCTATATTTTATATAGGGTCTATTAACATATTTGGAATTTTGGCATAAGACTTTGAATAATTTTTTAAGTTGACGTATATGTACTTTTTAATACATATGATTCTATTCTAATAGAAAATATTTAAGCAAATTAGAAATATACTAAGCAGTGTTGTAAGAACGGCTGACTACATCGATTAGTCATAAACTCGTAATAGTATATATGGAGAGTTATTTTACGTCCTTAAGTATTAAACTAATGCTAATTTGATTAATCAATCAGTCAGCCGTCAAATTCATGAAAAGAATTATATAAAATAAAAAAATAGTTTTGTCTTTTAGTTTTTTTTTTTTTTTTTTTGCATGAATTATTACTATTAATCTCCTCATAAAAATAAATTACAAGATACTTATTAATCCAGCTCCAATCTCAATTATCTAGTCCTGTCCCTGCTTATAATTAATTAAAGAGATAACTTATCAGTAAACAAGTTTAATAAAGAAGAAATAATAATGCTTAATTGGAAGATTCTTTTTTTTGAAAAATTGGTAGTGGCTACCAATGTTATATTAATAGATGTGTTTACAACAACTAGCCTATTACATCAGTATCAGTTATGTGTCACAGCAAATTTTTTCTGAAATGCACCTCTATTACAGAACCTAGCCCATAGGCCACCCTCTTCCCGTGCCTTGTTAACCACTAGTCCTGTTGGCATCTTTACACCGTGGAATATAGCTTCGTTGCGTTGTTTCCACAAAAACCAAAGAACAGCCATAATGCTTGGAAGATTCACTGGTACTCCCTCCGTTGGTAGGTGACAATTAGATGAAAAACTTTGGTTGAAAAAAAAGAAAGAAAAACAAATGAAAAAGTTCTTGAGAGTAGAACATTATTGAGTAATTACTCGTTCAGATTCTATTTGAGTATATTGTCTTACAAATTAATTTATAGAATCTTACATTCAAAAGATTGCACAATAATAGTTAAGTACGACATTTGTTAGAATTTTGAGGGATAGAGGCTGTAATTAGAGAGAGAGAGAGAGAGAGAGAGAGAAATAATTTTTTTGAAGAAAATTATATTCCACTGATTTGAATTATATGGAGTATGGTGACTTATAAGTTATAACAATACATATCTAAAGAGAAAGCTAACAAAAAATATTAATAAGAACAGATTTTATTCTTTAATTGAGCTTGAAAAATTCTAAGTCTGTCTTTAATTTAGCCTTACAAATTGAAAATTTTAAAATGTCAGGCTCAAACCTGTTGTAAAATAAATGGTGCGATGAGAGACCAGATTTTGTAGAAATGATTGTTTGGTTGTATGGTGGAAACATTTTTTTTTTAAATATAATGCATGTACCTATTCAAAATACTCCTGTAGGGAGCTTGTATCCACCTGCCTGGCCGTCTTGATTAGTATAGAAATGTAACCATCTTAATTTGTTAAAATAAAATACACACTCATACCTAATCAGAAAAAATGAATCTAAGTTAACATATGTCTGCTTAATAATTTAAATAACATTTTTTTTTTCAGTTTCAACTAGATTTAAATTTTATTAAAAACTCTCACAGGATAAAAAATTCATGAGTTGACGTATCCAGATGCATATTCATCTGCGATATAATATATATTAAGAAAGTTAACAACATATTGGAATAAAAATAATTTGGTTGAAATTATTTTTTTTTTCCCTCACCATTTTGTGAGGAATAGAGATTGTGAATGAAATTTTGCTCCAGTCCCATGACCAAGAAATAGTTTCACCGAATGAATTTGAAAAATAACGACCAATTAGACCCAAAATTTCACTATTTCCCTTCAATTAGAAATAAACAATCAGGCCCTCAAATTTTGACTATTTCCTCATAGAGCAATCAGGTCCTCAAAATTTTCCTTATAGTCTAATCTGGCAAGTACTATATAGTTGGTGATTTCTTTTGCCAGTTGTTGGCATCTTCTTTGAATAATTAATAAATATATGCCTCAAAGACTATAAAATGATTCCCCACTAATAACAATTCCAAATTCATGTAATTAATTGTGAAGTCCCCAGAGGAACAATATATATACACCAAAGTGCATGTCTCAATGAGTTATCAGTATGTATTTGTTGGCAACAACATATGAAGCTAGTCTAAACTAGTGCAAGTGTTGTTTGCTTAAAGAAAAGGGCAAATTTTGTTTTAGCAATGGTAAGAGGTAAGGTGCAACTTAAAAGGGTAGAGAACCCGGTTTATCGGCAAATATCCTTTTGCAAACGCCGAGCAGGGCTGCTTAAGAAGGCCAAGGAACTAGCGGTTTTATGCGAAGCCGAAATTGGCGTCATTGTTTTCTCTGCACACGGCAAGCTTTATGAATTAGCTACAAATGGGTTAGTAAATTAATTTGTCATATTTAAAAGGTTTAAATTACAAAAAATGCACTACAGTGAAGGAAGTGACTGAGAAAGATCTTTAATAATAGATGTAGTCTCTACATGCACCTAATTTTAAGTTACTTCAAAATAGTGAAAATTAATATCTATGTAGGTGGTCCTAATTAAAAATATGAATTATTGTCATTAGAGAAATTTGGTTTGACTTATTATGTTGTTATTTTCTAAACTTGAAGGAATATGCAAAGCTTGATTGCTAGGTACAGAAACACCACATCAGGAACTATAGAAGGAGGGATTCAACCGCAGGTACCAAAGCCCAAGTAATATGCATTATACACTGTTACTTGCTCATGGTTATCGGCGCATATATATTGATCCCGGTTTATTTAACTACCTGTTTTCTCATAAAAAAGAAGAAGAAAACAAACATTTCTTTTGCAACTTTTCAAATATTTGTATGTTTATGGAAGGTGGCAGAGGAACATGCAGACATGCTGAAGCAACAGACCAGTTTACTTCTCAAGGCCATAGGGTAATGTTAAATATGCACTTAATTTTTTTTTTTTTGTTTGAAGGTTAACTTAAATTATTATTCTCATTTGATTTTATTTTTATAAGACCAGTATATACGCCAGTACACCTATTTTATATCTGCACTGTGGCGTGTGTGTGTGTGATCACAGTTAGAAACTAATTAAGGCACTCTCAAATTCTGGATACATTGGTATTTGAGAGTGCAATTATATATATATTATTTGACATAAAATATATATGTACCAAGTTTGCAAATACATCATACCTTATTATTTGACAGAAAATCACACATTCTTTTCTGGCCTTCAAACTAAGAAATTATGGAATGTAAGGTATATGCAAGGAAGAGATCAAGAAACATCCGATTTAACATTTGATGAATTGGAACATTTGGAAAAGACTCTTGCAGTGTGGATTTATCACATTCGTTCCACAAAGGCAAGGATTCAAACAAATTAAATACACTATCATACCTTATTTTTAGTAAATATATGTTATAATTTAATTTTGGTGTCCTGATCTGAACTGGTGCTGTTTTGATGTGTAGATGCAACTTTTTTTTCAACAAATTGAAAGGCTAAGAAACGAGGTAAGTCATCTCCTGTAACTACTACAATTACTGAAATGACAAATGAAATATCACTGAAATCTAATCTAGCATGTTTGTGCTGCTATTTTAATTTGTGCCACATATTTGTTGAGAACTGGATGTATTTCTAAGTTCTTAATTTCCCTTATATACAGCAGGGCATATTGCAAGCCACCAACCAAATCCTCAAAGAAAAGGTACTTAATTTATTTGTCCTAGTATGGTATGAAATTAAGCATATCTTGTACAAATTATTGAAATAGATTAGTAATGCCACATAAACTACGAAATATATACATGTAATATCAAGATATATAACACTTTGTTCTTGGGCCGAAATTTTTATATTTACAATTTAAAAAAAAAAAAAAGTAAACCAGAATTCCGTGGGAATTCCATATATATTTATCATGGACACGTACAACGACAAATTGAAACCACCAAAAGAGTGGCCGCAACCTGTTATTGGGGCCACCAAAAGAAACCAATGCAGCACCAAAATCGAGTAGGAACCAATATATTTCTCCACCTTTTGGTGACTACATGCAATTTGTCGTTGTGTCCATGACAAATATGGAATTCCCACAAAATCGTGGTTTATTGGATTATCTTTTTTTTTAATGGTAAATATAAAAAAATTCTGGTTCTTGGAACAGAAAACATAAAAACATTGTATAAACATATTATTTATTTACTCAACAAATTATAGGAAATAAATGATAATGTTTTTTTTTTTTCCATAATGCAAATATATGCTTTGTATAAGTATGCAGATAAGGGAGCAGAATTGGGAAATCCTGGAACCAAACATGATGCTATCATCAACTGATTCATATCCTCTTAACATCGCCGATAACTACTCTTTTTTAAGAAATCTTTATAATTTAGAAAACTCTCCACATTTGTGAGAGCGAAAATGAAAGGGACAATGGTACTTGCAATTAAATTGGCAATCAGATGCAGATGCTCTAATTACCATGGTCGCTGTTATTCATCAGAAGTTATATCTATTATTTAATATTTATGCCTCTATGTATCTTTGGGAATAATTGTTAGTTGAATTGATGTGCTGGTAGGTATAATACAGAATCTGCCAAGCATACATGCATGTACGTAGATTAAGGAGATCAATTATATATCCTTAATTAAAAATATGTTATCTATAATTGTTTCTAGAATTTAAACTGGCTTGTGTTTTTTGGTGCTTGAGCACATGAAACTTCTATGATCTATGAAATAATAGAACTTGTTCACAGAAGGTGAAACGTAAAATACATAATATGTGGCAGTCGGAATTTAAATCTAATTAAGTCTTTAATAACCATACAAGGTGAAACTCTAACTAGTAAGCTACAAGTACACATTTAGTATTTTATAAGAGGGCTAAACTATATAAAATCTTTAAAAAATATATATAATTTCAAAATTCATGATAAAAAAATTTTGAACAATATAAGAGTGACTAAACACCTTCTGACTTGGCTGTAGTTCTGTCTTTGTGTTAAATACTTACTCTGGAGGAAACATTCTTGCACAACAGATAACATTACTAGAATCAGGAGCATTTCCATCGATAATATAAACACATTTACATGGATTGTGCAGGACGCAAAGAAAACAGATCATAATTGCAGCGGTTATTTTTTTGATAAAAATTGCAGCGGTTATTAGACATGCACACTCATATGTAATTAAGTTGATGCTTAATGCAAATGGCAAATTAATATTGCTTTATGCAATCTGGATTATACATATGAAATGACATAAATATATTACTAATAGTCTATGTTTTTCATTTTGTTACATTTGTAGTAACAAACAAAGTCTATATATATTATTTTTTTGGTAGTTTCCTTTGAACTTTAAAAATACTTCCATGCATTAATTCAAGTTTTCACCGTTACATCTTATCGAAAGCTGAAAAAAACATTTATATTTTAATGTTTCAGCTACAGTTGAAAAAATAATAGTAAATATGAGTACTTGTATGTATAGAGATCCTCAAATATTAAAAAATGAATTCAACCTATTTTTTCATTGGAGAAAGGAGAAGTAGCACAGTTGGCTATGAAAAAAATGTCCTACGATTGTTGGAGTTCGATTCCTCCTCATTAGGGGTGTTCAACCGGTCAGTTCGGTCCTAACTGAACTAAAATAACCAAATCAAAAAAAAAATTTTGTTTTTGAAAATCCAACCAAACGGACCGAACTAAAATAGCAAACCAAATTAAAATCGAACCGATTAAACCGATTAAAACTTTGGTTTGTTCGGTTGAACCGAATAGAGGAATAAATAAATGGTTTGGTTGAACCGAAAATAAATGGTTTAAAATAAATGGTCTCAAACTATTAATAAATGGTTTGTTCGATTGAACTAAATAGAGAAATTCAATCTCAAAAAATCAAAACACGTAGATTCAAAACTGAAAATGAACCAAAATAATACACGAAGTTTCAAACTATTAATAAAATCGCTCGGTTCGGTTTTGAGAATTCAAAACCGAACCGAACTATTTAAACCGAACTATTTCATAAAATCAACTGAACCGAACTATTTAAACCGAAATTTTCCGGTTCGGTTTAAAACCAAATAAACCGAACCATTTGAACACTCCTACTCCTCGTAACTCCGCAATTTAGGTTTAAAAAAAAATAAAAGAGGACGAATTCAATCTTTATTGTACCTGTAAACTGGATCAGCCCATTTCATTAATACTGGAGGCCTACCAACACTGGAATAATATATAAACTTACTAAGACAGGCCCAAATATATAATGGGCCGAGACACTAGGCCCGGGTTTGATTTATAAAATAAAACAATGAAATTTAAATTTTTTATTCTTTTATTACCCTTCTTTCCTTTTCGTCACCTGCATTTGCTAGTGGCCTCACAAGCGCTGTAAAAAACCAATTAATTTTCTGAAAGAAAATCAAAAGAAGAAGAAAAAGAAATCGAATCTAGAGAAAGAGAGAGATGGCTAGGAGAGGGATTGGAGAAGAGGAGTACGATTATTTGTTCAAGGTTGTTTTGATCGGCGATTCGGGGGTTGGGAAATCGAATCTGTTATCTCGATTCACGCGAAATGAGTTCTTGCTAGACTCCAAATCCACTATTGGGGTTGAATTCGCTACGCGCACGCTTCAGGTCTCTATCCATCTCCAAAGATTGTTCCAATTTTCTTATTCTACTGATCAAGTTGGATTCCGGTTTAGTACGACATATTTACAAAAAGAAGCACATCTGAGTTCAGTAATTTAGTTAGTAAAGTGATTGCTTTTTACATTTTCGTTCTTTTTCTAATTAAGAACATTATGCTTAGATTTGATCTGGAAGGAATACGTAATCAATGATTTTGGTAATTTTCTTCATCTTGAACATTTCAAGTCTGTCTCTTATTTGCCATTGGAAAACAAAGAAAAGGAAAAACATTTTTTTTATTTTTAATAGTGGTGTCAAGTGAAGGTGCAACTGAATGCAATGTTAATTCAATTGTTACTTTTATATTTCCTCTTTCAATAATTGCGTTGAATTAAGCTGGCTTTATAATTTAGTAATTACATAAAAAATATATACTCTATTGAAATTAGGGATCTGGATCTTACCTGTTGGCATACTAATTCAGTGAAACTTTATTTTATACTGCACATCAGCACATGTGATTGTAGTGTTTATATTATTGTTGACTAATTTCAAATTTCAAATGTCTTAATAGTTACATTTTTCAAAATATTATATTAGTTTTTAGAACTAGCATAAGGTTGTTGTCACATTAACTGCATAGTCTGGTATATTTTCCTAGCTGGTCATTTTCTGGAAAAATTCCTGGGCCTCTACGAGATCTCAAATTCCCTTGCATAGCCCTACAGAACTAGAAGTTTCTTATATTTACCTTGTCACTTAATACCCCACCTCTTTCTTTTTTCCTTTTTTTAAATGCCAAAACACACTTGTTCCTCATTTTATTGAGGTTAACCAGGTTTTTTTTTAAATTAGATTTTGTGTGTCTTTGATTGGGGTTTGTGTTTCAAGAAATTATAAATTATAGACGTGGATTTTGCAACGGACATAAAGTTTCTTCTCTTTCCCATTTTCCATCAGTATGCCTTAGTGGCTCTAAAAAGACTTTCATATTTCCTGAACTGATATCATTCCTTTGCAAAATTCCTGAAGGTGGAGGGAAAAACAATTAAAGTGCAGATATGGGACACGGCTGGTCAGGAGAGGTACAGAGCTATAACAAGTGCATACTACCGTGGGGCCCTTGGTGCGCTTCTGGTCTATGATGTCACCAAAGGAAGCTCATTTGAGAATGTCAGTCGGTGGCTCAAGGAGCTCAGAGACCATGCTGACTCCAACATTGTCATCATGCTAATAGGTATGGCTTCTACCATGTGATCCCAATGCCAACATAGTTGAGCAGTAACCAAGGATAAGTATAATTGCTTATAAAAGAGGTTAAGATAAACTTTAAATTTTAAGAGTTAACACACATCATGAGCTGGTATTCCTGCTGGTAGTAGAGCTCCACAACTCCACAAGCACCAATGAAGCATTACACATAATATTTAAAATCAAGTTGGCACTTGGTTTACGACCAATGTGAGTCTGGTATCAGGATCTTTCTGTATGGTACCAGCCTGGACCCTATGATCCTTGATCCTGCTATATTTCTCGAGATATACTCTCCTTGAAAAGAAATCTTATTACCGTCTTGAATGTAATAGCATATGTATTAGGGATAACAAGATCAACCCAAAGCATGTCCAGTTAAGGGATAAACTTTTATCTCAAATACACCTTAGCACCACTCTAATCAAGAAGTGGGTTTTAATTGCAATTCAAATAAAAAAACTAAGAAACAGAAAATACCCTTGTAGCCATTCCTCTTAGTGGATGTTGAATTTTTCATTACAGGTAACAAGACTGACTTGAAGCACCTCCGTACAGTGGCAACAGAAGACGCACAGGGATTTGCTGAGAGCGAAGGTCTGTCTTTCATTGAGACATCAGCTCTTGAGGCCACAAATGTGGAGAAATCATTTCAGCTAATTCTAGCTGAGATATATAGGATTGTAAGCAAGAAGAATGTTTCTACTGAAGAAGGTGCAAGTTCATCAACTGGTGTCAGAGAGGGGAAAACTATCAATGTTGCAGCTGATAATGATGGCAAAAAGCAATGTTGTTCAACATAGATTTTGGATGTTATTAAAGAAATGTTCTGAATTAGTGATGTGTCAGACATTTTAGATGGCAAAGCGCGTCAGGGGCCAAAATGCAGTTCCCTGTTATTACATTCTTTGTCCTTGTGTATCTTATGGATGTTTGGTGTTAAGAGATTGCTTGTTTTTTGCAATCTTTTAGTATAATATTGGTTTATCTGTAGAATAAATTATCCTAGTTTTCCCCTAGAGCTAAAGTGTCAGTTTCCATTACTTATTGCTACTAATTGTTGCCATTTTTTTATTCGGAAGATTATACATTTCTCCTCAACTCCAAAACATTCTCCGAGGAAGATTATACATTTCTCCTCAACTTCAGAACTCCATAATTAAAGGATTATAAATTTCTCCGCAACTTCAAAACTCATTGGATTGGCTTCAAACGATGAATTCGAACCATTGAAATTCATTTATCTTACAAGTGATACGTTTATATGCAAAAAAAAATTGTTTTCAAATTCATTTTGTATAAAGTCAAGTAGTTAAAAAATATTCAAAAAATAAATGTATTAAAATTAATTTATAAACTTTCTAATTTTAACAACTTGACTTTACACTAAATTAACTTGTATGGTAGATATGTTTCAACAATTAAAATTTGTCGTTTGAAATCAATCCGTAAGTTCACAATGAAGCTTGATAAACTTAAAAGTACCCTAGTTCTACTCCACAAATTTTGTGTGTATCGAGGAACATTCAAATATACATTTTAAGGTTTCAAAAATGAGTTCGGAAGATCAATAGTTGTTGACAGTTATCCAAATGTAGAAGTTAAAATCATATGACAACTGTCAATAATAATGTCTTAATTTAAATAGGCAAGTGTGTATTGACATAACGAGCATGTATCAGCACAACACAGACAACTGTGCATTCAGACGTGTGAAAAAGCTTATTGGAGTGTTTAAGAGATGAATTCTCAGAAGAAGTTGACGTGAAAGAAATGATGACAACTATCTTGCAGTTTATTTTTTTCATTGAGTTTATTTTATTTTATTTTTATTATTTTTTTCATTGAGTTTCTATGAGATGTTTATTATGTCAACACAGACAACTGTGCATTCTGAGATGTGTGAAAAAGCTTATTGGAGTGTTTAAGAGATGAATTCTCAGAAGAAGCTGACATGTGAAAGAAATGATGACAACTATCTTGCAGTTTATTTTTTCATTGAGTTTATTTTTTTTTTTTTTTTTTTTCATTGAGTTGTTTTCTATGAGATGTTTATTATGTTTCGGAATAAAAATAAAAAATCATAATTCAATCATTTTAAACTTACAGCATGTATTACGTCAATTACTTATCTTCAATTATATCAAAATATTGCAGTCGTTTTTGACTCTCATGTTGATTTCAACTCCTCAAATAAATTAATACACCAAGTTGATAAATGATAATGCTGCACTTGCAACTTCAGAAGCAGGCAGTACGCAAGAGAGAAAAAAAAATATTTATAATGAAAAAGAATAATCAATATAAAATCGTGGACGGCAGGATTCGAACCTGCGCGGGCAAAGCCCACATGATTTCTAGTCATGCCCGATAACCACTCCGGCACGTCCACCTTTTTTGTTATTTCTAGTTTCTACTTAAAATATTAAACTTGGCTTTATTTGCTCTGGTATATTTGAGATCGTTTGATATGAAACGGCGGCGATCTACATTTCATAAACGGGTCAGCTCAATACTCCTCTGCACCTAATTGATTAGGTGCGAAACTGCGAATTCCATTTTCTCAACTGCTTCGATCTTCTTCGAAAACTGGAAAAGGTCGCATCTATGGCGCGTGAAGACTCCAAAGGTCCGTTCACTTCCTCCACATACTTCTGCTGATTGTTCTGATTTTATCTGCTCGCATATTTGTTTCTAAAATTAAAATTTTCTGTGTATGTTTATCCTCAAATTCATGTCAACATCGCGTAACTTACTAATTTCAAATGGATATTCAGATGCTCTAATCTGGAATTATTAAGATTGGTGTTCGATTGTTGATTTCAGATGGGACCGCTGAATCGATCCAAATTACAAAACCAAATACTTCGGTAGAGCCAGAGGGAGATAAAATCAAAATTTTATTCTTTGCAAGGGCCAGAGATATTACAGGAACCGCTAGTTTAACTGTTGAAATTCCATCTGGTAGCACAGCTGGAGATTGTATGAATTACTTGTTGAATCGGTTCCCTAAATTGGAGGAAATTTATAACTCCATGGTCTTGGCACTAAACGAGGAATATGCACCTGAAACAACTGTTTTGAAGAGTGGAGATGAATTGGCAGTAATTCCTCCAATAAGTGGGGGTTAAGAAACTTATTAGGAAAAAAAAAAATATTCTTTTCCGGGTGGGACTTTAATTTATAAAGTTATAATGAGTCTGTACAAGATATTGAAATGATATCAGACAATTATGATCAACATGATATTTTTCTCTTTTAATTTGTTGCCTTTGCAAGATGACAGAAATGATTATTAATCTTCTTATCTACTTGTGCTTGCAATTGATAAAGTCATGCGTGTTTATAAATATGTAATCTGCGTTCTTGATTTTTACTAAAGTATGCTACAGGGAAGATGATTTTTGTAAAACTTTGATCAAATCATAGTACCCTTGGCTTGAAAGTGAAACAAAAAGGATTGGAAATTTTTTTTTTTCATTCCTTATGTTGTACTATCTTATGGGACCATCGTAGTTTTGATGCTAGTAAAAAATTAATACTTTCAAACACTAGTTTTGTGCCATTCACTTGCAACTGAATGCAACTGGCAGTTTTGTTTGCAATAGAAAGTTCACACCAATATTGCCTTTTTTAATATGAAGTTCATCAAGTTGAAGCTTATCAGTAGGAATATCAATGTTGTAGAAGGACCTAGGTGAAATTGTTAGCAGTATGAATTTTTTGGTACTTGATAAACATTTAGTCTTGAAACTGTTAGCAGTATGAAGCTGCTAAGATAGTTTTTTGGTAGATGAGTATTTTGGGTTTATTTGGATTTTGGAATTTAATTACTGGTATTGATCTGAATAGTAATTTTATGAACTAACTGGAGCATACTTACCTAGAAAAAAAAAATCAGCAAAGATACCTAAGAGAGATACAAAACTTATAGCTGTTGTTATAACATTTAATATTCAAATGCACAATCTGATAAATACAATGCATACAAGCACATAACTTGCTCCATAGTCCATAAATGGCAATTAGCATGCCACTAATTTACTTTACTGGTACAATAGCCCATGGATTCGCATCGCCCCCAGGAGGTAAAATTTTGATCACTGGTATGCGTCGTACCTCTGACAATGTTTGATGGAGGTGTACAGCAATAGCAACACATTGGGCCTCTTTCTGCATAAATTTGTAAGCAAGGTTTAGGAGAAAGAAAATGTGTGTTGATATGTATCCATGTTTAATTCGTTGCTTAAATTAATTGACAGTATATTGCCAAGTTGCTATCCAGAAATTTAGGTGAGTCATACTGAAAAGTTTAAAAAAGCAAGGAGACATAAGACGACATCTATAGAGGCACAAAACTAAATGATAAAGAAGGATTTTACATTAGTAAAAAAACTGTTCACCTAATTGGAAGCAAATTCCATCAATTTTTTATTCTTTACAGTAACTTTTTTTAAATTACAATATGTTTACTTATCTTATCCTTGCAGTTAATTTAAGTAACTAATAAAGCACCTTAAAATCAAGGATCACATTTGATCACAGAGTATAGCTGTACTGCAACCAAATAGAAAGAATGAGTACTGGTCTGGTTTACTGTACCAACTGAATATCACAATGTGGATCAGCACATGAAAGTACCAGTACATATCAGTGTGTTCAAACTTTGTGTCTAAAAACTTGGCACCTCAAATAAATGCCCATATAAATCCATCTATCAATGTATGAACTATAATTACTTCTGTTACAGAAGTGCTTTTGCTAGTACTAAAAATTTGGTCTAAGAACATGTTGCCGACTACCGGTGCAAAAAAATCACACGTACCTTTCTACTGGTAGTGACAGCTCTTCCTTTGCCTTTCATCCCAAAGACCCTCTTTCTCAGTACAACAAAACCGACCATGGCCGCGACTACTGACATGCACCAAAACGGCTTACAACTCATGCCGACAACACCAAAGTACTTGAACAAGTTATCTAACTGAGACTTCCACCAAACAACAGGCCATGGTTTTCCACTATCCATCGTCTTCTCACTGACCGAATTTTTCTCCTGATCAGAGACAAACACATCTTTTTCGGTTTCAGACGAGTCATGTTCACTGTTGCGTAATAATAGATGGTTCTGCCTCAGTTGCTCTGGCTCTCTGTAATGATTTAGTTGCTCTTCTCCAACGGATGTGTGATTGGTGGTGGTGGGGTCAAGAGAGAAGTGGTCTCCGTTGATGTCGGCTTGGATGATTTCCCACTCTTCAAGTGCATCCATGGTATGTTCCATGAGAGACTTACAAAGAGAGAGGGAGAGATTTTTTTGTATGAAGGAGATTAAATGGTAAGTTTGGAGTGATGCTGGATTGCAAGAGATATTATTTGATGGGGACTGTTGAAGTCTCTAATTTTTTCTGCTTAGGTGTACCTTTTATGCACTTTAACTGGAGATTTTTTATTTATAGAAAATATTAAAAAATAATAGATAAAAAGAGAAAGAGTGTTTTGATATTTCGATATATAGAAGGATCAGTGCAAATTTTTAGACCTAAACACCAATCCAAAGATTTTTATTTTTTTTTCTTCTTGGCACAGCTTCTCAGGATTCGCTAAAGATATGCATGAATAAAAAACTTTCCAAAGTTCGGATCAGTATAATTTTTACCGATCCAAGATTTAGATTGAGAAAATATATTTTTATGCATCGGAATATCAAAATATTATTTTTCTTTCTCTTTCTTTTTATTATTTTTATAATATTTTTTGTAAATAAATATTCTCGTTTAACTGCTTCGTAAAAGCATGCTATGGAGAATGGAGAATGGAGAATGAAGATCTGCATAAATTATTATGATTTTTTTTTTAATTTGGCTAATTTTTATGCATTTTAACTTCTTTGTAAAAGCATGCTATGGATAGCAATTATTTTATTAGTTTATGTTGTCTCTCATTGAATAATTCAATTCGAAATTTTTTTATTCTATAAAAAATATAAACTTGGTGATATTCTTGATAATATAGTATTATTTTTTACTAGATGTCTAAAATAATTCTATGATTTTTCAGCAATATATCTGCTTCATAAAAACTGACCTTGCTGAGTAGCTACTTACGAGTATTTGGACACACTAAATTTTTTTTTTGGCAATATAACTTTTTTCTTCGTTACATACCTAGAAATTTTATTTATAATTTATGAAAGGATGATTATTTTTCTGCACCAAAATTATATTTTTAGCCGTTGAAATCTTACGTAGTCATATAGGTTCGGTAATTCAGATAAAAACAAATCGATAACTTCTTTTACAACTTTGACAAGTACTAGAAGCAATCCTGCTTAAATCTCTAGATTTTTCTAAAGTTTGGCAACGTATCATGATTTAATTTTTTTGGCTGCTTAAATAAAAAGAAAATTAGTTCGTCACGCAATTTTCCATGCAACTTTTCCCTACCCACGGTCCCACTGTCAGCGTCCGTGTAATGGGTACCAGACCCCACCATTACGATCACGGCTTGTCTCCCATTAATTATCACCATGTCATCTCCATTAAAACAAATCGCAATAAATCCACCATTGGGTTATCAAGGATATCTCCAGTTATTTAAAATTGAGGGATCCAACTAATCCGTTTCCCATCAAGACCCTCCCAGCTAACCAGCTTCTTGTCTTTTTACCAAAACCTCTCTTCATCGTTGCGGACTGCCATTATTTCGCGCAAAAACCAAAGAAGAAGCTAAAAGAGAACGAGAAAGAAAAATGGATTCTTCGAACCTCGCCTCTTTACAAGAAGAGGGATCGGAAGAGCTTCTAGAATCTTCTTCAGCGTTCTCGTCTTCCAATGTCCCGCCTCGACCCGCTACTCAGTATACAAATTTCCTTTTTGTTTTTCCTGATCTGCTTCTACTTGTCTTCACAAATTTATTTGGCCAATTTTAGCTTTGTTTAAATGTTTTGCAGCTTCTTTTCTGTATTATTACTGATTTAGAGGTTGTAATTGGAAATTGCCCCTTTATGGTTGTCTGAGTGTGGAAATGCGCTTGAATTTTCTGTGTTAGGATTTTTGAATCGTTGGAGTATCGTTTTTTTTTTGGATTGATCACCGTGTATGCTTTTATGTTATTAAAGGAAAAATGATAAGCTGGTGATCTATCTCAAATTTCAGTGATTTTAGTTAAAGAAAAGGACCTTCCCTCTTACTTGATTAAAAAAAATTGTCTCAAAATACGTATTGTACTTTAATTATACTGGTATGGCTGGTCGACAGATACTTGAATGGTGGATCCAGGATACCTGACCAGCATGATACTAAAACACGATTGAAATTATCTGAAATTAAGAAATAATGCAGTATAACATTCTATTTCCCTTTGATCATTCTATTTTTCTTTCCTTATTTCCTTCACAGCCATTCGCTTCAAAAGTACTCACCATTAGACTGGCAAGGACTTTTCGATAAAGAAGAAGACATTACAATTCCAGGAACAAATGATGTAAGTCTAAAATGTATTAATTGTAGCCTAACATTTTTCTATGATGATTTAATAAATACTAAACCTAATATAATTAAAAATAACACCTCTTTTTATCTTATTTGTTGCTTAGGTTTTCCACATTTATACAGCTGGATCAGAAGGACCAGTAGTTTTATGCCTTCATGGAGGTGGTTATTCTGGGTATGACTATCATTTCTGCTTCTAGAACCTAAACTAAAAGCATCTAACATTTAAAAAAAAATTAATTCCTTTTATAATTTTGGACCAGACTTTCTTTTGGTTTAGCAGCAAGTAAAATAAAAGAAAAGGCACGTGTTGTTGCAATGGATTTGCGAGGCCATGGCAAAAGCTCCACTGACAATGATCTAGACCTGTCTGTTGAAGTAAAATTTTATTTCTTAGAAGTTAAACCTCAGCAATTCTTTATTTTTCACAAAGTTATTAAATATGTTTTTTTCTGACTTGTGTTTTTGTTAATAATGTGAATCTTTTTGCACTTCTTAGACTTTATGCAATGATGTGATAGCTCTTATCAAGGCAATGTATGGAGATTCTCCGCCTGCAATAATACTTGTCGGCCACAGGTCTTTGTCATATTTTGTCTTTCAGATTTGTTCTATATAACCTGATATTTTTTCTTTATTTTAGATTCGCAAGTTTATAAGATATAAGAGTTTTTATGTATTTTTCAGCATGGGTGGCTCAGTGGCTGTGCATGTTGCGGCAAAGAAAGCAATTTCTAGTATTCACGGTCTTGTAGTTGTAGATGTAGTTGAGGTCTCTCTCTCTCTCTCTCTCTCTCCCCCTCCCTCCCACCTTTTCTTACCAAGGGCCTAAGGGGTAATTTTTGAACAGGGAACAGCAATGGCATCATTGATTCATATGCAAAAGATCCTATCTAGTAGAGCGCAACATTTTCCTTCTATTGAAAAAGTGGTACAAAATTTTGTGAACTTATTTATTTGTTTAATATGGTTAAAAGTAAATAATTCTGGCTTCAATTTCATAGATAGTTTATGTTACAATTTTAGTTTCTCAACATTTCCGCACCTAATCCAATTTGGAGAAATTTTTTCTGCCAGAATCTGCTTATCTAATTTTATTTTTGTATTACTTGTCTAAGTCAGACTGGTAATCAGTTGTTGCATTCTTTTCATATATATCTTGACATCATTATGTTACTCTTGATTTGGTTTTAAAAGATTGAATGGAGTGTGAAAGGAGGCCCATTAAGAAATGTCGAATCAGCCCGCTTGTCAGTTCCATCTACAGTAAAGTATGACGAGTCAAGAAATTGGTGAGCATTATTAGTTCTCCAAACTCTTTTTAATAGGCAAGTGCAGAATTGTGTAATAACTTGACATGTCAACTCACATAATGCAGTTATACATACCGAACTCCTCTTGAAAAATCAGAGAGATATTGGAAAGGCTGGTGAGTATATCATGTCTTTAATAGTGTAATTCTTTAAATCCTTTTTTGTTTTGTTTTGTTTTGTTTGAGGTACCTCAAGTTCCAATTCATAAGTTCCTTGTAAAAATTTGATATTTTTTTCGGCATATTGTGCATTGTTAATTTTTTTTTTCCTTATTGTGTTAGGTATGAAGGCCTTTCAGACAAGTTCTTATCTTGTCCTGTACCAAAAATCCTGCTCCTAGCTGGTACTGACAGACTAGACAGGTTCCCTTCGATATTACCCTTTATCACATATCAATTATCGATTAAAACTACATTTTTACCTTTCTGGTTTGTCTTCTTATAATTTTTAATGTCGTGTCTTGTTGTGTGGCAGATCTCTGACAATCGGTCAAATGCAAGGGAAGTTTCAGATGGTGGTTGTGCGCCACACTGGCCATGCTATCCAGGTTTTTTTTTTTTAAAGTTGTGTCATGAACAAGGAGAATGCTTATTAAAAGTATTTAATAATTCAGAAAATCTGAACTTCTCTTATGTTGTTGTTTTTTTTAACAGGAAGATGTCCCAGAGGAATTCACTTCGCTTATATTGAACTTCATTTCGCGCAACAGAATAGGCCCTCATGGCGTTGAGGTTTGTGAATTATTCTATTATCTTTTACTTTTTTAAAACTTGTATTATCAACTCCATCACAAACACACACACCCCAAAAAAAAAAAAAAAAAAACCTCACACAAAATAAAAAAGAGGAGACAAAGTGCACTGATAGATGTTACATACTGGACTTGATCAGCTCATTAAAATCAGCCAGCATGAATTTCCTTGTGGATTGAAGACCCTTAACTCACATTTGTCCATGGATTAAACATTTATAACTGGCAGAAGTTTATTTTGACTTATTGGATGCCTTTTCATTTTTCAGATACCTGGAATTCGGAGCTGGAAGCACTAAATTAACTATTTGGTACCTGTAAAATTTTGATTATGGGATACTGATTTAATCCTTTTTCTTTCAATTTTGTTTTGTTTGTATGGAGTATTGACGTATTGCCTTTCACATTTTTGTGTTTTATGTTGTGTGTAATGAATGCTGCCGTTAAGTAAATAGAAAAAGGTGCAAAAACTTTATTGTTCTGCTTCAATCCGTACTCAAAAGTCTCCTTGATTGAAATTGGGATTTAGTTCTTTCAGTTAGCTGGAACTTTAAATGTTAGGCAGTGTAATGGTTATTTAATTGCTCTTCTTTGTATCAACGTGTAGCTTAACCTGACAGGAAAACCCGAGTCCTTTAGTACGACCTGGAGGCTACAGATTCTCTCTCCATGTTGCATGGAGACGCGTTAATCTATTTTCGATCGATCAAAGAGTAGGACAAGAGACGGAAGGGGACAAATTTCATTAGTAGCAGAAACTGAAATATTTATCTCAAATCAGACTATTCCTAGCAAAGTCTGATTACACATACTATTAGATGTAGCAGCCCTGGCGGTACTAGACCCGTCATCCGAGACTTTTCTATTCATTCAAAACCCAATTTGACCCGTCATACCTATAATAGACCGCAAATGAATACCATACATTTAATAGGAGTCGACCCGAATCCCTCCATTAACAGCAGCCAAAATTTTCTCAATATCTTTCCAATAAATTCCTTGAAAGGTGAGGAATCCATCCCCGCCAAAAGGGCAGTCAAAACCAAATAATGAACATTGAAACATTATGCTGTTGCTGTGTACAAATTCCAGTGAACAAGTTCACGTGGCCTCTTAGCTCCCAAGCTGTATATAATATTACATTACAAAAAAATTAGTGACTGCATTTTTCACACAATAGTGCAAATGGATTAAAATATTTATAAGCACTGCATTCACCAAGCAGATCTAATTTAAAAGGTATAATCAGAGTAAAAAAAAGCCACCAACTACAAGATTGAAATGAGCCTCATGAATATTGCCCTAAAAGCAACAAATTTGTTCTCACCGAACTGAGACAAAAAAAATTGACTCTAGTCTCTGCTTAGTAACAAGCATTCAAATAAATTTATTTTCCAAAACAAAATTTTCCGCCAAAAGGCATTTTTTTTTAAATATAAGATTTCACTGTAATTAGGACAGTAGCTCATGCGGTAGACTCTTTGAGGTAAGCAATCAAATCAGCTCGTTCCTGTGGTTTCTTCAGACCAGGGAACACCATCTTGGTTCCAGGAATATACTGCACGACAAAGAAAAGATTAAAAAAAAATGTAATATGTCTGCTTTAGCATTTCAGTCCTTATGGCCCCTACAAAGTTCCCTTATATGACTCATTTCAGTCCTTATGGCCCCTACAAAGTTTCCTCTACTTATATGACTCCTCTCCTCCATTCACAACATATATTCTAAAATATGGTACATGACATTTTTGAAGTCGAGGGACTGGCATGAACTATATATATAAGATTCCCTACTTGAAGGGAACTTCTGATATTATAAGATTCCATATCAGCATGCATTAAATGAACCCAATGAATATAAAAATCCTACCCAGTTTATTATCCACGTGCACACATACCCACACATTAGATTGCCCCCTCAAACAAAATCAGCCTCAATTAACCATCAGTTATGCAATTGAAGTCCAAAAAAGCCAATCAAAACAATTTTAACAAGAGGTCAAATTGTTGTCAAGTTACTTTATACAATACAGTACATAGTTGAATCAGTATAACATTATAGACACCAAAATTTAGTCTCAAGATGTAAAAACAAACCTTTTTGGGATTGAGGAGGTAGTCATACAAGGTATTTTCCTCCCATATCACAGCCCTGTTTTTGTTTGCTGTCGAGTACGAGTACCCAGGCGTGGTACCAGAGCACCTTCCAAATAACCCATTCAAATTTGGACCTACATTTAAAAAATACCAAAACATTGAAATTATGTATCCTAAAATAGAACTAAAAGGGTAATAAATAGGAAGTATTTTCCAAAGCATAACAAACACATAGATCTTTTGGGTTACACTCCAGAAATTGGAATCTTACAAAATAATCTACCAGGCCTATTTATATAAGCTCTGTGCTCATTTCTTGTGGCGTATTTATTTTCATTGACCATGAGCATTTATCTTTGCAAAAAGACATTTATAATGGTCCTAATTACAACTTAGCCCCAAGTAGAATGTAAAAATGAAATATCAACAACTGATTTTCAATTACATAATCCAGTTTTCAAGAAACTCCATGGATCAAATTCACTACATCTAAAACAACTTGGAATTCTGGCAATAACGAGACAACAAGTAATCAATCATTGCTCAAATTTCTGATGGATCTCGATTACGATAGATAGATCTTAACACCAAAAGAAAATAAACAATGATTACAGAAATTAGATCCAAACCTTGCTTGTGGCCAGCCGCTTTGTCGACGGTGTGGCACTGTGCACACTTAGTCTTGAAGATCTTCTCTCCGGCTTTGGCATTGCCTGGAGGAGCTTCAGCGAACGATGCCATTGATCAATTATCTGAATCTAGGGTTAGGGTTAGCGTCTGCGTTTGATTGGCCTCTTACAGTCGCTTCAAAGAAACAGAGCGTGGCTTGTTCCCCAAGCCTAGTACTAAAAGCAGAGAAAGTACAACATTACATTATTCTCCTCACTAAAATAAGTACAATATTGTGCTTCACCGGAGAATTGAGGGTAGTTTCGGTATTTCAATTGAAGAACATTAATGAGCGCCGCGTTTGGTGAACGATTTTTGGGCCGTTTCAGGTCTGGTCTTTATCGGCCCTATTAGTTAGTTAGACTTACTCTAAGAAAATTTATGCCTTTATAGGCCTATTAGTTAACATCATCGCCCTTTATTGATACTGTTAACATCATCTCCCTTTATTAATAACTGTTTACCAAAGGTGATTCAAAAAAATAAACTTTGTCGTTTCTGTTGCAACACCTAGCATTCTCAGGCCCGGCCCTGGGGCAGGGTAGCCCAGGCGACCGTTCCGGACCTCAAAATTCAAGAGGCCCCAAAAAAAAAATTAATTTGTATATATATATATATATAGGAAATTGCTAATATGCTACGCGTTGCATATAGCACCTCCGTGCAACGGCTCAAAATTTGAGTTTTCAAAATTCTAACGGTCAATCCGAACCGTTAGATGTGTTCTCCATATTGAAATGTGCTTGGAGACCAAATTTTACATTTTTTGGAATTTTTTTACTATTTATTAAGCCACTTTGAAAATCGCTGATCCAACGGTGGCTGTTCAAACAGTGAAACCGTTGGATCAGCGATTTTCAAAGTGGCTTAATAAATAGTAAAAAAATTCCAAAAAATATAAAATTTGGTCTCCAAGCACATTTCAATATGGAGAACACATTTAACGGTTCGGATCGACCGTTAGGATTTTGAAAACTCAAATTTTTAGCCGTTGCACGGAAGTGCTCTATGCAACGCGTTGCACCGTAGCACTGTCCTATATATATATATATATATATATATATAAATCTGCATATATTAAAAATAAATAAAATATTAGATCTCAAATTTTGTATATATAAAAAGTCCAAACTTTTCTATAAATATGTTTGATCTATTGGCATATCAATAAAAAATGAGACCGGTTAATACGCTTCCATAAGTACTTCAACACCATATGCTTCTAAGTCGATTTTGTGTTTTAAAAGTCCAAATAGTCGATCCAAACCGTTCAACATGATATTTATATTAAAACTTGCTTGGAGACCAAAATTTATCTATTTTTGAATTATTTTACTATTTTTTAAGGTAGGTAGAAAATCATTATTTTTTATAGTCCAGAATCTTCTGAATCAATGAATTTTCTACCGATATTAAAAATGGATAAATTTCGCTGGAGGTCACTAAGCTTTATCATTTGTTACGAATTGATTACTCAAATTTAATTTGTCCCTTTCTAGTCACTCAACATTGTCACTTGTTCCAATCAAATCACTCTATACTTTTCCATCCAAAATCTTAACGGAATATTTCCATTCCGTCCAAAATATTATCGAAATATACTTATTCCGTCCAAAAATACTAACGGAATGAGCATGTTCTATTAGCATTTTGGACAGAAAAATATAGAGTGATTTGATTAGGACAAATGACAAAACTGAGTAACTAAAAAGAGACAAATCAAACTTGAGTTTTTAATCCGTGATAAATGACAAAATTTAGTAACTTTCAGCAAAATTTACCCTTAAAAAATAGTAAAATTTGGTCTCCAAGTATGTTTTAATATGGATATCATATTGAACGGTTCAGATCAATTGTTTGGACTTTGAAAATACAAAAATAACTTATAAACATATAGTGTTGAAGTCTTATAGAAGCGTATTAGCATATCTTATAAAAAAATTGTATATATAAAAGATTCAAATTTTTCTCCTGCCCCGGGCCCCAAAATATTCAGGACCGGCCCTGAGCATTCTAGGAATCAAATCCAAAGTTGCAATATTCTTTAGCAATGTGCAAGGATTCTTCCTTGATCTATGGGAGTTTCAGTGTTTATAAATTTGTTTCTATACTTTTCAGTTTTCAATCTGTAAAGATTAACAACATAGAATAAATATTTTTTGGGTATGCTCTTCCATCCATGATTTCAAGGTTTTTAATACCTCTGTTTATTTAAATGAAAATAACGGAAAATACCGAAATAGTACACATTGGAAAGTTGGGACACACCAAGTTGGAAACTTGAGAAATTTTAAATTTTTAATAGAAGACTATAAGTTGGAAATTTGAGAAACTTTTAATTTTTAATAGAAGACTGGGCTATAGTCTTAAGTACAACATGTATAATTTATCAATTTTTGTAAGTAACCATGCACGCACTAACGAACATTTGAAGTTCTCAACTAAACTTAGTGCAATGCATTTCTTTTTTAACACTGCACAGACCAAATCAAAGTCAAACTATGAAAACCAAAATGCAGAGAAAGAGAAGAACACAGTTAACAAAACTAACTATTATTATTAAAAAATAATGTACAAACTACTCTTCAAACATTTATATCCAAGTACAGATTTCAATGTTTAAAATACAACATACAAACAAAGGTGTGTGTATCATTGTATACCTCTTTGCAGTGAAGAGAGCCGCAAACCGAGATTAAAAAATAAAAGAAAGAAGGTCGATACAAGATGGTCAGTATCTTTCTCATTATAGATTGATATCATCTGACTGTGTCCGCATCAACTCTCTGTGCTCTGGGTCCCGCAATGCCAGCATATCAGCCACTGGGAAATACACTAGAATTACAATCCCGACCCCAATACAACACAAAACCAGGAAAAAAGAAAGAAAAACAACCACTTCATATGCCAGAAGCTCTGGTTTTAGCAAAACCAAAGTTCCTAATAACGTAACCCTAACCGGAAGCAGCGTCACAACCGAAAAAACTAAAATAAAAATCCTTCGCCTCAACCCCTTGTTTATCACCAAGACGAGAACTCGTGTCGCAAGATATGTCACATATATCATTAGAATTAAATAAAATGCCGCTAGAAAAATCGTACTCAGCAAAGGGTATGTGCATGTAACACCAGAATCAACCACGGTACCAGTACTGTTGCCACCATAGGACGATTCAATAAAATATTTTTTTTGTGCCAGCAAATCATTTTGGGGTGCAATGAAAACTACCGCAACATCCCAAACAACAGTTGGAAGGCAACACAAGATCACACAGCCAATTGTGTTACGATTCCACCGTGGACTGAGCGAACCAACCTCGCTTCTTTGCAATGCAGCATGAAGCAAAAATGCGAGCATGAGAAACATGCCGGGCTCCGCAAAGCCGAGATTGGAGATTACGTAAAATTCGCAGATTTTTCCGCGCCATGACTTGTCAGACAAGAGCCCGTATTGTGACTTGTTTAGAAAAGAAAGCCTTAAAATTTCTCCAAGGCCCCAATAGATGGCGAAAAGGAGGAGAGTTAGGCGGCAGAGGCTGGGGCCGGTGAAGTAGGAGTAGAGGTGGAGGAAACCGTCGCGCCGGCGGCGATGGAGAATCCAGAAGTGGAAGCAGACAGAGCGGTAAATGCAAAAGAGGCCAAGGACAGAGAGGAGGCACACAAGGGAAATGGTCGCAACACCGATCCCGTCGGTGGCGATCTCTTTCAAGGGCATTTACATCAAGGAGTTGAAAAGCATTGTAATTAGTGCCGTCGTGCCAGGCATGGTTTTTGTGGGCCCGCTTGTTGAGAGATTTCAGTTTGCATAATCATGTGGCTATTTTATTTATCGATTGATTTTTGTTTGCCAAATTTGAGAATATCTGTAGAAAGAAAAAGAAAAGTAATTGTCAATGGGCTACAAAGAAAGGGAGGCCTTTTTTGTGAAACAAAGTTTTTGAATTTATGCTGGAAAGGAAAGTGCCAACCAACAATTATCAATCAAATAAGTGAAAAGTCTTACATAAAAGTCTTGGCTTAATTATATACACACCCTTTTGTTTCTGTAAGACTTTTATTCTTATTGTAATAAAACATTAATTGTTGGTTGGCAATTCACCTTCGAACCTTAAATAATAATAATTAACAAAACATATTTCCTCAAGGAAAATCTGTAAAAAAAAAATTATGAAATATGATATTTTTTTAAAAAAAAATTGATACTATGTCTTGAATTGTAAACTATCTATGGAAAAACTGGAATGGATTGCCTCCTACCGCATATTGGAATTTTTCAGGGAAATTTATACAAGAGGGCCACAAATTAAGAGAAACAAAAAAGGCACCACCATATAAAATCGGGCATATTAGTTGTCTAGTTCTTATCTGATGAGCAATCTCTCAAAGTTCCTTTCGTTTTGTTATCTTTGAAATGAAACCCTTCCAAGCTCTTCCTACAGCATGATCAGTAAAATAAAAGAAAATGAGAAAAAAAGAAGAAGAGGAAATTAGAGAAGAACCTTTCTAGTCGGTATCAATGGCCGAGATGATCAGCTCTGAATCCAGAGAAGAAAAATTTAATGGCCGAGGTACAGAGGTTGCCTGAAACTCTCTTCTCGGTTGGTGAGAGAGAGAGAGAGAGCGGGAAAGAGAGAGCGAGCTTGTGGTGAGTCGGAAATGGAGAAAGACACCCGATCGCTAGCTGTCTCTCTATTTCGGTCTCAGCTACTTTTAGCGGTCTTTTTCCTCGGCAGTAATATTAAAATAGGCTCGTTTCCGTTTAAATTTACATCGTTAGATTCTAATCTGAGTGCTTAAATATGAAATCTGATTTCTTCGGTATTTAAACAACTGGAGACGATCTCCCGAGCTCTTGGACCTGGTTCGAACATACTTTCCAATCAGATTTGTTCTCACGACCTTTTTTTACGGTCAAATTTACAGATGAGATGGCAATAATATTTCGCATCGCTGGTTGGAGTTATTCTTTACAGCTGTCATTTATTGGCGAGTTAACGACAAGTTCTTCATTTTATTGTGCTTCTTCTTTATACGAAATTAAAGAGGTTGACCAATGTATTTTGGAAGGGTTGACTTGTTCAGTAGAAGATCAAGGTGAGAATTATGAACAGGTCCTCTGATTTTATGAATTTATTTTGACTGTTTCTCTTATTTGAATTTAAAATTACATTTTTAGTCCTAACTAAACGGTCATTTTCCCCTCCCATTAATGGACAAGGGTATTTTTTTTTATTAAATGTAGAAAGCTCATGAATTCCAAATATATAATTAACGTTAAAAGAAGGTTGTTCCACAACACTTTAACATAAAAAAATTAGGATAGTTATTTACTCATACTCAAAAAGAGTGTCCAAATAGTTCGATTTGTTTGGTATTTAATCGAATCAAAGTTATTTCGGATAAAAGTAACTACTTTGTTTTATCTCTTCATATATAATTTATTATTTCACAGATCATTCTATTATAGTAGAAACTAAACAAAAACTTACATCAAATATGGAATGCTATTGAAATGCTATTGAAAGAGAAAGAAAGAATAACTTCTCATTTTTTTTTTTTTATGATAATGTTGTTAAGCAAGTTCTTTCAGTATCTGAACCCGAATAATCCGTATCTATAAAACAAAACAAAAAATATGAATCTAGGACGACTCTAAACTACTTGATACAAGAATTGACAGTTATCTTAATTTGAAATAAACCGAAACCAAATACGAGAATATTTCATTTTTGTACTCCTATATTTGAAATCTGATAAGATCCGAACCAAAACTACCCGACTTATTATGATTATTCAAAAAAAAAATTTATAAACAGCGTGAGTTCGATACTTGTTTAAACCTGAAAGTAATCTAAATCCAATATAATAAATTCAAACTCAACCTAAATTGTCTATAACTGTAATCTATTGTACTCTTAGAATTGAAATAACCCGGCACCTAATTGATGTCTAGCATCATGTTCACCATCGATATTCAACCATTTAAACTTTTGTTTACAATTTTTTAAATACTATTGACAAACTTTTAATCTATGTTTACAAACTTCTAAATTATAAAATCTGAATAGTTCAACTTCTAACTACTTTATCTTCAAACAAACAAACAAAAATCTTTCACCAATTGTTTTTTTCCTTCAATTATTCTCGTTCATTTTCCCGACGATCTGTGACGAATTTCGCGAATCTAAAAATTTGAACATCCTCAACTCTATTTTTACTTTCAAATGAGATTCATGAAGAAATACTTTTGAGTATATTCGTGTTGCTATTTTTTAAGATATGTTACGTATAAAAACTTGATTTGCTAGATTTAAAGAATTCAATGCTAAGCTTAAATGATTGCACACGTAGGATTAAAGGTTTCATATGCTATGTATAAAGACTTCACTTTGATAAGTTACGTGTAAGGTTAAAATATTTGACATGACACTTTAAAGGTTGTAGACAAAGATTTAAAGACTTAGGAAGCAAAAAAAAAAAAAAAAAACTAGTAAGTTATATGTATAGTTTGAAGGCTTGACACCAGTATTTTAAAGGTTTGTAGACATTGAAAGACTTGAGAAGCAATATAAAATAAAATAAAAGTTGATAAGTAATATATGAGGTTTAAATGATTGACACGAATACTTTAAAAAATTATAGATAGAGACTTAAAGGTTTGAGAAGCAAAATTAAAAAACAATGATAAGTTACATGTAAGGTTTAGAGACTTGACATGAATACTTTAAATAGTTGTAGAGAAAGGTTTAAAGATTTGAAAATATTAAAGTGTTTGCCAGCTTTTACTGTGGGAAAAACAACAACACAAATGTAACTCATAAGCACTTCATCATAAATCTCATTTGAAAAAAAAAAATTGAGTAGAACACATTAATAGTTTTAGATTCGCAAATCCATCACAGAGCATCCGGAAAATAGACGAAAATGATCAAAGGAAAAAATAATGAGTGAGTGAAAGAAATCTCTCTTTTTTGCATAAGAGACAAAATGTAGTTGGTGATTGAACTAGTTAAATTTTAGGGTTTAACGACTTGTAGATCAGGTTTAAAATCTTGCTAATTGCACTGTAAGTATCGTAAACAAATCTTAAAAAAGTTGAACATGAGCATTGGACAAGAGGTAGTTTGCGGGGGGACAATAATGTTACTCAAATTTTGGGTTTTAAATCGGGACTGTCCGATTCGAGATAAGTGCGCGAGATGGAGCACACATTCTGAGATGAATCGTGCGAGATGGAACGTCGGATTCTAATCAGATGGTCTCGATCTGAAACTCAAAAATTGAGTTACATTAGGGGATCCGGACCCGGGGCGACGGGGGCTGGGTTTCAGGGCTGCTTCCAAAATTTTAATCTGCATGATCAAAGTCATAGATTTATCGAAAATTTGGAAGTGCATCAAATCCAAAATAAATTGATTCAATGCAACCTCAGCTCAATATTCAGTGGTGAGCACGTTATTTTCAAAAGAAGCACTTGTCTACACCCGACTTAATTTTTTTTTTTCAAAATATACTTCTTTGATCATTATTTTTTTCCAGAAAAAAATACTTGTTTTTGAAATAATTGTACAATTATTCTCTACCTTGAAAATTTTATCTCATCCGCCGCTGTCACTATCTATACAAATTCAACCTAATTAGACTCCTTCAATCTGTCAGGTCTACCTCCAAGTGGTTTTTATAGCAGCTATTCAAAACCCCAATTAAACAAGAAGGTTCGCTGATGAATTAATTAAATTTTTTTTTAAAAAGAATAAATTAATTAATAGTAAGTGGCCCAGTGGTTGAATAGCTTGTAGAATAGTATTCAAAAAATAAATCAGCGTCTCAACAATTTAAGATAAGGTTGAAATTTTATCTTTCGTGCTCGAGAACATGGTTGCCTTAATTGAGCAACAACATTTTGTCATGCAAGCCTCAACAAAAGATATTATCATAAAACTAGATTATTAACAAAACGCTTATGATTAGACTAAAATTGTAAAATAAAAATAGAAGAAGAGGATCATAAAGTACGGTCAGGAAACTTGTATGGAGTTCATAATTGTAAAACTGAACTCATATTGTGTGCACGGAAAAGATTGTAATTGTTTGGGTTAGGTTCAAATTTATTGTAAATTATTTCATTTTATGTCACATTATTGATGATTTTCAGGTTCCATTTCTGTATTCAATCGAGATATAATTCTATAAACTGATTCGTAGAAAAAGAAGGTTCTAGGAAGCCAGTATATTGTTGGTATTTTGCTAAGAAGTCCCTTTAAAATTAAGTTATTAACTACACTCGTGTCAGCACAGAGTTGCTCAAAACTAGAGCATCAACATTTCATACAATGCACAGTCAAATTTCAAAAAAATTGAGTGACTCTAAACTATATTTATCTATAATTGAACCACTATCATTTCAGAGCATGCATCATCAACTCTTAGATACATAGAAAATGCTTTTCTCTCTAAAAGTTATTTTCTAGAAT
This sequence comes from Carex arenaria, assembly GCA_964058825.1. Taxonomy (NCBI): domain Eukaryota; kingdom Viridiplantae; phylum Streptophyta; class Magnoliopsida; order Poales; family Cyperaceae; genus Carex; species Carex arenaria. The sequence goes on along the minus strand of CAXKVW010000574.1, from coordinate 213,635 downwards.
ACTCCTCAGGAGCCAGGCCAATTAGCTACCTCTGAAATTTCTCTGGTCTTCTACCGCCCCAAAATAATCCCTGATTCCACTAATTTTAAGCCGCTAGATTTGATGCTAAGAGACGTGATATCATGACATGACTTGTATATGTACATGAAAAATTTAACTCCAGACTAAATTTTATCTATGTTTTTTCTCTGATATATATGTCCAAAAAGCTTACTCTCCTTCTATCTCCATGGGGGCTTCTCATGCCTGCATTAGCACCAAAAGATTTCAATTAGAAAACAATGAAAAGACGACTATCCAAGTAATGTGTTGCTTAATTTAGATGAACACTGATAGTACGATGGAGGAACAGTCAAATTAGGTCCCGTACGACTCAAGAACCAAACAATATCAGTTCGATACTAATATGGTCTCATCTTTACCTTCTTTTTTTCAAAATTCCTAATAATTTTCTCTCCTAAACATCAACCTCCTCTCTTACTGACTTCATTGTACAGGATCGGATGCTGCTAACATAGTTGGCTGTGACAATGTACAGCATTGAGTTGCTGATCTGCGGGCCCCGTGCTATGTTTTTTCAGGGGTGGGGGTGGGGTAGGGTCCATCTGTCAGGGACCCAATAACACAGTGGCATCACGCAACTATGGCAGCAGATGTGAATCTGTGCAGGATGAACTAGTTTTTTACTGGTATTGTGATCCTAGGTTCATAGAGGAAAAGACACCTTTGGTTTTTCTTAAGTCGCGAGTCTTCATTCAGTTTTGTTCTATTGTAAGTCGGCGATGCCTTCTTGCTTGCCGTAACTAACTGAAATTTAAAAAAAAAAAAATTAAAGCAGTACACTATGAGAATCTTTTTTTATTCAAATAAGTGAAATAGAAAAGAAAAAAGTCCAACCTTTTTTGATCTTGTACTCAGATCCAAAGCCTTTTTGGGTTCAACTCGTTTCCTACTTGTTAATGTAACCTTTGCCTGCAAAAGAAGAAGGTTTTCTTAATCTAACCTAAAGTGTTATTTTCAAATTTTACCCAGTTTGTTAACATATTTGCAAATGACCAAATTTCTTGCAAATGCAATTAATGCGCATTTAAGTAAATTGATCAGCAAAACAATAGTATAATCTGCTTGGCTTGATTTGTATTCAACTGGGCGTATGGATTTAGAATCATTGGATCTGTTGGAGATAAATTTGACCATAATTTGAAGGATGCATTTTTGTGATAACACTAATTTATGGCAAGTTGCTAACTAGAAAGTAATTCAACTATGTTACACACACAAGTATAGATGAAATTTGTAATCTAGAAATGGAAACCTTATTGTATCTGCATTATTCCATGGGATTCTTAGTTTCTTACAATTGGGTATAAGTGGAATATGGACGTTATAACCTAAAGAGAGGACACCTTATTGGACGAGAATTCTTCCATGTGATTATAACAACGTATATTATGTTAACTAAATTTTACCTGTCTTGGTTTCTTTCCATGCAAAGGAGTCTTTGATGCCATGTCAGATCTGGTTCTTGGCAACTTGTGTTGTGCAAGTACATTAGAAGACCTACTTATCGATTAAAAAGGAAAACATCCCATGTTTATTAGAGCCTTAATCAATTTAATTGAAGTTTAGGTACAAATACACTGGTACGGTACCTACCTTCGCTTTGGAAGAACAGAATGTGAAGTATCTCTCTTGAGAACTTTTGGTACACGAGATGGGAGCGGCTTCTTCACTACCCCACTATTTCTAAAACTAACAAAAAGAAAAATCATGTGAATTATGAATACAAATAAGTAAATGGTAAAGCATAATGCAAAGAAAAAACTGACCTTTTAACCTCTGATTTGATGCTTCTTGCATTACTTGATGCGGTAGGCTTCATTAAACTATCCTGTTTCACACCAACGGATTAATAAGCTGATTAATTATAGAGTTAAGTTTCACTCTTTTGTTGGCTTTTTTTTATGCTTACTTGCATGGTAGGAAACTAGGGATACATTAAGACTCATGTAGAAGTAATAATTGGCATACAGTCCAATATTCAGAGTTCATTATTAAAATTAATTCTGGATTAAAATTGAGGTTGACTTGAAGAAGTGAAGCTAAATTAAGGCTTAACGAACCATAAATTGGGGCTCATTAAAGCAGATAATGTAATATTGGGGAATGATTAATTGAGGAATAAATTACACTTACCAGTGAACTCCTTCTGGTACTCTTTCCTTTACTTAAGCTTGGATTTGAAGCAGATTTCTCAATGGTTTTTGACCTAACTCTGGTTGCCTCATTCGGACCGGGCAAAGAAGACTTTGAACGTCTAAGAGGTCTATTGTGCAAAGATAATGAATTGGGTCTGGAGTTAAATGCAACCCGACAACCAGTACTTGGCTTGCTGAGATGTGTGCTTTTTGTGTCCGCCGAATTTGCCTTTTGAGTTGGTTGTTTTGGCTCCTTGAATAACTTGATTTGAGGCATGTGTACTTTTTGCCTAAGTACATTCCCTCGAGAAATGGTCATATCCTGATGAAGGAAGATATAAGTTCCTAAGCACTTGTAATTAAAAGACGATAATGTGAAAGTAAATCAACCACTGGTGCAAAAAAAAAAAAAAAAAAAAATCACCCTAAAACTCTCCTATATGGTTTTCTTTCTGAAAACTCCTCACTTAAAAATTGAGGGTTATGTAACTAAGCCTCCAAACCATTTTCTTTTCATGAAAGTGACCTCGAAAATTGGGATTTTCCCAGTAGTCTACACACAGTAACACACTACATGTTTCCTTATTTTTTCTTGTGAGTACTTCAATAAGGTGCGACTTACCGAGTAGCCCTCCAAACTTTTTTTCTTTGTGAGTAGAACTTTAATACTGTCTACTCTTTTATATACCTAGTTTAAATATAAAGGTAAATATGCCAAACACTAAATACCTTATCAGCCCCAAATAATTTGGTAGCAGCTGATGCCACATTGCCATTTTTATCATCAGTCATAGATTCTCCACTTTCCTTTCTCCCAATTGAAGCCAAACCTTTTTTAAATTTAACCCAGTCTTTACTCAAACTATCAAAATCTTTCATCAGTTTTTTTTCATGCTCAACTTTGTCAACTGTCTTTCTTCTTACCAGTTGTGGAGAAATTACTACACCACTTTCTGTTTGATTCACATCATTTCCCATGGCAACTTCAGTTACACAAGATGTGCTCAAACTATCAGAATCCAGCATTGATTTCATCTCATGCTCAACTATGTTTGTGGTGTTTCTTAGAACAAATTGCAAAGGAATTTCCTTGCCAGTACTCTCATTTTCATGCAATAACTCATTTTGGACCACGACTTCAGGGATGGAAAATTTGCTTGCATCCACCTCACATTTCATCGTTTTATCTATTTTTGGGTCAATTTCAATATGTTTTATCAAAGTTTCATGTGTGTTCTCAATTTCGGTTGATTTTTCCTCTTCCAATGCCTTCAGAGCTCTAATCTTTTTGTAATATTCTTCAAAATATGCCTTCTTTTGTGCAACCAAGCCGGGATAGGTGAGTTTTCCTAACTCCTCTTGGCATGTGTCATGGTTAAAAACTGAATATTTCTCCCATGAAAGAGGTTCAATTGCATACCGGCCAAAGGAGATCGAGCCATGGTCAAGCATTTCTTGTACTAGACCATTACCACCTTCCTAAATACAAAAGGCAAAAGGTTAAAAGTGTAGAAATAATTTGCCACTATGACAACACAGAAAGAATCTGATGACAATTTCAGCTGGTATATATTATATTAATGGGCCATACCAGTAAACAGTTCGGAGGTCGTATGTGTTAAGACTAGTTCTTTCCAAAAGTAATTAAGGGAAAAAAACTAAAGAGGAAAAGGTAAAGTAGCTTCTAAGATCAGTTTTGTTTTGCTTTCATATTAAGAAAGACAAAACAAGAAAAGTATACTCTAAGTTTTCAACTAAAGACAGTAACTATCAAACAATATTAAATATAAAAATGATACTGGTACCTTCGATTGATCCTGTCCAGAAAGCGACCATCCTTGAAAAGGTATATCAACTTGGGTTGCCATTTATTTCATTATTTTCTTCAAAATAAAATAAAAAAGCACTGATTAATTAAGGAAGTGATGATATTAAATAAAAGAAATCGATCGCAGAAGTCTTTCTGGAAAAAAAAATCGTATTTTTTTCATTCAGAAGTCACTATTGTGTCAATAAGACGAAATATATAATTTACTGAGTAATGCGGACTTAAGGACTTAAAACGTAAATGTACGAGCCAAATGTAAATTGGAAATAAAAATATGCGCGTATTTTGCTGGTTTACTACAGATAAAATGTGTTCCCTAACTCAACAAAAATGCGTGTATAATCCTTGAGCATTAACAATATTCCTTTGCAATATTACACGAAATACATTGAACAAATCTGAAAAAAAAATTGAGATTACTCTGAAGTACACAAAAGGACCAAAGCAGCTGCATTTCATTAAATCTACAGAATTAACCAGACAAAAAAACGAAAACAAATATACAAAAATTGAGATGAAAAGGCGAATTTCGGATTAGACAATGAAAATCGAAAATGAATGCAGCTAAATCCAGATCTACATACCTAGTAGGCTAGTATACAGTTCTTGCAGACCTCCACCTCTAGCAAACCTAATCCCAGAGAAAGGGCTTTTAGCAAATGCTTCCTTTGTCGTTTGCTGGTACAACGGAAGCTCCTTGCATTTATTATTTAGATCTATGCGAAAACCAAATGAAAGATTATCCAACGGTTAGAACGGGAGATTTCAAATTTAAGACAATTGGGACCCACAGCAGCACTCAGAGGAGCGGAAATGCGCATGGAATACTGGGAAGAAATGGGGAGGAAATGCTCTTTTAAAAATATTGGGGGATTTTATTTCCATTTTGAGAACATTTTTTCTCGTTTCGAATTATGGCGTAAATAATGGCGTTTAGAGGAAATCGACAAATTCCAGTTTGGAAATTTACTACAACTTTACTGGGACAATTTGTGATTAGAAGTTGTGTGTGGGGACCGCTCAATAAATTCCTTGTTTCATGCCACGTGTAATGTTGTAATAAATTGTACAATGTATGCGCACCTGATCCCGTTCCCTTCCTTTCTATTATTGACGACAATGACGAGAGATCACATTACCGTTTGTCTTTCTGTTTCGTCCGATTCGCAGCTAAACTTACTTTACAACGTCTTCTACGATTATTTACGGAGGCATTTTTCATTGGTATTCTGAAGATTGTTCTGATATGTTGTCAATGCAAAACCGCCACATCAATATTAGTATAAAAATTGTAAAAGGCTTGTTGTGTGGATGTTATTTCCTTATTAAGAGAGGTATTATGGAGTGCACAGTGGTCTGGAGTCGGGTGAGCAGATTTTAGGAGGGAGGTACATTTAGTTGCTTCCGAAATTTCGGTTATGTTTTGGTTCATAAAAATAGCGGTAATTAAAATTGACATTACTCTGTGTGAATTTATTATCGCTACACGAGATCGTTTGCTATTAGCGTGTAGAGTTTTTTTAGAGATAAATTAGCGGGTAGAGTATCTATACAAGTAACTAAAATAGCGGAATAGAGCTCAAAAATATTGTCGGAAAAATGTTATTTTATTATTCATAAAGGGTACGTTTGGATGCACAAGAATAGCTACTGTTTTTAGAATAGCATTGTTATTTGGAACAAGGTGCATCCAAACGAGAAATAGAGCTATTCGGAATAGCTACTGTTTTCAGAATAGTATTGCTATTCGCTATTCCTATAAAAACATGGAATAGCATTTGTTGCTTTCAATATTAATAGTAATATAATATTTAAACTAATATTATATTACATTTAATATTTAAATTAATATTATATTGTATTATATTTAATCTAATAATATATTATATTTAATCTAATATTTTATTTAATACTAATATAATATTTAAAATAATATTATATTACATTTTAATATTTAAATTAATATTATATTATATTATATTTAATCTAACATTTTATTTAATATTAATTTAATATTTAAAATAATATTATATTACATTTAATAATTAAATTAATATTACATTGTATTATATTTAAACTAATATTTTATTTAATACTAATATAATATTTAAAATAATATTATATTACATTTTAATATTTAAATTAATATTATATTATATTATATTTAATATAATATTTTATTTAATACTAATTTAATTTTTAAAATAATATTATATTACATTTAATATTTAAACTAATATTATATTATATTTAATATTTATACTAATATTATATTATATTTAATATAATATTTTATTTAAAACTAATCTAATATTTAAAATAATATAATATTACATTTAATATTTGAATTAATATTATATTGTATTATATTTAAACTAATATTTTATTTAATACTAATATAATATTTAAAATAATATTATATTACATTTTAATATTTAAATTAATATTATATTATATTATATTATATTTAATCTAATATTTTATTTAATCCAAATCTAATATTTAAAATAATATTATATTACATTTAAAAATTAAGTTAATATTACATTGTATTATATTTAAACTAATATTTTATTTAATACTAATATATAATATTTAAAATAATATTATATTACATTTTAATATTTAAATTAATATTATATTATATTATATTTAATCTAATATTTTATTTAATACTAATCTAATTTTTAAAATAATATGGTATTACATTTAATATTTAACCTAATATTATATTATATTTAATATTTAAACTAATATTATATTGTATTTAATATAATATTTGATTTAATACTAATTTAATATTTAAAATAATATTATATTATATTTAATATTTGAATTAATATTATATTGTATTTTATTTAATCTTACACATAAATTATTAAACAGTAGCTATTCTTTTCAAACTCTATTCCAAATATACAATCCAAACAACTTTTTCACTGTTCTGAATAGCACTGTTCTTAAACAGTAGCTATTCTTATTTACTATTCTAAACAGTAGCTATTCTAGCTATTCTAGAGTTCATCCAAACGTACCCAAAAGAGTTAAATATCACTATTTTAATTTGTAGAATATAAGTTTTTGGGGTGCACAGACAGTTTAAATTTGGTTGAAATTAGTGCAATTGTAAATCACCTCATACCAGAAATTTTAAATATACCCTCAACTAAAAAATAAACCAAAAGATCAATGTTTGTGTAGAATTCGATATTTATCCGAGATGCGTGAAATGGCGGATCCTAAGACTGGGGCCTGCCATTTGTCATTGCGGCCCAGAAAAAGAAACTCAAAAATTCAAATGTTACGGTGTTTTTTTATTGATTTTTTTAATAATTTTCAAAAATAGAAAAAACAACTAATAATTTGAATATGATAAAAAATACATCAAATAAAATAGATAAAATATCTTATAACTTAGCATGCTAGAAGAACTCCGAAACAATTTGCATATCCTTAATACACTAATATTTTAGAAATATTTTGTGTACGAATTATTATTCACGCTTAGCTAATATGGAGTATGAAAGTATGGAATGTAAGGAAAGGGATAAGATTTGGTCCAAATGGCTTTGGACCGGATACCGTCCAAAGTCTCTAAAAATCGTACGATTAAAGTTTGAACAGTCGATTTGAATTGCTCAACATGATTTTCATATTAAAATGTGCTTAAAGACCAAATTTTATAATTTTTTGGAAATTATTTACTATTTTTTTAGATACATATAACATCACTGTTCTGAACGGTCCAAAACAGTGATTTTGTACGTATCTAAAAAAATAGTAAAAAAAATTCAAAAAAATATAAATTTTAGTCTCTAAGCACATTTAATATGAAAATTATATTTTGGATCGACTGTTCAGACTTTAATCGTACGATTTATAGAGGCTTTGGACAGTATCCGGTCCAAAGTCATTTGGACCAAATCTTATTCCGTAAGGAAAACTCCTAATCCTAACCATCTTTGACTTTTGGTCAAAGTGGTTTCATGACGAACTCATAATATATATGTAATCACTTTGATTGCGCTCAAAGCGGTCCCTGAGATACATCTGTAACGCTCATTTATCAACAAGTGCTTGCATAAATGGGACGAATATAATAATGGTTATTAGAGCGAGAATATTAATATTTTTTTCCTATGAAAAGTTAGGGTATAATTTTTTTTCCAAAAATATAAAGTATAAAATAAATTATAATACAGTATAAAATTTCATTACGGCTAAAAAAATTGATATTTGATTCAGTGAAAGCTCTATTACTTGTAAATTGTAATTCAAAATATGATAAATGATTATACAGAGATCAGCACACCGTGTCCTGAAGTTCTTAAAAACGCCCGCAAGCGTTCGAAAGGTTCAAAATGACAACAAGATTCAAATACAAACTTTATTTTAATGTATTAGAATGGGAATTCGTATCCTCTGCATTAACTCAAAAGGGAATATTTTGATTTAATACATTTGGGCCATACAATCGGATTAAAGATTCATGTGGACAAAATCCATACTAATTAAAGAGCTCTTGTGTTAAAATTAGACGACCGGATTGACTCCGATTAAAATCAGACTGTCATGATGCATTAACTCAAAAGACTCCCTGTTGAGTTAATGCAGAGAATACGTGTTCATAGAATGGTAAGGATACACAGGCTGGCACGAGTAAGTATCCTCTCAAATATCTGAGAAAATGAGATTGTCTAAAATTTAAGGGAGGTGCTATTTTAAGAGCAATAGTTTCAATAATGAGAGCTGACAGAAAACTTAATATACTAATACCCAATTTATCCTTCCCTATTAATACCATATATATGAGGATATAATCATGGAATAACTAATAAGGAAATTATTCAAATCTCAAATCTCTTTTCTCATTTTGTATGTATAGAAATGGAATCAATCCTTCCTTTCTAGTATGTATATCTTCCATGTCATTTACAGTATTCACATACTCAATTCTATTATTTGAATCATGATACTATGTTTTTTATTTCCTGGTAGAATAGAAGAGTGGATGTATCATAAGTTCATAACAGATCAATTGTAATCAGTCAATATTATATATCAGAGTGTTCAATTGTAAAAAATAGTTTCAGATTATAGAGTACAAAAAATATTAAGTTTATATTAGTTGTTATTTACAAATGTAGAAAAGACTAAAACATATGGATATGATTATTGATTCTGTTTGGATATATGCACTCTAAAGTGAGTTATATTTAAATTGATTTTACATGAAGTATAGCAGCTAATTTCAAACATAAAAAAATATATTAGATAAATTTCTATACAATGAAAGATTGTATCGTCATCTTTTGACAAAAAAAAATATTTGTAATGAGGTCCTTAATTAAATTGAAAGAATTATATACTGTGTACAAAAATAAAGGATTGATACCTGCTAGGAAGCAAAGATTGATTTCTATCCTATATGTACAAAAAAGAAATAAAAGATATTTGAAATTTAAATAATATCTCTTATTAGTTATCCATTGATTACATATTAAGATATGACATTAAAGGAGAAGGGCAAATTGGCTATTGGTATATTAAATTTTCTCTCAGCTCTCATTATTGAAACTATTGCTCTTAAAATAGTACCTCCCAAATTTAATGGGGGACAAGTGACAACATCTAGAGTGTTCATCGGGTCCGTTGTAATTATTTTAAACCGATCATGAGAGTTTTTGTTAGGTGTGGTTCTTTGAACATGTAAAGATCGGAAAAGTAGAAAAATATAGCGGACACATCTATTCTTTTTGAAGCGGATAGTGAAGAGTGCTAATTCAGAATGCTCATTTAGTGAACTTGGACCATTCAATTGCATAAGTTTTATACTGCGTTCAAATTAAGCAGTTCACGATTAAATAGGTTCGGTTTATTTTTTTAGAACCAATTTAATCTTTTGGTTCGGTTCGATTTAATTTTTTAAAACCAATTAGACCAAACATACTGAAAAGAGAAATATAACTCTTTTATAAAAAAAAATAATTACAATTCCTTTTCCCTTGAGTATTATAATCATTAAATTCTAATTCAATTATGTGTATTGAAATAAATAATATTTTCAAGCTTAATTTTTTTAAAAAGTTAACAAAAGCTGTTTTTTTTTCTCAATCTTCTTATTTTGTTTAACAATCGAACAAACCGAAATTTAACCTGATTTATTTAAATCGATTTTAATTTATTTGATAAATTTATTCCAATCGATTCAGTTACATTTAAAAAAAAATACCTATTTTATTTCGGTTTTAACCGATTTGAACCGATAAATATCCCAAACAATATCCAATCAGAAATAAACCAAGTTGTGAAATGAGCTGCAGAGAGGGCTTTAAGTTTACTGGATAGTCTGGGCTTGAACATTAAATTTGTTAAGGCCTTGAGCTGGAGAGAGGACCTTAAGTTTACTGGGCTTGAAGCCTTGAACATTCAAATTCGATATGAAAATTAACGATTGTGAATGTTTACGGATTGCGAAAAATAGTTAAAAAAATCGTTAATTTTCAATTTTTTTTTGTTTTTCTCATTTATTTTCTTAGAAATCAAGCTGTGTAAAATACTTGCATTTCTAAAATTAAATCAGTATTTTATATTATTTGTAAAATTGTAATTATCTATTTTTGTGAGATGGAACGGTAGCACAATTAGTTAGGAGAAAAAAAATTCCTAAAATCTTGTATTATTAAATTGTAACTATCTACTTTCGTAAGCCAAATGTAAATATTACTCTTCCCAAAATTCAAAGAAAACTGATATTGTATCTCAAATTTGAAATTATAATCTTTATAACAATTAATATGCAAATTTAATAGAGCGAGGCTATAATACTTTGCAATGTCATATTTGTCCAGGCTATAGATTTATATTTCAATTTTCAAAATTCAAACAATCGATATGTAAATAGTGTCAAAATATTTGTCTGGACTATTGTTTAAGAAATGTAGAAAATCACATGATCTAAAGATCGCATACCATTTGAAAATAGTGATTTTTCATTTATCTAAAAAGTTAGTAAAAAAAATCTAAAGATGTAAATAGTGTCAAAATATATTTTCATATTGAGCAGTTCAAATTGACCATTAAACTTTAGAATAAAGTATAAACCCATAACACGATATAATATGCGTTGTAAAGTACAATAGCCTCGATCACTCAATTTGAGTGAATTAATATACTTGCTTGAAGTTTTTGAAATGATCAACTTTTGACATTATATTTTGTTGAAATATAAAAGACATAAACAATACTAAAGAATTATGGAGCATTATTGGTTTGAATTACTGTTAAATAATTTAGAGGGGAAAGGAAATAAAAGGAGAGAACGAGATACGAATCAAGTTCATAAAATTCCAGAGAATTATTTTTAAATAATTTAGAGAGAAAATATTTCGTTTCAATTTAAAAAAAGAAGATAATTTTGTGAAAACATTCTGTCGGACATGTATAATGTACGTAGTTTAAGCATCTGCAGATTAATTTTTTATTTATTCAGATTATCAACGTCAATGAATCGGATCGACCCCCCCCCCCCCCCCCCCCCCCCCCCCAACAAAATATTAAAATAATCCTAAAATATTCATTAGAGTATACAAAAAAAAAAAAATTTAAAATAAGGATTGGGTTGACTCGATCCTAAAAAGTTCATTAGCTTTCTGCTTTATTGTTGGTTTTGTAGTTTTTTTCTTAAGCCTTTTGTAATATATGGTACGGTGCCGGTGGTACCACATTTGGCCAAAAAAAAAATAATAATATGGTACCAGTCTGGTGCAAGAACAAAAACAATCAGTGATTTCAATGAAAATCGGTGGATATTCCTCATTTTTATAAAAAAAATATATATACTAAATTTGTTAATGTAGCAATTATTTTACATTATTATAATTAATATTGTAGTTATCACATCAACAGTTATAATGATTTTTACAAGTAGGATGGAGTCATGAGATGTATTTACAGCTTTTGACACAATTACTGATTTAATGTCTTCTTTTTTAAATCAATTACTGATTTAATGTCAAATATATTATTGAATCTTGGAGGGAATCATCACATCAACCTTATGCAACATTTTTAAATCCTTCCGTATCAGCATAATTTAACTCGACATGTAGCTCTTACTATATAATATAAAATGCTCATATTTTAAAATATAAATATATAATCATTTTCGAACATTATTCTAAGATCAATGAAAAATGATAATCGAAGTACGTTATATTTAGTAATGAACATCTGTTACTTATTTCACACTAATTTTTTTCGGTGGGAATTAATTAGCAATGCAGACTAAATTATACATTTTGTTACAACTTTTTTACTATTATTTTAAATAGGTTAAAAATAACTTGATTTGAAAATTCCGGACCATCAAAATACAGTGGTTTTCTACCTATTTAAAAAAATAGTAAAAAAAGATATATAAAATTTGATCTGCAAGTACATTTTCACATTGAAAATCAAGTTTTACAGTTCGTATCAACTGTTTGAACTTTAAAAATAAAGATATAGATATATGTAGTACGGATTAATCTGTAATATGCATATTACCATGGCCTCACTCGAAAAACTTAGTAATTTCACAATGAGACTTTTAAAATATTATCTGTATTATATTTGTGATACATATGAAAATTAGTGGAATTTTATTCTATTTTACCGTTAGCTTAAAACCTACAACGATTTACATTTAGCAAATTTTATGGAATATCAAATTAGACTAAAATTACATGAAATTTGACACACAATAAATTCACAAGTCCGAAAACATGCGTATAAATAATTTTCTAATTATTTTTCTTAAAATCAATGCAGAAATTTATTGTCAAGATTGTCAATAATAGAAGATTCCAACACTAATTGTTTTTACAATATTATTAAAAAAAATAAAAGATTAATAATTGATCTAATGCATATTATGAATTCAATTTTAGTTCGAATAATTAGTCTATGAGGACTTAACTATTTTTGAACTTAAGCTTGATTTTATTTAACTTGTATTTTTCCTTTATCAAACTTGGGAACAAACCCATATTTCATTAGAAATCACAAAGCATATTTTATCTAACTCCTGGTTTTGCAGGAATTCGCATCCTCTGAGATATCTCAAACTTTACGTGACTTTTTGGAATATCTCAATCGTTCAAATACGTTCTGCACGAATCTCAGAGCACAAAATAATACTGCCCCCTACGTTCCCCGAATAGACACCTGACACGTCGGTCACGCAAAAATTGAGATATCTCAGAGGATACTCACCCGTTTTGCAGTCCCACTCCTTTTTATTTTGTTCTAACACGTAACATCCGCTCAAATCGTAGGGTATTGGGGGCCGTCCGATGTTATACCTTAACCGTTCGATCCTCATAAAGATCGTACACACTTATTGGCGTCATCTTTTATGCTGATCGGACGGATATTATCTCGTCTCGGACCGAATTTAGTCCAATGCCCATCGGACCTGCTCTGTCGCGTTGTTTGTCATGTATTAGTAGTTGGCTCATGGTTGGCACGTAAGTACCTCTCTCTCTCTCTCTCTCTCTCTGTACCGGCCACGTAAGACCCGCTAACCAGACGTGCTCGCCACTCTTCTCTCTCTCATCGTCTAACTAATGGCGAGTTCATGCGGCAGGCCGCATTTTGAGCCCCTGACAGCTCCTCCTCTCATTCTCCTGGGAATTTCCATTCATTTTTCTTATTTTAATCTTTTTTTTCTCAACTAACCGAAGCTGATAGATTATATCATTCTCTCTCCTCTAACTCTCGTCCGTTTTGGCTGTCTTTGTTATTTTCCAACAAAATAGAAAAAGAAAAAAAAAAATCAGCCCAGGAGAACCCCTTATTCATTTCCAAAATATCCCCAAAAGAGAAGAACATAGATCAAGGAAATAAGTTTCTGAAAATAAAAAGAAAAATCAATCCCGGCGTTCCCACCAAGTTGGGATTTGTATGATCGTTGGGTCATCTGTATCAAATTTCTGAAACTGGTATTTGTGGATTCGTGGTTTTATCTTTACTTTGAGAGGATTCGTGATTTTGGTTGTAAAATTGTAGCGGGGAGAAGATTTTACAATGTTCGTTCAGTTTTTATAAGAGAGGGAAGTCTTTATCTGAAGTAATTTGGCGGTGTTGATAAGGTGTTTGTATAAATGCCGATTTAACACCCCCAAGTTTTGATTTGAGAAAAAAAGGGGGGATTGATTTCGGTGGTTGCAATTAATGGGGTGTATATGCTCAAAAAGTGCTGAAGAAGAAGCACCTCCGGTTGAGAGCCTACCAAAGGCCGTGCCAGTGGTAACTGTTCCCAACAAGACCCTGAACCATTTCGTCTCGATAAAAAAAGATGATAGTTTCAACATTGCCCCCCCTAAACAAAAGGAAAGCTCATTCAGCCGGAACAACTCCGTTAGTTCCTCCTCTAGAGCCAGTTCCAGACCAAAAGAGAATGGCACGGCACAAGCCATTGTACCACCGATGCCACAATTCATGGAGGAGTCAGATAGAAAAAAGTCAGGTCAGATAATCCACACTCAGTCTCTAAGAACATCGGGTCCGATGATGCACACACGGTCCCAGAAAAAGTCAGGCCAGCTTGCGCCAGCTCCATCTCATAAAAAATCAGGGCCTCTTGTGCAACCTCAGATACAGGGGAAGAGAAGTGGAGGGCATGTGCGTAGTGCAACCGTAGGACTGTCAGGTGGGGCAAACAATGAGTTGACAATTGAGGAGGTGCATGAGGTGGACCCTAGTGGGAATGCCGTTGGGTTTTCTGGCGAGCATGTAATAGCCGGCTGGCCTGCCTGGCTGACAGAGGTGGCTGGAGAGGCGGTGCACGGATGGCTCCCTAGGAGAGCAGACTCATTTGAAAAATTGAATAAGGTGGAATATTTAATTTGTTTTTTTTTTCTTTCTATTTTTGAACCTCTTTTATCAGAGCTCATTTATTATTTTCATTAGCTTCTTACTTTTTTTTAAGTAGTGCTAGTTGTATAGGCCCATTTATTTGATATTTTCTGTAGGAAAATCCTAAATGATAGAATCCTTATCCAACAAGTAAATATAGATGTTCTTATTTGTTTCACAAACTATGTTTATTCACACTGCATTGTTTTCTTTTTCCCATCTAACATTACTATGTGATCGTAGTTTAGTAGTTTACTTATCTCATTTGTAAACTTTTGATGGTATAAAGTCAATAGCGCGAGTCTAATTCCACATTGTTTAATCTGTCATAGATCGGTCAAGGAACGTATAGCAATGTCTATAAAGCACGAGACCTCGAGACTGGAAAAATCGTCGCGTTGAAAAAAGTTCGATTTGTAAACATGGATCCAGAGAGTGTGCGGTTTATGGCGAGAGAAATTCACATTTTGCGCAGGCTCGACCACCCAAATGTGATCAAGCTAGAAGGCATCGTTACCTCCCGCATGTCGCACAGTCTGTACCTTGTTTTTCAGTACATGGAGCATGACTTGGCAGGGCTAGCCGCTGTACCGGGCATCAAGTTTACCGAGTCACAGGTATGTGATGCGAGTTTTGTTTTGACCCGATATGGAATTAATAATCCTTTTTTTTTTCTTTTGGCTAGTCAGTTGTGCAATATTAAATGGGGTCATCATTTTTGTTTTGTTTGTTTCCTTTCACTTCTTCTATCATGTACATAGCACACTTGTAATTGGTACTAATGAATCAAGGTTTTGAAGTGTCAAATTCTAACCCTCAGTTCAACCCAACGGATTACAAATCCTCCACTAGTAAGAAAATCACATTCTGCTGGAATGTAGCGTTTTGATGCCTCATTGGTACCAGGATAACCATATAGTAATTTAATTTATTTCATTAGGTCAAGTGCTACATGCTACAAATATTGCGTGGCTTAGAGCACTGCCACAACCGAGGGGTTTTACATAGAGATATAAAAGGGTCAAATCTATTACTAGATGACCATGGAAACCTCAAGTTAGCAGATTTTGGGCTAGCAACCTTCTTTGATCTAAACCAGAGACAGCCTCTGACGAGTCGGGTTGTCACCCTTTGGTACCGGCCACCTGAACTCCTATTAGGTGCCACCGAGTATGGCGTGGCGGTTGATTTATGGAGTACTGGTTGTATTTTGGCTGAATTGTTGGCTGGAAAACCTATTATGCCCGGTAGAACAGAGGTACTTGATAAATTGGAGAAATTTCTCTTTCCCTCTTTTGAATTATTTATAATTTGGTGAATATTAATGCAAAATGAGAAACACTTATGACTTGTAACCCCTTAGTGTGATAAGCTTTCCTTAGAAAAAAAGAATGATGGAGATTTCCTTCCAAGAAAAATGAACACTGTAATCAAATGATCAAAACCACAAAATATTCATTCATCCTATGGGATTTCACCTTTATTTATTTTTTAATCTGACTGTTATTTTAACACCAAAATTCTATCTTTTCTAAACTAAGGTGGAACAGCTACACAAAATATTCAAGTTGTGTGGATCCCCATCTGACGACTACTGGAAAAAGTCGAAGTTGCCCCACACAACAATATTCAAACCGCACCACCAGTACAGACGTTGCGTTTCCGAGGCATTTAAGGACTTCCCTCAATCAGCTTTATCTCTCCTTGATTCACTTCTTGCCATTGAACCCGAATCTCGAGGAAGTGCTACCGCTGCACTTCAAAGTGATGCAAGTCATCTTACTTTCTTCTTGTAGTTTTAAAACTTATGAAAACTTATCTGCAGCCACCAGAACCTGCTATTGGAACTCAAGTATCATGTAAAAAAGATGAAAAAATTATCATATGTGCTCTCCTTCTCTAGTTACTTTGAGAAATACCTTATCGTATTCGTATCATGTGATTTTAGGGGATCACATGATATGTATGATATTTTTCACCTTGCTGAGTTATAGATTCTATTTCGAGGTTCTAACTTGTCTCACGATTGTATAATTCATTAAAAAAAAAATCCAGATCCCAGGGCCAATTTTTCCAAATGGAAATCTAGATGTGCATACACAAAGTTGCTACCATTCTACTAACCTACAATTTTAAAAAAATATTGCAGTTCTTCAGAACAAAGCCGTTAGCATGTGACCCATCATCCTTGCCGAAATATCCACCGAGCAAAGAGTATGATGCTAAACTCCGCAATGAAGAAGCCAGAAAGTACACTTTATCTTTCACTTAATCAATATTAAAATATAAGTTTGCACATTTTCTGCTATGCAAAGGGCTGACTTGGATTTACTTGTGCTTAATCAGGCAAAGAGCAGCAGCTCATAAGGGCCAGTCGGGTTCAATTAAACCTGGGAAAAAAGAATCGAAGGTCGTACCAGCAGAGCAACTCCAGGTACCATTTTTTTCTTTTACCCTACTGATAACTCCTATCGTACAAATTTTGATGCAATGCTGCACATGATAATATGTGAAAACAGGCTAGCTGAAGGAAGCATACCAGTAGTTAATATATCTGCAAAGAAGAACACTGAAAATAGTTTATAGTACCATACTGGTTAGATTAAGGGCAATCCAAATATTATTCAGAAGTGCATTAAAAGTGGAAATGTTAATATTGTAACGGCTGGCTGGTTGCAATGTAAAATTCGATCTTAAACCATATTTTCAGAAAGAGCTTTACAGAATTTGATTTCTTCATGTAGAAACGGAATATGCAATCAAACCCGAAGAGTGTTAGCGAGAAATACGATCCATTGGATGATGATAGCGGATCGGGTTTCCCGATAGACCCACCGGGTCCTACTGACATGCACACTGGCGGGTTCGGTTCTACCTGGTGCAACAAGAAGGATGAGAACCGGGCTGTGCCGGGCCGCACTTATAGCTCAGTTAGGGTTGCCAATGGGCCCCAATTGAAGACTGATCGGTCAAACAGACCCCAGCCAGGAAGCACCGATTTTCATAATTTTGCAGGTGCGAGTCGGAATTCAGGTCAGGTCCGGTATAATCGGTTAGATGTGGCTGACCCGGTAGAGAAAAACGGTTTTGAACGGCCCGGTTCATCTCACAAGAAAGACCTTGGGATCAGTACTAATGTGGTATGTATATTTTACATTTTTCTATGACATTATTATGTCGTTAATTTTTTATACTTCCTTTAACAAAGAAATTTTAACTTTTCTCTCAAAAAAATAAATTTTAACTTAAATTCGGTAAGGTATGTATCTGATATATTCAGACAAAATATTTTTTATCACAAACCTGTTTTTATGGTTTAGCATACCATTTGAAGTAGTATTTTACATGTTAGTAGTGATGACAACAACATAATAAGCAAATGATCTCTTCGTAAAGTACTTTTGGTTTATTTACGTAAATCTGCAATTGTTGTCAAGTACATCTTTTGTTGAACTCGAACTATTTTTAGTATTCTTTTTATCAGCTTTCCTCTTAATAACTTCTTCTTGACTCTGTGGGGGGAAAAACAGGGTTATGGAATGAAGAATAAAAGGATTCACTATTCCGGGCCACTAATGCCACCTGGTGGGAATATGGATGATATGCTCAAAGAGCACGAGAGGCAGATCCAACAAGCAGTACGAAAAGCACGACTCGAGAAAGAAAAAACAAAAAAACATTTTTACTGATAAACTTTTTTGGAGAAGTACATCAGAAAATGAAAATACCAAGCGCTGGTACTAGTCCACTTACATGTCAATGAGAAGATTTTAAAAAGAAACGAAAAAGCAGGGCCGAAATTCAAAAGTAAATGTTGTTATCAATTTCACTGAGGTGTAATTAATCGAATTTGATGACTTTGACTACTTAATACTCATCATGTAAATTAAAAATACATGTACAAGGATGGTGGGCTTGAGCTATAAGAAGAGTCACTTTTTCCTTCCTCTCAAACCGGTGTGTAAATTTTTATAAGAGGAAAGAAAAATGGAAAAAAAAACTGCCTTTTGAGAGGCCAAAGTAGATGCGTGTTGGTTGTCTGTATATTTTTAGACATAATATTATATGAAAGTGATTAGTTTGGTCAGGAGTTTGAATGTGCAAGATGTATATGCAATTTTATTTGTACATTAGCATCTCAGAAGAGCCAATTTGGAGGATCATTCTAGCAGAGATTTGGACCTTTTGTTTTCCCTCTTCTTTTCCCAACCTTGTAAATATTGTGTAATAAATTGGGTTACATGCAAGAGAAGTATAGTCCAGAAATGAGATTGACGATATGATTTTTGCATAATATATAGTGTATACATTAAAGCTTGTTACCTGAAAGCTTCTCAATCCTTCTAATTTGTTTAGAGTGATCTTTGCATGGAATTTGTGTCAAATGATGAAGAAAATTGCAAACTTAAAAAACGATTACGCATGTAGATCAATCAAGCACGCATAACACCGTCCAGATCGTGCCATTTCGATACTCTTTTAACCATTTGGCATGTCATATGAGATGCTTCAATAGACCTTGAGAATATCCAGTTGCTAAAACAAAATAGAATGTTTCCACAGTAGAAGTTTTATTTGTCCAACACTGCATCCACTGACAGGCCTTAGTGTATTGGCCATATATTCTTCATACGAGCTCTGATTAATGTGATTTAAAGTTCTACGGAAAGTTGGAAACATGCTCTATAACTTCATGTGAAATGTTGTTGCATACTAGAACGAAAAATGGTCAAAATGGCATGATAATCAGATGACAACTTTTGAAGATTAATAATGTCATTAATTAATTAGTTAGGTGTTAGTTTGAGTGGGTTTTTAATGTGGTTAAAAAGTGTTTGAATTATTCTGAGTTTCTAGTATGGTCTTTTGAGTATCTCTAGATAGTAACTAATAGTATTTTGGGAGTAGGAAAAGTAGTTAAAGAAGTATTAATGTTTATGTGTCTTTTGAATGGTATTGTAAGGTTATAAAAGAAACCAAATCTGAAACTGTAAAGAATCTTTTGAATATATATACACGAATTTTCTATATTGAGTTGAGTTTTATCTCCTCTTGCTCTTGTGAATCTCCGTGCCGGACCGTGTCAACATAGATAAAAAAACATAACCTTGAAAGGTGAAATTAAGTAATTACAAATACAAAACTAATCTCCAAATGAAGAAAACAAGAAAAAGGCAGGAAATAAAGACGACTGTAAGAACAATATCTCTAACGCACACAGTAACATAACACTTCAATACTCCAAGCTGAGTACAACTAGACCCAATTAATGGTTCACATTGTAATCTATTTAATAACCAGAAATTAAACAAAATAGTTAATCACATATATACTAGACTCCTTGTAATATGTACTAAGCATAATCAATCTCTATTCCACTTTGTGAAGGCCGAGTGCAGTGATATCTCTCTCTTCATCAGGTCGGAATGGGAACGGCGGTTCTGGGTACTTCGGTGGATGTGGATGTGGATGTGGTTGTGGATGAGGGATAATCGTCTCACCGCTGTATCCGCAAATGCCATAGAGACAGAGATATGGGAATTGGCACTTGCGATCACAGTCGCCGCAGTGAAATGGGTTGATCTGTTTTGATGAAATTCTGTTTGTTAGATATTTTACAGTGTTAAAAAAAATAGCAGGTGTGTTTATTTATTGATCTGTACAAATGAAATGGTTGAAGAAAATGGCTGCTCAGAATAACATATATTGGTTTTTCTCAACCTGATACAAATGTCAATTGGTTAACAAATTTTTAATTCATCTTTTTTTCAAATATCTGCTATACTAATCTAAATAATAGTTAATTAATTGTAAAAAGGTATATATAACATCACCATTGTGTCAACACAAATGCCATTACAACACCTCCACCCAAACGGACACCGGATGCCGCAAAACCCGCAGTTGTCTGGGTCCAAGCCAACATTGACACATCTATTTCGGCAACAGAACATTGGTTCAAATGGCTTGAGCTGTTTACGGCATATCCACGGCTTTAACCAGCAGTCATGTTCCTGCAACCGGGCCCGCCTCTGTCTGTTTTGCACACCTTTGAGCTTGGTGAGAAATGGAGAGATGGTTGTGCTATGGTTTTCGGTATTGTTTTGCTGCTGCAACTCAATTTCCTGCAATTTTGAATTGCTGAAGCTTAAGGTGGTAAGCAAAAGAACAACATAGAAAAATATGAGAGGTGAGAGATAGGAAGGCATTGGAAGAAAAAATATGAGTTTGTAGTTATTTTGCAAATTAATGTGGTATGTTAAGTTTATAGTTGTCAGGGATCAGCTTGTAGTTTAGAGGGGTTATTCTGAGAAGATATGTGTGTTCTTATATCAGTAAATTCTACCGTTGTATCAAGGTTTCCTGCATAGAATTTGGTTCTACATAATCTTCATGAACAAATCATCAATGTTACTTTGTTGGCACAAGTTTCAAGGAAAAGATGATCTACAAAGAATGTGATGTTGCATATAATGAGCGACTAAGAACAACAGAGAATTCTAAATATTTTTGTAGTTTCTTTTCATTCTCAATTCATAAAAAGATTGATTTGTAGGATAAAGAAATAAGGTTTTGTGGAATTAAATTGAGAAACCTCAGTTCTGTTTCTTGGGAAGAAACACTATCTTTAAAAAAAAATGAAATATTTTCGTTAAACAATGATAAATCGTAAACTTTACATCTTGGTTCTGTTTATGACGTGCATGAAATTTAAAGGCAAACAAAAGAATAGTAAGTAATATATCCTTGATCTCTTGTGATGAATATTATTCTTAATATAAATCTGGATGAACGCCATAGATTCTAATAAAAAATTTCAGCACCTCAGAAAAATAATATATATACAGTGAAATAAAATATATTTCATGTGAATCTCCATTATTACTGTTACCGCTTCAACCTTGGCGTGAGCTGTGAATTTTTTTTTGCCAAGATTTAAGAAAGGCCCCATGATTTTTCCGTGATTTAACAATAAACATTTTCTATTCTTTCTTTTTTATATATCATTTATAGGCTGTTTTTCTTCTGGTTTAGTTTTGTATCATACATGGCCCAATATAAGATAAAGAGGCCCAATAAAACCCATCACTGTTTCTCACGTGAGTACCACGTATCAGAAAAATAAAAAATTTATCTTTTGTCTCAACCAACGACTGGAGAATAAGTGTGAGGGAGAAATTAATTGAGAAATTCTCAGAGAGAGGATGCCATCTTTAGGCGCTATTAATCTTCTTCCCATGACAAGCTCTCAGCATGGAAGAATTCATAATCACTTTCTCTTTACTTCATGCAGTCAGAAATCGAAATCGGATGCACAATCGATTCGATTTGGTGTGAGGGTCCGTGCAATTTCTCCAAAACCTGAGGATGGTTCCGTAAATGTTGCTTCTCAGAGCGCAGCATCTTCCACCAGCTTTCTATCGGTTCTATGCCCTCTTTTGAAGTTCTTTGGTGTAAACTTCAAACACTTGCCTGTTCCATTTGAATGTTAGATTGAAATTTTGCACAAGAACCCTCAAGTTATAAGAAATCCACAATATGTCTCCTGATCATTACTTCCAGCATGAGAAGAAACAAACATTTATTGACTTGTGGACATTGAGAAATAATATTAGAAATTTGCCATTAATTATAAACTCAACTGGATTCTATGATTTGTCAATGGTCACAATTAGTTTTTCAGCCGAGCAGAAAAGTATGGATATTTTCTTACTGATTATCAAATATTGAACTCTTTTATGATCATCTCTTTTCTATAGGGAGGAGATCCATCTCAAGGGCGTAACGAACTAATTGAGGTATTTTGCAAATTTTTTATAAATTAGAAAGTTAATCCTACAGTAGCACCGCATTTTGAACTATTACTTTTCATTTTTGTTCTGAAAGGTGGCAACTTCGTCAATTTCTAGCCTGGCCAGGTTTCCATGGGGTTCGAGATCTATTAATAGCAGCACAAATAACCCCATGACAAATGCTCCAAATTTGCAATTATATGAATTTGGTAATTTATTCATCAGATTTTTATTATTTTTTGCTTGTATGAGTTTTAGCACATATAGTTCTTTGGAATGCCCTTTGCTAAATAATCATGTTTGGTACTGTTTATTTGATTCAAATACTATGAACAGAGGCATGCCCTTTTTGTAGAAGAGTTAGAGAAGCAATGACAGAACTTGATCTCTCTGCTGAGGTACCAAGACATTTTTTTTTTCCGCCTCATTTCTTTATTATAAATTGAGCAAAAGAAAGATATCAAGACATAGACTTTCCAAAATACATTTAATTTTCAAAATACTTTCCAAGTGAACAGGTCTATCCTTGCCCAAAAGGATCTAGAAGACATAGAGACTTCGTTAGAAAAACCGGTGGAAAAGAGCAGTATGCATTGATTCTTAATTTCTTTAGTTGATTGTGGTTTTATGTAAGCCTTGTTTATTTAAGTGATGCTATGCATCTTATTTTTTATTTTTGCAGGTTCCCTTTTCTTATAGACTCGAGCACTGGCATCTCATTGTATGAAAGTGGTATGATGTGGATGCAACTGTTTCCCACTTTTCATCAATTATCATATAAAATTACTAAATTGTAAGCTGTAACTGATATTATGTAGGAGATATAGTCAAATATTTATTCAAACAATATGGCAATGGAAGAAGTGCCTCCTTTGGGCTATTGGAAAGGTAACAGTTTGCTTTCTTAGAAGCATTTATTTTAAACATAGTTATAATTAATACAATATATCCTCTAGTTTATAGCTTAGCTGCATAAGTGTATATTTGCTTGAATTTGTGTATTTGAGGTAAGTTGTGATGATTTTTTATCTTTATATTTTTGTAGCACTCTATTGACAGGATGGGTGCCTACACTACTTCGGGCAGGCCGTGGAATGACTTTATGGAATAAAGCCGGGATTGAACCTTCACAAAAGCTCCAACTCTTTTCATATGAAAACAACCCTGTGATTTTTTTATCTCATTTTTTATCTGATGAAATTTCTAACCATGGTGCTTAAATTAAGCTATTCTTATATTTTCTTTGTTTTTCTTAGTATGCTAGGATTGTTCGTGAGACCCTTTGCGAACTGGAGCTCCCTTATATATTACAAAATGCGGGGATTGGTTCAGCAAATTCTGATTTGCTCTTCAGTCTATCCGGATCCAGAGAGGTACTGAGACATTACTTTAAAGTTTCAATGGAAATTCAATAATGCGATACAAATCAAGATTTTGAAGTTTCTTCTTTTGGAAAAGCAAACCGATAAATTGACCTACTCCGTTTTACTGTTTCAGGTGCCTTACCTCGTGGACCCCAACACCGAATTCCAATCAGGAGATTACAAAGCGATTTTATCATACTTGTTTAAAACATATTGTACTGATACCAGTAAGGTGTCTGCATGACAAAACCCATTGAAATTAAAGAAAAAGAAAATGAAGTTCAGGAAGGGCTTGATAGATGCTCTGGCGAACAGAGCTATAAGCACCATTTTTTTCTCATAGATTTTCTTAGAATAAATAGAGATTTTAATAGAAAGTTGGTACAGGGAATTTATTAGCTATTTTTATTTGTTTCCTTCTTTTTAGCTAGATTACTATTGGTTCTTTGCATGCTTATGAAGTCCTTTTAATATATTTGAAGCAGTTCATGATTAATCTTGTCATCTACTCTTTTCACCTAAACTATGCGGTCAAGGAACAAATTTTAGGCAAGTATGAAACTGTGGTAAGATATCATTAAAAAGGGACCTCTTTCTTGATTATCTTTCTAGCTTGTTTTGTTTATAATTCGAATTGAGTTCAAATCTATTGAAATTAGAATCGAGATTTAGTTTTGTATGAGCTTAATCCTTTTTTCTTGTAATTTGTTTTCATATTTATTGTAATCAATTGAAGGGTAAAATTGTAAAAATAAATATAACTTATTTGTAAGTTTCAAATTTATTTAATTATTAATATTATGGTTATCTTGTAACAAATTTTAGGAAAGATGAATTTGCGCCTAAAAAGAAGGCATTTGTTATATTGTCATTAAGCTGGCTTATCTTTATTTTGATTTTTTCCCGATTATTATGGAAAGCCAGCTCTTGTCTTGGTTTGATTTATTTCGAACCGGTTTTTCTAACAGTCTGATTCATCATTTTTTCAATAAAACCGACTGGTTAAACCCAAATTGGCCAGTCAATTTGCATAAACAATCCTATAGAAGAACCGAACCGGACATGTGACTGTGTCTGGTATTTCCTGGTCGAATCAATTGGTCCGGTCTAATTCTGATAACGTTGCTGAAAACCAGATAAAATGGCTAAAACCACATAATTACTGGATTATTCAATAAATTGTCTCCATACAGTATTTATTTATAGACGATCACAACATATCAAGAATTACAAGAAGAGGGTTCAAATGTTTCTAATTTTTGTTGTTTTAATCATGCCTCTATTTTAAAATATTAATAACTTAATGTTTAAAACTTAAATATCAAAATAAAATTGTTAGATTTTATTTATATCATTTTATCTATTCTCATTTTAATATGGATAAATTGTGGAGGTTGATTTTTCAACTTATTGATTCATATAAAAACAAAACCAAAAAGTGATGATTTTTTATATACATGTAGAGAAAATAATATAGATTATATCTAACGGTTTTATTTTAACATATAAATTTTAAATATTTGTTGTTATATAATTAAAAAATAGATAATGAAGAAGGGGTAGAATGACTGAATGAATACAAGCTGTGGCTAATACCCAAGGATACACTGACACAACAACTATCGATTAAAAGGCTGATATGTCGCTAACTGAACTCCTCCCTCGATTACTGCCTCTTCTCCATTCGCACCTCAGCTGCTCTCCATTTTTGTCATTGTGGGACCCAACACTCATTGTCTGCCTCTTCTCCATTCACGCCTCAACTGCTCTCTGTTTGTCATTGTGGGACCCAACACTCAGTGTCTCCTTTCTCAATGAGCCATGTCAGTATTAATAGAGCGGGCTCTGTTTGTAGCGCTTTCTCTTTTTAATTGTCGCTGCATCGTGCTTGACCAAGCAACCCGTTGTAGTTGCATGGAGTCTGCTGTCACTTTAATTGCTTTTATGTAAATAGTCCACTCATCCTAGGATAACATGTCAATTAATAAGTTCATAATAACTTACTCTTCAGATAGCAACTATATATTCAGAATAATCCGAAAAAGATCAGCAGCATGTTAGACTTCTCTTTTCAGCAGTGTTATTAAAACGGAACCGGACCGGTCGGTTCGACCGGAAAAAACTGGATCCAGTCACATTCGGTTTGGTTCGGTTCTTGCTTGTTATATAAAGATAAGCCAGCTTAATGAGAATAACAAATGCCTTCCTTTTAGGCGCAAATTCATCTTTCCTTATTGTCCAATCCAGAGCTGATCCTCTCCATTTTGACTATCCATTTCAACTACAGCGTGTTTAAATAGAATCTCCTTTTAATTACTACTAACCAAGTAACAGCCTAACAGGGCATATTTAATATCTTTGACAGAGCTTTTTATTCTTAAAGTTCAGGTTGATTTTGTTTCACAAAAATGAAGTTAGTGTATTGATCATGTTTAAATTGATACAACTTGTTTTTGATGAATCTGCATTCGTTTGTAACCAAGCTCCGAAGATGGAACAATAAGACATAGGTCAGCAACTTTTGCCATGGAGATATTCGACTAGCACTAAGTTATATTGAATTAGTTAATCTAAAGAACAGTTGATCCGAAACTTTACCGGATCGATGTTCAGTCCAGTTCTGATAACATTTTAATAGATTTTATGTTTTTGTATAATTGATACGCAATGGTTCAGGGCCACTTCAACTTGCGTACTTGCGTTTGGTATTTTAGGCCCGAACGAATTCCAGACAGAAATCCGCAAAGGCCCGGTTGTTGTCCAGTGTCCAGCCCGGTTGGCTGAACAGGGCCTGATTCGAACAGGCTTAGTTACGAATCGGCCACACTTATGAACAAAACATAACGGGCTGAACATGAAGCATTAAAAATTTCATTTCAGGCCGATCAAGAACAGGGCCCGTTCATTAGCCCCCTATTATCAACGCGGTTCACGAAATAGCTTATGGACCCAAAAAAAAAATTAGTCCCGGCGGGGCTCGAACCCGCGACCTTCGGCTCATAAGACCAACGCTCTAACCAACTGAGCTACGGGACTTCTGTGCATTGTACTCTATTTAGTTTTATATAACAAGGATTAAGGATCCCAACTTCCATCCGATAAATAGCTACCTAATTAAAAGAACAGCAGAAATCTACAATACACTCCTAATTAAAAGAACAGCAGAAATCTACAATACACTACGTCATCTTCTTAAAACTGTCATCTTACCAAATTGCATTAATTTTGCAACAGATTCAGTCTATTTGGGTAAACAAGTAACGTCAGAATAACTTCCAAAAATCACAGGTAAACAAGTAATAGAAAAATTGAGGCTAGACCACTACTTTTTTCTCAAAAAATAAAATAAAATAATAATAATATAAAATCGCATTCTCCACTTCGGAGCCACTACCAAAGTTTACTAAAAAAAAAATAGATCGCATCCTCTCCTATAAAAATTAGATGTGAAAAAACAATGCTAGTGGAACTTTTTATTAGAGGTGTTCATTAGTTCGGTTCGGTTCAAAACGAATTAAAATAGACAAACTAAAGTTTTATTCGGTTTTCAAAAATCAAAACGAATAGAACTAAAATGGAATAAGAGCCAAATATCAATCATTAAAGTAAATATTTTTTTATTACTTTCTTGAATTTTTTTAAAGATTAATTGAAAAGGTTTTGTTCGGTTTAACCGGTTTTAAACCGAACCAAGCAATATACATTATGTCACAATTTTTTTTAAATGTTTCATTCGGACGAGAAATGATTGTAAAAAATTTCGATCAGTTCGGTCTAATTGGTTTTAAAATCCCTAAACCGAACCAAACCAAACTATTAAAACGGTTTTAGGAGATGGACCGAAACAATCCATTTAACCGAAAAAAAGGGACCATTAAAACCGAATTTTTTTGTTCGGTTTAAAACCGATTAAACCGGACCGATGTACACCCCTAGCCTTCTCTTTATGACACATCT
This sequence comes from Carex arenaria, assembly GCA_964058825.1. NCBI lineage: Eukaryota > Viridiplantae > Streptophyta > Magnoliopsida > Poales > Cyperaceae > Carex > Carex arenaria. The sequence continues at coordinate 185,596 of CAXKVW010000574.1, read as the reverse complement.
GATTAAGGTTAACTTAGAGAGATGCGAGATTCCTTTTGACATCATTAAAACACATTGTCTTTATTTTATCTCTTATGAACATTTTCATGTTGTACGATTTTTGCATATTACATGATGACCATTGAATGTTTAAATAACGAATGCCATGTATTAATATGAACAGGTTTTGATCAGCACTCAATCGGATTTCCATTTGGACCCGCGTTGTGGCGGATCCTAATCTGTTGAAATCCATAATCATGAGCAGTAACTCTGAAATTCTTAAAATCCGAAATTCAGCCATTGAATTATTTCGAGATGCGTACACCGAAAAAACATCTATTTTGAGATACATGCACAAAAAAAGTTAAACAGTTGGATCTCAAATTTTAGAATTACTGTTCATGAATTTTGAATTTCAGCATATTTGAATCCCGTTGTGGCGGATCCCGAACCCGGATTCAACAAATGGGGTTTGCTTTGTCCTAACCAACTGCAACGTCTGTTAGTTTGTTATCCTTCAGTTGCTTCATATTATTGTACTCATTTAAAGCTACCAACAAATAATGATGGGTCCCAAATATGACATCCTTAAATTGCATTTAATTGGGTCGCTTTGTGCATAGTTATGAGGGGATGAAAGATTTTTTTCATGTAGTTTGTTATCCTTCTGTTGCTTAATATTATTGTACTCATTTAAAGCTACCAACAAATAATTATAGGTTCCAATCAATATAATAAATTGCGGTCTATACAGCCGCATATGCGGCTTCATATTATTATACTCATTTAAAGCTACCAACAAATAATGACGGGTCCCAATCAGTGTAATAAAATGCAGTCTATGCGGCCGCATATGCAAATGCGGTTGTAATTCGCATAGAAATTTGTATGCGGTCAATATATGTGGTTCCGCATATTTGACCGCATATTTGGCCGTATATTTTATACCGCATAATACCGTATATTACCGCATATTATTTGTATAATACCGAATATTACCGCATAGTACCGCATATTGCATATTACCGCATATTACTGCATACTTGTTTATATATATATGTGAACTCTCATTTTAAAATCTGCATATATAAATCCGCATATGCAGTATGTGGTGGCTTTCTGCAAACCGTATAGAAACCGTATTTAATTACATTGGTCCCAAATATGACACCCTTAAATTGCATTTAATTGGGTCGCTTTGTGCATAGTTATGAGGGGATGAAAGATGTTTTCATTCATGAAAAGTATAACTCACCTATTAAGATCAGTCTAGATGTCAAATAATTTCAAAAATAAATTGCTATAATAAGATACTCCTAATAAATATTTTAGTCTCAACTAAACAACTTAAGATATATCTAACAAGATGTATAAATAATTATTGCTTCTCGAGTCAAATATTATATGTTTTAATATTATTAGCAATCTAATAGTAAACTTTGTCATTATTAATATCTCCAACATTTTAATAAACAAACTTTTGGGGGAAAAAACAATAAAATTTTGATATTTAAATTCAAAATAAAAATAAGTCGATGAGAAAAAACTAAACTTTAGTAGAAGTTAAATGTAAAACACATTTTGCATGTTTGGTTGTGGAGTAAAGTGGATTAGTTTGATCATGTTTAATGGAGTAACTGTAAGAGAAGAAAAAAAATTGAAAGATAGAATGCTACTTTGCATCAGATAAAATAGCTTATACTGGGTTAACTAAAATATAGGGTAAACTTCGCTGGAGGTTACTAAAATTTGTCATTTGTTACGAATTGATCACTCAAATTAATTTGATTTGTTCCTTTCTAGTCACTCAACTTTGTCATTTGTTCTAATTAAGTCACTCTATACTTTTCTAGCAAAAATCTTAACGGAATATTACCATTCTGTCTAAAATATTAACGGAATATACTCATTCCGTCCAAAAATATTAATGAAATAAATATATTTCGTTAGCATTTTGGACGGAAAAGTATAAAGTGACTTAATTGTGACAAATGACAAATTTGACTGACTAAAAAAAGACAAATCAAACTTGAGTGACAAATTCAAGACAAATGATAAAGTTTAGTGACCTCCAATGAAATTTACCCAATATTAATTACTTCATTTTTTTTTATAAAATTAAGTTAAAATGTAATTTTCAGCTAACCGAATAAACTGTTGGACCTAAGTTTGTATTTGGATTTTGAAGATTATCAACAATTAAACTTAATTATATGATTACGTTAGATTTTTTTAAGATGAATCCAATGATTTCAGAATTACTAAATTGTAAGCCAAAATAATTATGAAGTGTACAACTTCCGTGTATTAAAGAAAATTCAGTCATATCTTATGCCTTGTGTTTTTTTAACATGTACGGTAGTAATCCAATAAAGTCCAATGAACCAGGTCGATCCAGTTCGTTTTCGACTCGTAATGATTATGAGCTGAGATTTCAGCTCAGTTCTTATATCTCAAACTCACTCGGCTCACTAAGTTGTTGTGACAATACGATCACAAGTAGGGCTGTCCAAAAAGCTCGTAGCTCGTGGCTCACTCGTGACTCACATCTGACTCGATCGGTAATAGCTTGTTCGATAGTGGACCGAGCCGTTAGCGAGCTGGCTCGCTAAAAGCCCGAGCTAAAATTAATGAGCTGAGCTAGAGGCCAGCTCAGACCGAGCCAGCTCGGCTCTAAACGAGCTGATCACTATCAGCCGTTAAATTATACATGATTTAATCATACCCGTTTAGATTTAGGGTTTAGCGTTGTACTCCCATTTTCTCTCCTCCAGCGGCGCATTTGATATTTATCCTCTCCTTCGGAAAAATCTCTCTTCCTCTTTTCACAAGTCCTAACTCCTAAATCTAAAATTTGAAATCTCCACTTTTCTTCAGTCTCCAGCGAGAGCGGTGCATTTCCTCCTCTTCTGAGAAGGCCGTCGGGATTTTAGTCTTCTCTCCTAAACCTACTGGTCTTCTCTCCTCTAGCTCTACTGCTCTAGTGACCTGATCGACTCGTCACTCGTCACTCGTCGGGATTTTAGTCTTCTCTCCTCTGATCGACTCGTCACTCGTGCTCTGAAATCGGCCTTTCCAATGTGAGTTTCTTCAATTCCTGCTATCTGATACTGGTTTCCATTATAAGTGGGGTTGTGAGATAATACCGTAACTCAGCAGTAATGGTTGGTACAACTAGCGTTTACTTAGTTCTGGTATATATGGAGTTAGGGTTTTTCTTCTTTGTTTAGTAAACTGATGGGAAGTTGAAGTTAATTGGACTAAATGAATGCATTCTGTTGTTGATTTGCTTAATGTTATCTTAGGTTAATTTGTCAAGTTAATTTTTTCTTGAGGAAAATTATTTTCATGGGCAATTTTTTTGTGGAAATGCTTCTCTTCCTTAGAAGTAATGAAAGCAATGAAGATGTTCATTGTTTTTTTCATTATTTTTGTTGAAATGCTTCTTCCTCCTCTGAAATGATGTTTCTCATGTAAACTATAATTAACCCTTTGAAACTGAACAAAAGCAATTTTCGTAGTTTACAAGATTCAGTTTGTAGTTCTTGCATTTCATGGCTGTCAGTACCCTTTATTAGTTAAGAATCATCATATTTCTCTATAGTCTAAACACATGCTTACATGGTATGTACCAGTTAGTACTGGTACTCATATGCTTATTGAATTTGTACATGGTATGTACCAGTCAGTACCCTTTATTAGTTAAGAATCATCATATTTCTCTAAAGTCTAAACACATGCTTACATGCTTATATGGGACTAAATTATTAATGTGTTTGTTTGATCAATTAATCAATCCTTCTGTTCTGTGGTGGTTATTAGATCCGTTCTCTAAATATTCATCCTTGTTATTTTGGTTTATCAGACCATGCCGGTCCGTAAATAGAGTGACTGTCACCATTATACTGGTTTCCATACTAGTTGAGTGACTGTCACCAAAAAATAGAGAAAAAGATATGGAAATTGGAGGATGTTTTGTTTTTTCCAAGTATTTTACTAAAGATCTGATCAAGTTTTATAGTCTCTATTGCCTTATAGTAATTTTCTATTTCTCTGTTTGTTCATTTTTTTCAAGGTGGTGAGTAGCTCCTTAGATCATTAAAAGTGACTAACAGTGCCGAAGAAAAGAAAAGCTTGAAGAACTGTTAGTACTATCTAATAAGGTAAAATATTTTTTTGTAATTATTGTAGGTGATTGACTTTGTATTTTTGATATGTGACATCAGGATTTTTTTTTGTCTCATCAAAAAACAGATTGAGTATATTTTTTTCATCCATGTTTTTTTAGTCTCATCAAAGTACTTGAGAGTTGAGAAGAAATGGAGAACATGGATTTTCTAATTCTTACATGCTATTCATATACAAAAACAAAATTTCTGACAAAACTTGTGTTGAAAAGCAAAAGAAAAAATATTTATATTCTTATTATAAAAATAAAGTAAGTAGTCATGGACTCATGGTCATGGTCTCATGGACTCATGGGTTCTTATTAAAAATGGAGAACATGAATTTTCTAATTCTTACATGCTACACATATACCACTGTTTTAGTAACATCGCTGTTTTGGCCATATGTGAGCTTTAACTAATATTTGTGCAATTTTGGCAGAATGTCTCATACTCATACATCATCGAATGGTACTACTGCTGCCGTTGGCAGTAATCCAATGGTGCCGGAAAGTGCAAATAGCACTGCCAGTGGACATGATGAGACTGCTGGGAATAAAAGGAAAAAAACTTCTGAAGTTTGGGAGTATTTCAAGGTACTGAAAGTTGGAGTTGAGAATAAAGCCGAGTGCCAATACTGCAAGAAGCGCTATAAAGTTGTGGGAGGTGGAACAACCTCAACATTGTTGCGTCATGTGGAGGTTTGTGGTAATATTCAAAGACATAAAGGTAATAATTCTGGTTTGCTACCTTTAGATGAATCTGTGCTCACATCTATAAAAGAGGGGGAGGAGACGGGTATTGTAGATTATGGGAAGTATGATCATGCAAAGAGTAGGGAATTACTTGCTAAGGCCATAATTTGTCATGAGTTGCTGTTTATGTTTGCCGAATACCATCGCATGAACATTTTCTTGAAGTATTGCAATCCTTATTATCAACCATTGTCTAGAAACACTATTAAAAGAGAGTGTATAAAAGTGTATGAGAATGAGAAAGGCAATGTTAAAAAGATTTTCAAAACTGTTGATAGGATTTCACTTACTAGCGATTGTTGGACTTCCAATCAAACCATTGGTTATATGTGTTTGACGGCACATTATATAGATAAGTCATGGAATTTACGAAAGCGGATAATTAGCTTTAACGAGTTGTCACCACCTCACAGTGGTGAAGTAATAGCTGATGCAATTGTGGAATCGTTAGGGAAGTGGGGAATTGAGGATAAAGTAGGAACTATAACATTAGACAATGCGGGCAGCAATGACAAGGCAGCAAGCATTTTGAAGTTGAGTTTTGATGCCCGAAATAAGTTGCATTTTAAAGGTTTTTTTTTCCATATTAGATGTTGTGCTCATATCTTGAACTTGGTTGTTCAAGATGGGCTTAGCAAGATTGATAAATGTTTGTCCAAAATTAGAGATGGGGTAAAATACCTTAAGAAGTCGCCGGGTCGGCTTCTAAAATTTGGGGAACATGCAAAGCGAGTAGGTATATCCACATCTCGGTCTTTGTGCATTGATGTCAAAACAAGGTGGAACTCAACCCACAAAATGCTTCAATCAGCCCTTTATTACAAAAATGCCTTTAATAGCTATGCTGATCGAGATTCTAATTTTATTGAGTGGCTTCCCAAGGATTCTGAAAGGAAAAAGGCAGAAAAGGTTTGTAAATTACTTGAGGTATTTGTTCAGGCCACAAATATTTTTTCGGGCACATCTTACCCCACCTCAAATCTGTTTTTAGCTGAGATGCTTAATGTGAAAAAGGCAATATGTGATGCCTATCATAGTGAGGATAATTTCACACGAGATATGAGCTTTGCTATGTACACAAAGTTTGAGAAATATTGGGGGGAAGTTAATGTGCTAATGGCAGTGGCTGCCATTCTTGATCCAAGGCTGAAAACCCTCTCAATTAAGTTTTGTTATCAGAAGTTATACCCTGATTTTGAGGTTGATTCCCGTATTGATGATGTGTTGGAAAAGATGCGAGTTCTATATGAGATTTATGAGAAAGAGCATGCCACCTCTACCGCATCGTGTAAATCCTTAAACTTTTTAAATGTTAATTTTGTCTTGTTTAAATTTGTACTATGCTCACATAATTTTATTATTGATAGATTCCGATGCTTCAGCTGCACCAGTTGTTGTTGACGGAGGTAACGAGCATACTGATATGTGGCGCTTTATACAATCCACATGGAACGAAAGCCAATCCAATTCAGATCTGGAAAACTATCTGAAAGAGGCTGTTTTTCAGCACAGACTTAATACACCCTTCAATATATTGAATTGGTGGCATGCGAATGCATCGAGATACCCCATTTTAAGCAAACTAGCAAGAGACATCCTTTGCATTCCAATCTCAATGGTTGCATCTGAGTCAGCCTTTAGTGCTGGTGGTCGTGTTTTAGATGATTATAGAAGTTCTCTTACAAAGGATACGGTTGAGATGTTAGTTTGTGGGGGTGATTGGATTAGAGCAGGCACAAAAGCCGAAATGCAGACTTTACAAGTGAGTTCTACCATTTTTAATTTCAGTTTCTGCTTAATCAATGTATAACATATTGAATTTTTAAATTTCAGCAAGCTGCAAATGTGGAGGAGAGTTTGGAAATTCCGTTTCCAATGGTAATGAATAATCTTAGTATTAATTGATCTCGAGTTCTCGACCCTTACAATTTACAAGTGAGTTGAATACTTTTAATTTTTTTATTTATAGAAGATGAGAAATACATACTTGTCAGATAAAGTAGATTTGTAAATATTATAAGCATGGGTCTGATATATATATCGTATTATTTTATCTTAAGTATGCTCATATGACAGCCATCAGTGGTAGAGTTACTTGTGAAACTGATATATAGTGTCTAGTGTCGACTATCTAAGCTAAAATTGCAATTCATGCTGTTGATTACTATATGGGTGATATACAGACTAAAATTGCAATCCTTAGGTCTTTATCACTGTTGATTACTTGTGAAGCTGATTTGTAACTATTGTTAGCAATTCATACTTTTCTGCAGATGTTCTTGTTGTTTTGGTGGTTCTCATGGCATATTGTGTCTAGTGTGACAGTGTGTCAGTGTCTACTATCTAAGTTAGCTTTTACATAGAGGTACTTACTGTTTTTTTTCTTCTTAACTGTTGGGGTTCTTTTTGGGCTTAGATGTTGGCAACTTGGCATGTTGCCTTTTGGTTGATTCTAAATTAATTACTATGTTATCAAACTTTGTTTAACTGTTGGCAACTTGGCATGTTGACTTGAAAGTTTGTATGAACTTCTAAATTAATTGCTATGTTATGAAAGTTTGTTTGGCTGTTGGTATGTTGGCTTGAATGTTTGTATGAATATTTGTGAATTTTTGTAATATTGACACTGTAAATTTGGTTGTATGAATCTGTATGAAATTATGTGAATTTTTGTTATTTTGTATGGATTTTTATATTTAAATGTGTTTGTAATAATTAATTATTATGTTATGTATGAATTCTATCAGAACTGATGAATTTTATTAAAATTGATGGGCTTGGATTATATAAATGATTAATGGATTTTCTTATTTAATATTTTTGAATTTGTACAATAGCAGGCTTAGCAGCCCAATAAGCCCAACGAGCCAGCTCGCCAGCTCGCTGAGTTAGCTCGGTCTGGCTCATCACGAGTTTGAGCTGAGATTTTAGCTCGCGAGCTGTTAGTGAGCTGGCTCATTAACAGCTCGGGCCAAAATTAATGAGCTGAGCTAAGGCCCAGCTCGGCCCGAGCCAGCTCATTTACAGCCCTAATCACAAGTAAGCCTAGCTCGTGATAAGCCAGGGGGCCACTCCTAATTCCCACCATATATTTTCTTTTATTATAGTTTCGTCCTAATTTAAATAGATAATTGATAATTAAAGATGTTCCAAATGCTTTTCATATCTTATCATACGTCATATTTTATATCTTTATTTTTAAAATTCAAACTGTTGATTCGAACCGTACAATATGATATCTATACTAAAGTGTGCTTGAGGATGAAAATTTTGTAATTTTTGTAATTTTTTTAATATTTTTTAAGATAGATACCAAAACACTGTTTTCAAAAACAATGATTTTCTAACATTCTAAAAAAATAGTAAATATTTTTCAAAATTATAAAATTTGGTTTCTGAGCATATTTATGGATGTTGAGCTGTTCAGATTGATAGTTTGAATTTTAAAAAAAAAATATAAAATATGAGACATAATAAGATATGAAAAGCACAAAATATTGAAATCTCCTCTTGATAATTATATTGAAGCAAACCTAAAAGAGATCAAGAGGAGATACTATATATACAATTTAATAAGAGAAGGGATCAAGTTACAACAAAGTTATAACAACGGTTTTTTCATTTTCAAAGTCCAAATCGTCGATCCAAACCGTTCAACATAATTATCTAAATAAAATGTGCTTCCCGATCAAATTTTACATTTTTTTTTGAATTTTTTTACTATTTATTAAGTATTTTACAAAAATTAGTCAAATTTAGACCATTGAATTTTGTACTCATCTTAATATATAGTAAAAAAATTCAAAAAAAAATATAAAATTTGATCTGGAAGCACATTTTATTCAGATAATCATTTTGAACGGTTTGGATCGACGATTTGGACTTTGAAAATGAAAAAAAAATCATTGTTGTAACTTGATCCCTCCTCATTTAATAAAACACTTGTACTTGAAATACTAATTTAATATATATATATATATATATATATATATAGTGTAGCTAAATTGCTACTAGTAGATATATATAGAGAGAGAGAGGAGGGATCAAGTTACAACAACGATTTTTTTCATTTTCAAAGTTCAAATCATCGATCCAAACCATTCAACATGATTATCTAAATAAAATGTGCTTCCAGATCAAATTTTACATTTTTGAATATTTTTACTAATTATTAAGTATTTTACAAAAACTGATCCATTGAATTTTGTACCCATCTTAATAAATAGTAAAAAAATTCAAAAAAATATAAAATTTGATCTTGAAGCACATTTTATTTAGATAATCATGTTGAATGGTTTGGATCGACGATTTGAACTTTGAAAATGAAAAAAATCGTTGTTATAACTTAATCCCTCCTCATATATATATATATATAAACAATATAAATAATATATGTCTAAAACAGGAGGGCATTTGATTAAGGGTACATTAATTCCAATGGACTTATTATTATGTTGTAACCAACAACAACAAAAGACGAATGCGCGTTTCACCCTAGATGGCCATACTATGTATACACCATTCCAACACGAAAACACAAACACATGACATATATATACAACTCCTTGCCATAGTCTCACACTCTGCTCAGAGCACTCTGATAACCTAACTCATGATAATGGCCAATAAGTTTGATACAATACTTGCATGCATTTGTGGTGTTCTCAATCAGCTTCCAGCTATTGCATATACAACCGATGAACCATTTGTAAAGATACAGGGCACCCAATTCACCCTAGATGGCTATCCTTTCCTCTTCAATGGCTTCAATTCCTATTGGCTGATGCACATGGCGGCGGGTCCTGAACAGGACAGGAAAAAGGTGGCACACGTGCTTAGCGAGGCTGCGGCTAACGGCTTGATTGTTTGTCGGACATGGGCTTTTGCCGATGGCAGCGATAGAGCGCTTCAATCATTGCCAGGTGTATATGACGAACACGTATTTCAGGTGATTACATATCAAAATATAAAAATAGCATCATATCATATTATATATATTCATTTTGTCATAGAGAGTTCTTGTAGTACGTACGTGCATGCTCTGAAGAGAACAAAACAACTTCTGTTACCTTTCATTTATTAGTTTAGAAAAGATAAATCTGTTAGTTGTTGTATGTATGAACATACAAGAGACAATTTCCATGATCAATTCTGTTAATTTGTTAACTAAGAAGAAAATAAATGGTGTGTAGGCAAAGGCCGGTACGGTATCAGAATGAGCTGTCTTTTGGATGATGAGATACTGTACACTGAAAGTAACATTTTTAAATGAATATTCCTTCTCTGGTCTCTATCTGTACCGACATAGTATTAACAACTTCCACAGAAAACCAACCAGTTAGAAAGCTTGATAACTTGGTCGACAGTGGTGGCGTACAGTGTTTAAATACTATTTAATTAGATAAGTTATATGATGATAACACTGAGATGCTATGTCAAGATGTTATTAGCCGCAAAAATATGTTAAAATCAATTATTGGTAGCTCAGCACAAAATTTGAAAAGGACACACAAGCAAACTTATAGAAGCTCTGAAACTATATATACTCGAATTGTATTATTTAATAATATGATTTAGTTATCTTGGTAGCCACTGTCTAAGTTTTCAAAAAAAATAATAATATGATTTAGCTAGGAAACTCAATTTCCCTACAATCTCCTATCCGGTAAATGCATTAATTGTATCAATCATGCACACATATATATATATGCCGACATGTGTCAAATTTCTTGAATGCCAATTCAGCATGTGACATGATAGCAAAAAATAGCAAATGCTATCTTGACAGCATGACAAGTTCTAAATTATCAAACTCTCTGTGACTTTTCAAACTTTGTTTCCTTACAGTAGAAGTTTTCCTTGACTAATAATTAACCCGGTCCATACACCTGGCGTAATTGAATTATTTTCAATTATGTGGGTCTGGTTATAAGGATACTAAATTAGTTTAAATCAATAACAGGCACTGGATTATGTGATATCAGAGGCAAAAAATCATGGTATCCGCTTGATACTGAGCCTGGTAAACAATTTTGATGATTATGGAGGGAGAGCACAGTATGTCAAGTGGGCCCGAGATGCAAGCACAGTATTATACAGTAAAGATGATTTTTATAAGAATGAGTTAGTGAAGCAATACTACAAGAACCATATCAAGGTAGCCGCTGCTTGATAATAGGATTAATGTTGTTCTCAACTCTGCATTTAATTTGGAGGTAATTAGGCTATGGTACTTTGGATCCAAATAATCATATATTCTTTTAAAGTTCATACAGTCAATCTGAACACCGCTCAATATGATCTTCATATGAAAATATACTTATATATCAAATTTTATAATTTTTAAGATTCTTTTTCCTATCTTTTAAATAGGTACAAAATCACTACTTTTGGATGATCCAAAATCTTTAGATTAGATGATTTTCTACCTATCTAAAAGTAAAATAATTCTAAAAAATGTAAATTTGGGTCTCAATTATAATTTTTATTTGAAGATCATGTTGAATGTTTTTTATCGACCTTGTGAGCTTTAATAACGAAAATATGTATTCAAAATACGGACCGATCTCCGCATTACAAAGTAAAGTACAATAGCTTCACTCTTTAATTTATTAAATTTAATTAATAACAATTAATAACCTTAAAAAGATAATTAATAACAATGTACTTATTCTTTGTTTAATTTTATGTAGAGTGTGCTAACAAGGAAAAATAGTATAACACAAATGGCATATAGAGATGACCCCACAATTATGGCATGGGAGTTAATAAATGAACCTCGCTGTGCTTCTGATCCTTCTGGAAGAACTCTTCATGTCAGTAAATTCTGTTTTTCCTATCTAGCATTTTTTTTTCAGTTTTTTCTGTTATTTTAATTTAAATTATAGAAATATGTGTGCGATTTAACATAAATATATACTCCAATAAAGGGAATATTAATTGTTCCCTGTCTAGGGTCCCGAATTATGGAATCATGCTGACATGATTTACAGCCAGAAGAAATGGAGGTTATAATTTATAAAAAAATAAATATTTACATATTTCATTGAATTTAGATCATTTTTATAGACTCATATCTCCATTTTCAAAGTCTAAATACTCGATCTGAACCACTTAATATAATTCTCATATAAAATTGTACTTGCAGATCAAATTTTATATTTTTTTTGAATTTTCTTACTATTTTGTTAGATAAGTAGAAAATCACTTGATTTAAAAATTATGTACCATGTGAAACTAGTGATTTTTTTTATCTATCGAAAAAATATAACATTTGATCTCTAACTACATTTTCATACGGAGAACATGTTTCATAATTCAGATTGATTGTTTGAATTTTAGAAACAAAGATGTGGATTCATAACACGGATCAATCAGTAATATGAAAATTACCATTGTCTCACTCTATATTTGTATTTTTTTTTTTTTGGCAAATAGTACTGATTTCATTAAAAATGAAACCATTTAACAGAGAACTGGTACACAACCTCTGACAAATGTACTTACATTCTATATAATTGTATGTTAATTTTCATAATAACTAATAGCATTTTATTTATTTATTTGACAGGCTTGGGTTCAAGAGATGGCAGCTTACGCAAAATCAATTGATGAGAAGCACCTACTAGAGGTTGGAATGGAAGGATTCTACGGTAACTCTATTCCAGAGAAGCAACGATACAATCCTCCTGGTTACAACCAAGTTGGAACAGATTACATCAGAACCAATCTTATCAAAGAAATAGATTTTGCAACAATACATGCATATCCGGACTTATGGTAAATAAATAAAATCCATCACATTTTACTCTTAATTAAATTCTTGAAATACCATGTAATGCCTTCAACCTTCCCCTGTTTTCAAAGCATACTGGCATATTTTCTCAGAAATTAAAAATGATTATTCAATAGGAGATAGAAATAGAGGGACTGAAAGTATATATATATATACCTTTTGTAATAAAATTCTCAACTGTGTTGCATCTTGTTTTAATTACATGTAATAACGAACAAAAAATAATTTTATTTTCCACAATATAATGGAAAAAAATAAGTTAATGATTCTATTTAATTATGTTTTAAGGCTATCAGGCCAGAGCGAGGAATCTCAGAATGAGTTTGCACTACAATGGATAAAGAGTCACTTGGATGCTGCTAGAAGAATACTACAAAAACCGTTAATCTTCACCGAATTTGGCAAATCCCGAAAGGACCCTGGTTTCACCGAGGCGAACCGTGACATCTTTCTGGAAAACATCTATGACACAATCTACAATCTTGCAAGGAGCAGCAATGGATGCTTGGCCGGCGGTCTTATATGGCAGATATTTGCCGAAGGAATGAATTCGTACTCGGACGGGTACGAGATTGTGCTTACTCAAGCATCATCGATGATTAATATCATTATCAAGCAAGCGCATGCCATGTTTGAATTGGCCAACACAGTAAATTAGAGAAAGGATTAGTGTAGTTCAATTAAGAGTCTTGGATTTTTTTTTTATTTAAGCCATGGTAGGGATTCAAATTCCCATTGATATTTTTAACAATGGGAATTTGATTTTTGAGCCTTCCCCATTTTTTAAGAGAATAGGAAAAGATCACACAAGATGAAATTGGTAGGAAATAATTTCATCTTATGGTGTGTTAAATAAACAGAATTAAGTAGAGCATTTTTTTAGCAATTTAATACTTGTAATATATATATATATATATATAATTTTTTTTTGAAAGCCTGGCAGCGGCTGCCTACAATACTTGTAATAGTAAAGAAAAAATAATAGTGTACTTGAGATATATTCACAACATTATTTTTTAATGTTTGTTCCAGGTGAACAATACAACACTTAGAGAAGGAAATTTGTCACGGCGTGACTAGTCACGTCACGGAACGTCACGTCACGTCACGTCACGTGTGTCGATTACGTGACGTGATCATTCGCGTGATGTGACCACATTCTAGTGAAAATATACTTCACGTCACGTCACGTCATGTCACGTCACGGTATGAAACATAAAGTATCCAACTTTTTTTATATGTATAGAGTATTTAGATTTTTATTTTAATGTAAGTTCAGTGATATTGGTACTCATGTAGTACTGTTTTTTATTTTCTTTAGTTTAGTCTAATGAATGTTTGTAATTTGAATTTTTAAAGTAATATCAGATGCAACATTTTCTAAAAAAAATTAATCTTTACAGTATTATTTACTTATTTTAGAATTTTTTAGAATTTTTTTCTAAATTTTCAACAATTTAAATTAAAATATAAAAAAAAATTGACATGACTAATTTACGTCACGTCACGTCACGTATGGTCACGGCGTGACTACGCGTGACGTGACCATCCGCCACCATTTTGGTCACGTCACATGAAAAAAAAAGTTGATCACGTCACGTCACGTCACGTGACCAAATCACGGCGTGTCACGTATTTCCTTCCCTAAGTCAACACTTGTAATATAAAAGAAGAGATTTATCTGCTGCTGCATTGTTTCTGAAATTGTAAAAACCAGGGATTGGTCAACGCCGTAACCAATCAGAGGTTAGACTGCAAGTAATTTATGAATTGAACACCCGTCCCTATATATGATTGCCTTGATTAATTACAAGAATGTGCATATACTTTATTGTTTCTTATGTTAATCACCATTTAGTCCCTAATTTTATTTGAATCTCCGTGCAACAGCGTGTTGAATAAGGGCATGTTCGGCCGCTGCACTATTTCCGTGGGAAAAAAAAAATTCAGTCCAGTTGAATTTTTTTTCCATGTAAACAGTATTTTTCAGTTCAATTCCAATACCTATGCCCTAAGTAGTTGAGTGAAGGATGGTAATATGCATATTACGGATCAACTCGTGTGATGGATCTTTATCTCTTGTAAAGTACAAATAGTCGATCAATACTTTGATATCAAATTTTATATATATTTTAAAAAAAATCACTATCTTCCGATGGTATAAAGTTTTTAAATCAAGTGTTCTTTAACCTATCTAAAAAAATAACAAAAACGAAATCAATATAAAGTCAAATTTGATCTTCAAATATATTTTTATACGGAAATCATGTTGAACGGTTCAGATCGACTATTTTTATTTTGACCTTAAAAAACATATACAAGTCCATAGTATGAGCGACTCCAAGGATGGAACAAAAAATCTCAAATTTTTACCACTAGAAATGGAAATTTCCATAGTATAAAAATTTACCACTAAAAATATATATTTGAGTCCATAGTATGGCTAGTGAGAATTGAACTCAAACTCTCTACAATCACAACATAAGTTTTTACCACTAGACTACAAATAGACATGTAATAATTTATGAGCAGGGCTGGATTATATAAATTATTCCAAAAATATAAAATTCAATTAAATTTTAGTATACATAACTAAAACTTTAAATTTAAAATTATAGGAATGGCTTAGCACATTTTGAATGGTTTAGATCCGCCCCTGAGAGACTCCGCATATGCATATTACCATGGAATGATGGAGACCGTCCATGTATGAAAAATGAATTAGAGGGCTAAAATTGAAATATCTTTAATCAGAGCGCTATGATGAAATTTGGCCCACATTTCTTGTGGTATCAATCTTCCATTTATAATTGTCATGTTTACTTTTAGTACCTTGCAAGTTACTGGCCCAAATAATAAAAAAAATATTGTAAGCCATATATTCTCCATATATATAAAATAAAATTCAATGCTCTGTGTGTGTGTGTGTGTGTGTGTGATTCTGTGTGCATGGGGGAATGTGGAAGGAGATCTCAATGCATATATGTAAAACAATTTGGGTTTTTTTTCTATCTACCCATAATCCCATTAAACAACTGTCCTTTTTAAACCACTTTTCCTTCTAAATACCCTTGAAATACCAAATTTGTTTCTCCAATGTACCCCATATCACTTGGCTGGAGACGAACATGAACATGTTAACATGAACATGTTTTTTTTTTTTGTTCTCTTTCTTTGACGCAAACCAAAATACAAGTAGAGTTTAACAGGATAATTCTGCGTCTGCTTCAATAAATTCAATCATTACTTGTGTTAAAAAATAATTTCTGATTCTCCAAATGAAGCTCTCCTTTTTTTGTCAATTTTTTTGTTGATTAGATAATACTTCTAATCCAAATAACTTAACCCTTAAAACCAGCATGAGAAATCATGTCAAGTTGCTTGGTCTAAGGGGGAATTTCATGTTGACCCTTCAAAATTTTCAAACTTACTTATTTCTTCTTTTAAAATTCATAATATCATATTTATCCTTCTAAATTTAAAAAATTACAAACTTACTCAATTTGTTGTATTTTCTATTAGAACTCATTTTAAATTTTGAAGGCTGCATTTTTATCCTTTATTAAAAAATAGAAACTATATAGCACATGTAAAATAAATGTTCAATCTTCTAATTGGCTGGTTTGTGAGGGTAAATGGTTCATTTTCCTACTTATAATGCAAACACAAAGTCACTTAGATATACGTTTATGTCGTATTTTTGAAGTAGAAATATGTCATTTCGAGAATTTTGAACGGTATATATGAAATTTTCCCGTTTATATATGCCACAAATCTGTTGTTATTCCAATATGATTCTGTTATTCGGATTTCAACCCTTCAAAATTTTCAATGCACTAATCTCAAGGAGGAAAAAATTTCATGCACAAATCTTAATAAATATCAACGGTTGGCATTGGAATAACAGGTTCCTGTTATTCTTTAGGGGTATGTTTGGATGCACAAGAATAGCCACTGTTTCCGGAATAGCATTGCTATTCGGAACAGGGTGCATCCAAACGACTTTAGAGCTATTCGGAATAGCTACTGTTTTTAGAATAGCGTTGCTATTCGCTATTCTTACAAAAACATGGAATAGCATTTGTTCATTTCAATATTAATACTAATCTAATATTTAAACTAATATTATATTACATTTAATATTTAAATTAATATTATATTGTATTATATTTAATCTAATATTTTATTTAATACTAATCTAATATTTAAAATAATATTATATTACATTTAATAATTAAATTAATATTATATTGTATTATATTTTAACTAATATTTTATTCAATACTAATCTAATATTTAAAATAATATTATATTACATTTAATCTAATATTTTATTTAATACTAATCTAATTTTTAAATTAATATTATATTACATTAATATTTAAACTAATATTATATTACATTTAATATTTAAAATAATATTATATTACATTTAATATTTAAACTAATATTATATTATATTTAATCTAATATTATATTATATTTAATCTAATATTTTATTTAATACTAATCTAATTTTTAAATTAATATTATATTACATTAATATTTAAACTAATATTATATTATATTTAAGCTAATATTATATTATATTTAATCTAATATTTTATTAATACTAATCTAATATTTAAAATAATATTATATTACATTCAATATTTAAACGAATATTATATTACATTAATCTAATATTTTATTTAATACTAATCTAATATTTAAAATAATATTATATTCCATTTAATAATTAAATTAATATTACATTGTATTATATTTAAACTAATATTTTATTCAATAGTAATCTAATATTTAAAATAATATTATATTACATTTAATCTAATATTTTATTTAATACTAATCTAATTTTTAAATTAATATTATATTACATTAATATTTAAACTAATATTATATTACATTTAATATTTAAAATAATATTATATTACATTTAATATTTAAACTAATATTATATTATATTTAATCTAAAATTATATTATATTTAATCTAATATTTTATTAATACTAATCTAATATTTAAAATAATATTATATTATATTTAATATTTAAACTAATATTATAATATTTTATTTAATACTAATCTAATATTTAAAATAATATTATATTACATTTAATATTTGAATTAATATTATAGTGTATTATATTTAATCTTACACATAAATTATTAAACAGTAGCCATTCCCTCCAAATCCTATTCCAAATATACAATCCAAACAACTTTTTCACTGTTCTGAATAGCACTGTTCTTAAACAGTAGCTATTCTTATTTACTATTCTAAACAGTAGCTATTCTAGCTATTCTTGAGTGCATCCAAACGTACCCTAGAATAACAGCGGATTTATTTCCATATGCGTCGCGATTAAATGGCTGCACATGCGAGATGAATATCCAGATAATATAAATAGAATATCACATAACATGTACATGGCGTGTAACTAGTTCTATTATCATGTCGCTCATGCATCAAGGCTTGTATAATATGAGCCTAATATAATCTAGTCCGTTACAAAATTGAAAAAAATCATGTAAACTACATATTTAGTAATCATCTACTGTACTTTGAGGATAATCTCAAGTAAAGAATCGCTCATATCTCACTCATCATGTCATGATTCTAATTCCGACTAAGTTATGAAACTTACTTGGGACTACTACAAGAATCCGGTAATTTGGCGCCATTTGTACATTTTAAAAAATATCAGGTCTGCGCGCGCTAATCAAGACCACAATCTACTGAACCCACTAATGGATGCATTTTCACCTATATAAAGCATAGGTGAGGCACTTAACCAAGTGCCCAATTTATTCTTTCTTTAGGCCTAAATATATTAATTCCATGGCAACAAACAAACATTTGTTTTTTATTTTCCTTTTACTTCACCTTGCAAGTTTTCATGGTGTATCTGCCAAAGGGAACCCGAACTATGCCGATGCATTGGCCAAATCAATATTGTTTTTTCAGGGGCAGCGATCCGGCAAGCTCCCGCCAGATCAAAAGATTAAGTGGCGATCCAACTCAGGCCTCTCTGATGGCTCTGCAGCTAATGTAAAGACTCGTAAAATTTGCACCGGCATATTTTCATATGTACCCGTTACCTAAAAATAACATTCATATTTTCGATTTTTGCATCAGAGGAAAGGCATTTCAGTTTGATGAATAATAATTTGCTGACTAAATTTTATCAGCTTATTGAATCAAAAAGTTGAGTACATAGGTTAGATAAGAGTCAGAGAATGTCCTACTTCTTGTTTTTGGGTTCATTTCAAAATTTATTATATGTACAAAATTTAAAAACTTTACCAGAGTGTCAACCTACCTGAGTAGCTATTCCCTGAAAAATAGAAAAATTCAAGGACCAACTTGCACTTGCACATTTGTCCCAATTTCTATTTAAATCTCAAAAGTAACTGACAGGTGGACCTCACTGGTGGATACTATGATGCCGGTGACAATGTAAAATTCGGTCTTCCCATGGCATTTACCACAACCATGCTCGCTTGGAGCATTCTAGAATTCGGTGGCAAAATGTCGGGCCAGTTGTCAGAGGCAAGAGCCGCAGTCAAATGGGGGTCAGACTATCTGCTCAAAGCCGCCACTCAAACTCCCGGCAAATTGTATGTCGGCGTGGGGGACCCAAATTCTGATCACTCGTGCTGGGAACGGCCAGAGGACATGGACACGCCACGGCCGGTGTTCTCTGTCTCACCGTCCAATCCTGGATCGGATGTGGCAGCCGAAACTGCGGCAGCTCTTGCAGCATCTGCCCTTGTGCTGCAGTCACAAGACCGAACATACACTCGGAGGCTTTTATTGGCGGCGAAGGATTTGATGGGTTTCGCAATGCAGTACAGGGGAGCGTATTCTGACTCTGTTCGGGTTGCTTGCCCCTATTACTGCTCCTACTCTGGTTACAAGGTGTGTAATATGTTATCAATTAAGTAATAGGTAGTACATACACATTTTGCTAGGTGCATTCCATCATTCCATGAGCCAAGTAAGCGATGCAATGGCCTTCTAATGCATTTTGTTGCAAACTTGGAATATATATAGATAAATTTAGAATTACTAACTTTTTTTATATTTATGCCCATTTTTTTTTTCAGGATGAGCTTCTGTGGGGGAATGCTTGGCTATACAGAGCAACAAAAAATGCAACTTACTTGAACTTTATAAATTCCTTGGGTGCAAATGATATGGCAGACATCTTTAGTTGGGATAACAAATTTGCTGGCGCAAGGGTTCTCCTCTCTAGGGTAAGAACCAAATAAAAAAAAAAAAAAAAGATGGTTGAGAAGGGAAACAAAAGATATAAAAAAAATGGAATTTATGAGCAATTTCACTAGTTAAATACTTGTGCTGTTTAATTTTTTTTTTTCAGAAAACATTAGTGGATAAGGATAAGTCTTTTGAGCCCTTCAGATTTCAAGCAGAGGATTTCCTTTGCAGAATCCTTCCCAACTCACCTTCTAAAACTACACTGTATACTCCAGGTAATTAACTATTCAGATTATACATGTACTAAAACGATACCTTCATTATCTTCCTATTTTGAATTACATGTATTTGTGATTACATTTTGCAACTGAATAATAATAAAGTTTGAATTTGTACAGGTGGTTTGATGTTCAAATTGAGCTCTGCAAATCTCCAATATGTCACCTCTATTAGCTTCTTGCTCACCACTTATGCCAAGTACATGACTTCTTCTGGCCACACTTTCTCTTGTCAGAATGTACTCATCACACCAAACACTCTCAGAACTCTTGCCAAGAAACAGGTTACCCTTTATTTATTTAATTTCCCATTTTGTTTGATAGCATTTCTGAAATCTTGTTCTTGCACAAATAAATTTCATTGTCAAAACTATTCTCAATTTCATAATTTTATTGTAAGTGTGCACTATTCAACTGTTATATTATAATAACAAGAGTGAGGCTATGGTAATATGTGTATCATAGCCTGGCTTATGGACTCATATATTATCTTATAAGTTCAAAACAGTCGATCTAAACCGTTCAACACGATTTACATGTGAAAATGTACTTGCAAACCAAATCTTATATATATTTTTTGAACTTTTTTACTATTTTTTAGATAATAATAGAAAATTACTTGATTTGAAATTTTTGGATCATTCAAAAGCATGGACTTTCTACCTATCTAAAAGTTAGTAAAGAAATTCTATAAAAATAAAACATTTAGTCTGCAAAT
Source organism: Carex arenaria (assembly GCA_964058825.1). NCBI lineage: Eukaryota > Viridiplantae > Streptophyta > Magnoliopsida > Poales > Cyperaceae > Carex > Carex arenaria. The sequence continues at coordinate 164,680 of CAXKVW010000574.1, read as the reverse complement.
ATATTTTGATAAGAAAATTATGTTTAACGGTTCAAGTCGACTGTTTGAACTTAAAAAAAAAATATATAAATCCATAGCACGAGTCGATCCATATTACCATAGCCTCACTCTTATAACTAATACATCTTCACAAAATTGCTTTCAGATTGACTACATTTTGGGACAAAACCCTCTAGGCATATCATACATGGTAGGATTTGGGACAAATTATCCCAAAAGGGTGCACCATAGGGCCTCTTCACTTCCCTCCATTGCAAATCATCCAAGCCACATTGGCTGTCAAGAAGGTTTTCAGTACTTCTTTTCAGGAAACCCTAACCCAAATTTACTCACCGGTGCCGTGGTCGGTGGGCCCGACCAAAATGACGCGTTCTCCGACACTCGGACGGATTATACCCACTTGGAGCCAGCTACTTACATCAACGCGCCTCTTGTTGGATCTCTTGCTTACTTGGCAGGAAAATATGGGAGTGGATGATAATCTAAGCAAAAATGGACTAATTTTATTATATTTTCTAATGGTTTCCTGCAAAATTGTGGCTATTTGTAGTCCAATTCAGGTCTTTAGCTGATAATTGTTTGTTGTGATGGATTTGAATTGTAGGAAGTAGATGCATTTATTTCATGATAATAATTCGTTACCAATTAAATCAATTGGTAGTTTGATACACATAGTAATTCATGGAAAATTATGGCTCTTGACTCAATTATTATTTTTTTCTTTTCTCTTTCGAAATTTTTGAACTTAAATCATCAAAATTTTATTTTTTGTTGGTTCATGCCCGTAGGCAGCTTAAATCAAAGTTTCCCTTGTCCAGAGAATTCGGATCGCATGTGACGAGGTCTGACTAGTCCAGAGAATACGTGTTAACTTTCTATAGCGCGATTGAAAATAGTTGAACATAAAATTATACATTTTTTTTAATTTAGGCTGTCTAACTATACATATTGATATAACATGAGATGCTGTTTTTGGATATGGATGTAAAAATTTTCCAATTCAAGGATTCCGTGGAGGGTCGTCCGGTCCCCAATAGACCCTTTTACTCATGTCACGTTATGCAAAACTCAAAGATGGTGATGACTGATGAGTGACGACTTTCATGGAGAAATGAGTACTTATAATTTAAAATTTACAATTTAGTCCTTTATATTTCATAATTTTTATAAGTACTTATATCTTTTATTTCTTTTATATAATAAAAATTATATTACACTAATTTATTCAACCTCACTTTTATCGTTCTACTTCCACTTCTCCTTGGTCAGAAATGTCTCAAATGGCCCAAATTCCGAAATTTAGATTATATTAAAAAAAATATATATAATTTAGCAATATACACCTGAATTCTGAATTATTTAAAATATGTCCAATTCGGATAATAATTCATCGGATCCAGGTTTTCTTTCTGGAAAATTATTCTCCGGATTCAAAGATTTCTTTCCGCATAATAATTCATCAGATTTGTTTTTTTTTAATTAAACATAAAATGTTATGATTTATTTATTTTTTGTATTGAAATAGTAGAAATATTTTATATATTTCTTTGAAAAGATGGAATACTATACAATTTAATTTATTAGAAAGACTGCGACAAATAACCTAGATTAATATTTTTTCAGGCCAAATTTTTTTGTAGATGTAAGAAAAATTAAAATATTGTTGTGTGTTATTGAAAATAAATAAAAATATTTTCAATATGAGTTATTGATCTCGGTTCAAAAGTCATTTTTAGGTAAATACAAAAAATATTGTAGTCTTTCTATTTAAAAAAAATTAATCCAACATTTGTCAAGAAAATGATTGGATATCATTTTTTTTCAAAATAGATGCACTATTTTAGAATTTGAATGTAATAGAAAGACCACAATATTTTTTTATTTACTTAGAAGTGATTTTTAAACCGGGATCAATAACTCAGATCCAAAATATTTTTATTACTTTAATAACACATAACAAAATATTTTATTTTTTCTTACTGCCTTAAAAAATATGGCCTGAAAAATGTTGATCCGAGTTATTTATAACAGTCTTTCGAATAAATTAAATTATAAAGTATTCTATCTACTTTCAAGAAAATATAAAAAATATTTCTAATATTTAAAAAAAATCATAACATTTTATATTTTAATTAAAAAATCAAAGAAAAAAAGAAAAAGAAAAAACACATTTGAAAACTCAAATCTCTTTCCGGAGAATAATTTTTTAGAAAGAAGGCTTGGTTCCGAAGAATTATTTTCTGGATTAGACAAATTTCGAATTTTCTAGAATTTGAGTGGGGAATGTTAAATTTTAGGGAAAATTGTGAAAATGTCACTTCAAAACCTTCAAATTGTGAAAATGCCACTCCAAACTTTGAAATTGTCAAAATGTCACTCCAAACTTTATTAATTTGTAAAAATGCCACTCTAAATAATTAATGACTAAAATACCCTTCTTCTCCTGTTTCGAATGGCGGCTTAGCGCGGCGGAGGGGGGTCGTAGAGGAGGAGGGGTTACGAAGAATGCAAAGGCGGGCGAGAGAAATCATGCCCGGAAACTGCTTCTTGTGCCTCTTGCGACGGGCGAGAGTCGGGTCGGCAAAGGGTGCGGGAGGAGGCGGCGGAGGCGGAGATGGACGGACGAGGATTTTTAGTCATTAATTATTTGGAGTGATATTTTTACAAATTAATGAAGATTGGAGTGTTATTTTGACAATTTCAAAGTTTGAAGTGGTATTTTCACAATTTGAAGGTTTTTGAGTGACATTTTCACAATTTCCCCTAAATTTTATATATAATTTTTAATATTAATAAAAATTTCGGCCCAAAGTGGGACGGGAAAATGGATTGGGATTGTTGATTGCTGGTCTCGTGTTTGTTCCAAGGAACAGGATCAGAACTATTGTTCCAGCAGGTAAAGGCCTGCTAGGCTTTAAGTTTAAGCTATAGAGAAACGAAAAAAGTGAGGTGATAAGTAGCCTGCCTATTCAGGCCTACACGGGCATGAATATCTACGGAGCCCAAGTCTCCTGCCCAGAGGGGCTACAAGTCTACAACGAATGAACTTCATCTTCTCATAATAGGCACGAAGATGGATAATGATAGAGTAAGAAATAAACTTCATTTTTCTTGCAATAAGCGGAAGGAGGAGTAGAGCCAACACAAGTCAAGCTGAGTCAAACATGATCATGATGAGCAGAATCAAAATCGAGCGAGCTAATTAAGAAAAAAATTCAAATCAAGCGAGCTAATAAATACCAACACAAGTATTAGCCTTGCTAAGTATTTGCTAATTCAAGACGCAACATAGTATAATATTCTGGGAATATCCTGGGAGGATAAGATATATTTTTTTCGCGAGTTCATCTGGCTCTTATAAATATAACTTTCCAAACCAAAAAATTTTAATTGCAAATGCCACCTATCAGAGATTTACTTCAATTATTATCTCTCCAACAGTCCAACTCTAAATATATTTTATGCATGCCAAAACTATATGCGTTAGTTTTCCACAGTGAGTCAGTGACAACTGACCATCATAAACGTTCAATTTTCACATCTGCCCCTGGTAGCAATTTTTTTTTTTTTTTGAGGAAAAGCAATTTTTGTCTAGTGAGCTGCCCACCTAACTCTCTGGCTTCAACTATTAATAATTAGAATCCAGATAATTGTCCCCGCACTACCATCCTCCAATATCCCTCCACTAAAAAACAAGAAAATTAGTTACCAATAATTTGATGGTTTAAATTTTCTGTAGTATTTAACTTCAATTTTTAGTGTATTTACTGTGTATCGATCTAGTATTTAACTTCGCTCATTATAGTATTAACCATCGGCGTCCAACAGCGAAAAATATTATCCCCGCACCACCATCCCCCCATATCCCCCCACTAAAAGACAAAGAAAATTATGTTCCGACCCTTTTGAATATTTAAATTTCCTGCAGTATTTAACATCTATTTATAGTGTATTTACAATGCATTGAAAAATTATTTAACTCTATTCATTGGAGTATTAACCGTCTGTCCAACAACGACACAATCTTTGTCCCCGCAAAAAATGAAAATATCTGTCCCTGCACATTCCCGCACTAAAAGACAAAAAAATTAGGTTCCGACATTTGATAGTTTAAATTTTCTGTAGTATTTAACTTCAATATTTAGTGATTAATAGTGCATCGAACAAGTATTTAACTTCATTCATTAGAGTATTAACCGTCCGCGTCCAACAATGACACAATCTTTGTCCCCGCAAAAAATAACAAAATAATTTGATATCATCCCAGTGTTCCCGCACATCAGTATTTAACTTTAGAAATGTTAGTATTTAACAATACGAACGTTAGTATTTATCTTTAAAGTCAAAGGTATTAATCTCTAAAATTATAAATAAGTTGCATGGATTCTATTTAGCATCATATATCTTAGTATTTAACTTTATACACATCAGTATTTAACTTGAGAAATGTCAGTATTTAACTTTAGGAATGTTAGTATTTAACATTATGAAAGTTAGTATTTATCTGATGAAATGACAACAGAAAAAATATAATATTTATTCGTATTAAGGAAAAAAAATCAAATTTAATTAAGGTAGATAATTAATGTAGGGAATGATGCTAATTATGGTAGTTAATTAATATGGAGAAAGTGCGGGATGGAAATGGAATGTGGGAGAATGTTAATTAAGGTAGTTAATTAATGTGGGGAGGGTGTGGGAATAGTGGAGGGATGGAAGTGGGAGATGAAAATAATTATTCTAATAATTAAACTTGGTTTATTAATTTCACAAACAAAATTCAACTTTTGGAACGCGTTTACCGGGGACCATGGATATGTCCGGACATGTATAATATCAAGTTATCAACTAATCCAAGCCGCCTGTACTGAAAATTCAACTTCTCTCTCCTCAACCAATCCAAAAAAATCCTCCTACAATTGTAGAGGATCCAATCTTCAAGTGACCTTGCTAAAACCATACTTTATTTTTGCAGAGAGAGCAAGAGAGAGTTGATTATTTGAATAGTTCTGATTTTCTCTCCTCTCTTCTATAGTTCTCTGGCTGCCCCAAATCGAAGTATCCAACAAACAGACATGGCCTCTTCCAAGTATCTACCCCTCATCCTCTCCATTGCAATCCTCTCCGTAACAGCATCGGCATCAGTTCCTGAAGCGCTCTCCCAAAAATCCAGTTATGGCTACCCGACGGCCTATGAGGTTCTCGATCGGCTCAGTTTCCCTGTGGGGATCCTCCCGCAAGGCGTCGAAAGCTACTTGCTCACATCCGACGGATCCTTCGAGGTTTTCTTAGCCGCCACCTGTCAGTTCAAGGTCGCCGGCGAATATTTGCTCAAGTATCCTTCTCTCTTTTTTTTTCCTCTTTTTGTCCCTTTTGGGTGTTGCAGCGAGAAGACAATAAGAAATGCTAGCCTTTAGAGCTGGATCCCGTGTCATTCTCTTTTCCATTTTTTGTTTCAATTGTTGAAATTTTCGTTTTTCTGATTGATTTAGACATCAGAGATTTGAAGCTTGAAAAGGATAAGGAAGAATGCACATGACCATTTTGAAGTAAGGGCAAATTAGAGATTTTAACGTTATTGAACAAATATATGATGAATTAAATTCAAATTTTGCTACTCAGTTCAACAAATGTGGGATGAGAAAGATTTAATAATTTTGTATGAAGAAATGTGATTTTTGCTGTTTTGATGGGGAAATTGGAAACTTTAATATGTGGAAAAAGTTATGATTTATGATTCATGAATGACAAGTAGTAGTGATAGGATCAACTTGAATTTATGTTAGGGGATAATCTTTGAAGATTTAAGAGACATGGTAATTTTAGCATGGTGTTGAATTAATATGGTAATTACCAAAATTAGGGGTCTAAATAGCAGCCCAAATGGGCAATTTAAGTATGATCCGACAGGCATTTTTGCCTATTTGAGCTTAAAAGGTTTGACCTTTGTTTTATGTCTGTGGCAAGGTACAAGAGAACTATAAAAGGAACAGTGCAATCCGGCACAGTGACAAACCTCAAGGGTGTGAGTGTCAGGATCCTGTTTGTGTGGATACCGATCACAGGCGTGCATAACAGCGGAGATGAGCTGACGTTCTCTATTGGCCCAATTTCGAAATCTTTTCCTATATCAGATTTCAATGAGAGCCCCCGCTGCCGGTGTGGGAACAAATGTGCAATCAGGGTGTTAGCAGATTCTTAGGGTTTGCTGGAATAGGGTAATTATGTGGTTAGTTTTAGTGGCTTGTAGCTTAGTAAATGTGGGGAATTGCAAATACAGTGAACTACAGTTGTATTTGAATGGTGTATTGTAAAGATATGACACTTCCGAGTCCGATTGATTTTTAGGAGTGTGTAACAGATCCTGTCTCAGAAAGAAAGAATTTGGAATTTTCTTCGCTCTTTTCTTTTTGCTTTGTTAGATCTTATAATGTATGTGATTTAGTATCAGAGAAAGAATCCTCAAAGGACATCATCAAACAGTTGGTGTGCACCGCTCTATCTGTAAATTAAAGTCGATATTTGGTTTATCGATAAATAATGCCATGAATGAAAGTTGAGGCTGAGGATTCTAAAGTCCACAGTTCCACACATTGGCGGAAGATGTTAAAGAAAATTTACTCTAGTCGTGCACTGTTAATTTTTTTATTAATCCGTCGGATTAGCGAAGAGGAATCTGAACTTAGAAAAAAAGGAGTAAAAAAAAATAAAAAATTGACTGTCGAATTTGAAATTGGGAATAATAGATTTCGTTTTTTAAGAGAGCAAAAAAAAAAATAATAAAACCGCCGTCCGTGGGGATCGAACCCACGACCACGTGGTTAAAAGCCACGCGCTCTACCACTGAGCTAGGACGGCTCTGATGAAATTTGTCCGCTAATAAATTTATATGTTATATTAAATTAATTAGATTCGACGTTTCCAATTTTCTCGTGGCAATTTTCGGCCTTGTTTGTCTACTTGCCGCTCTAGCTTCACCAGGCCGCCCAGCTACAAATTAGATGCTTCCAGTTAATATATACTAAATTGGACGATTAACCATGGTATTACGAGTACCGTCCTTTAATTTTGTTCAGTTTGCTTAAATTACTCGTCAAATTAGGCATTGGTTTCGAGTGGTGTTCTGGCAGCTGTACTGGTACAGGCTACTGTTTTGTACTGCACCAGTTGTCACTCATGTAGGAGCTGTGGGGTTTGACCACGCTTGTATCGAGAAATCTGTCGACAAGCGAACAATAGTTCGTAGTTGGCTGTCCAACTACATACTTATGACTGGGTAGTGTACTAGTGTAGAGAAATTACAGAGCTACACGCTCATTCATGTTTTTAAACAAAAAACAGCAAGCATGATGCCCGGAATAATCTCATCTCATGATAGTTTCCTCTCAAATGCAATGAAATCGAACAAAATGTATAGCAGGACTCTCAGCATCCTCGATTCCTCATATTATCAGTGAAGTATCAGATTAATAAAACTAATTATGCATTAATCCAAAACCGTACTTTTAATTGCATTAATAGCATTTTTTTAATACATCGCTAAAGGGATTAAGAAAGTCAAATTTGAAAAAAAAAAAAAAAAAAAAAAAAAGCAATTTAATTTGAAGTTGAGTTCATCACCGGCTCACCAACATGTATTTTATTAGAATCAAATTTGACTTGTGTATATGTACTGTGCAAATTGGATTTCTATAGATACTTCTTTATTTACTTTTTGTTTTGTAAAAAGAAATCCTTAATCAATTGAACATTTAAATCTCTTTCTGTCGACACTTCACTTCTACTTCCCATCGTAAGCTCAAAGCAAGTTTACGCATAGAGGCCTAAAAGTTGGTCTCGCCTGATAACATTTTGAAACAAAATTATGTACAAATCATAATAATCTGATAGGATGTGAACAATTAAGAACTGCATTAGTAGTCAATAGATTTTTAGATGTTCTAGTGGGACTTCAAAAAACATGTCCAAGCACCGACAAATCCACACAAAACTGATCCTCCAAACTCAATTTCTAAATTCTAGTTGCCGTTTTTTGTTAACAGGTTGTTGCCTTAACCGGACCAAGAGACCCTCGAGCTCTATTGAAACCAGTTCTACTCTTTCCTTCGATTTGACAGCCTCACTTAGGAGATCAGACACCATTAATTGAAGTGCCTTTACCTTTTCAGATTGTTCGTCAGAACTGCTATTTTCTGGTCTCAATACCACTGAATAGGTCCGACGCCACCGCAAGGGCAGATACTGATCAGGTATTTGAAAACAGTTAGCAGCTGATAGCACTCTCAGTGAATGCCTGCACATACCAGAAAAAAAGATAAGAAAAATTCTTCTTGATACATTTGACTAACTTTTTATTATTACAACTATAATTTGTTTTGTATTTTGCATACAATTACAATTGTAAAGGTGGTTATTATCAAAATTCGCATTCAAAATTGGTTATAAAATGAAAGGTTGACTCGGGTACTGTACAAAATCATTTTGGAATTTTCATTTCTTTTTGTTTGCGTTATTTCCTTATATCAAATACAGGATCCAAATCTACTCATTTTCACCCATACCTGCACAAAGTTCCACTAAATTCAAAAAACCTACAGCTACAAGAGAGCAGCTCATGATGCGGCACCCACGTCACGGTGCGGCCATCGCCAGTGTGTGTCTTGGTGTGGTGCCGCACGAGAAATGAGGTGTTATCAGCCTGGAAGCATGCATAACGTGTCGACATCACAAGCTCTTCTTGTAATTTGGAGAAAGCATAGGGAGTTAAAACTGAGGCTGCATGAGCCTCCATTGGTGATCCAGTTTTGAAAGAAATGTTATGTAATTTCTGTTGCATAGTTTGTAGCTCGCTAGTTTGATCTCTAAAATCAACCGCCAAGGCTACCTGGTAATCAGGGTCTTTTAGAGGTTATTTCTGTAAGTTAGTGCACTAAAAGAAAAACAAAATAAAGAATTAAAAATGTATTTGCAAAAGACACTTGCACATAGCATTAGACATATTTGGGTCATTTGCAAGAAGCACACAACATTATATCGAAGTAAGCTAACCAAAAGAAGACACAATTGTCCGTTTTGTATCAATTCAAAAAATCACCTTCATAATTGCTTCATGCTAATTCAAAACCAACATCCAAATGTGTGGCTCGGTTTAGTGCAGTATTGACTTCAGAATAGAAACATTTACAATGTAACTGAATACCATAGTGCTTTGACGAATCAGCAAAAAAAAAAAAAAAAGACAGAGAGAGAGAGAGAGATACAAGGCACTACCTGCCCTACAAATTGTCCAAGTTGTGTCTGGGCACTCATAACCTTTTGAATGAATGCATTCATAGACTTGGACATGCCAGCCCAACAGAACCTTGCAAAGAAGTGGCATTTTAGATATGAAAAGGCCCAGTGAGACCTAAATGCAAATAAGTTAGCAATATGTCTGTTTGTTTGAAGCCCATAATGCTCCACCATCTCTTGCCAACCTATCTCAAACTCTTCTATACTCTCACGTTTGTAGAGCCGGTAGAACTCTGTTTTCCACTCCGTGTACCGCTCACCTAAAACCGCATTAAACCAGGAGGGAAATTTCTCAGCTATAAACCCTAAAAAAAATGCATGTTTTGTGTCGGGCATTTCAACCTCTATGGCTTTTGTCAGGCACAAATTATGGTCCGTCAGAATTGTCTGTGGTGCTTTTCCATTCATGAAGCTTCGAAACACCTGATTTTGGACCCAAGGTAATACAAAGTCAGTAAAAAGGATCACTATAATTTTATACAGAGGCAATTTTGGGCATTTATAATCCAATCAAATTTTTACAAATTAAAAGAACTTAACTTCCAGCACTATGATGCAACATTAATACAACTGATTTGACACAAGTCTTAGCTGACATTCAGACAATTGAAATCATTTTACTTGTTTCTCGATTAAAATAGCTTGGTTTGTCAGCCATAGGGTTTAACTCTGTCATAAATAATTATAATCAAAACATCTATTTCTTCCATTAATCCATGTACCTGTAATGCCCACACAAAGGACTGTGAATTCTCCTCCCGCAATAGAACGCAACCAAAGAAGCATGGCATTCCACAGTTATCCATCCCGATCCAAATCCCAAGATTCATATCTAAAGCTGCAAGCCGGTGAGTCGTATCAAAAAACACTGCATCCCCGAATATTTCATACGACTGTACCGATGAGGAATATGACCACGCAATATTCTCCAACTTGTTACTGGAATCGACTGTAAAATTGTAGCAGAAATTTGGGTCCCGCTCCTTCATGCTCTTGCACATCCTGAGTAGATCAATATCTTCCTCCTCTTGATCTATCTTTCTAAAAGATTGAATGAAATTCCTCGCGTCTTTCTCAGTGAAGGGCAATTTACCAGGCTCGACACACTTTTCAAGCTCCATTAACCGCATCATTTGCTGCACAGTGATACCAGATTTGTAAAACATGAGGATGCGGGTCTTGTCAGAATCAGATATGACCCGGTAAGCTGGGAGGAAGCGGACTTGTTCGGGTTCAAGGAGCTCATGGTTATGGTAGTTTACAAAACCAGTGACCCGCCACTTGTGCATGCCTTCATCAGAAACCTTGCTTATGCGCAAATAAGCTTGGCACCCGCATCGTGTTGCTTTTCGGTTGCGTTGTGGCTTTAGACCTGCTTGGCATCAAGTGATCATAGCTTTTTGCATAAAAATTCATTATCAGAGTATATAAGATTGCACTCAGAAATCCAAGTTTGATTCTTGCTGCTTTTGGAGCGTGTTACCAGAATAGTGCCGCAAAAGTAATCATGGCTAACACCGGTGCTGGTAGTTCATAACAACTGACTCCCTAGTTATAATCACATTGATATTACCATGATCAACAAAATACCGTCTCCTCAGGCCAAACCACTGTTTCTGGTAGTTGTACAGTGGCATTTGCTAACAGCTCAGAACCCCTAGTGGAATTCATTTGGTTGCTTACAAGGCATACTGACAAACTGCCAGTTAAGTAGCAATGACCATCTTGTCAGCCAATGGTCAAACAAACTAGTAGCACCACTGCCAATACAGTACGGGTGATACCATAACAGGCTCGAAAATCATAGATTAACTCACTTGGTTGCTTAGAAGGGGTGTTGCCAGCACGGTGACACACAAAATACCGCCTCGTCAGACCTTTTCCAACCCCATCCTTTCCTTCAGTCCTATGCCGACGGATTGAGAAACCGCAACTTTTGGCAAACTGGCTGTAGAACTCATAAGCTGCATCATGGGTCACAAACTGTTGGCCAATATATGGCATGATGGAGGCATCTAGGGAGAGGTGTGAAGCAGTCTCGTCAGGTGACTGATCGGTCGCACTCGAGGGGGATTGCTGTTCTGAGATGGCCTCATCATAGATGGATAACATTGCCTTTGTTTCATCTGACATGCTCTTTTTCCTCCACTGTTACACTGTGGCCTGCATAAGGGAGAGATTACACCTGTTCAATAAATCAAATAAAATAAGGTTCACTTTGTGAAAGTTCACTCGGACTTCATATCGAACATCTGATGTGCATGAGATAAAAGAACGTGTTTATGCAAAACACAGATTCTTGTTTTGTTCCTTGAGTTACCATTAATTATTGATCAAGCGTTTGCGGGTTGAGTAAGGCTGGACTTTTGGGTTAATGATAGATATATCTGAGACTCGCATGAACTCGAAATAAGGGGCAATGGCGCAGCTGGAGAGCCATCGTGGGGGGACCAAGTCATGACAAGAGGAAATACGGAAACTGTAACGAAACTTAACGACCATGTACAATTAAACTCCGCCTAATAAACTCAAAATTAGTGATTAGTGAGAACAAATCCTCAAAAATCATATGAAATTAGAAATGAGAGAAGAGGAGAGGAACTCACAGATCGGAAGCGATCAAGGACTAGAAAGAAACACGGTGCGGGTCAGGATACATAGGGTTAAAAGGCACCGATCAGAACCCGCCACACAGCGACTGACACGGCGAAGTCGCCAGAGATGAAAGTGATGTCGGAGTGGCGGTAGCGACTGTCTGCCTTGGCTGGAAGCCTGGAAGTGGAAGCATTCATTCTCAGTATCAAGTGGGGTGGGAAAAGAGGGAGAACAAAATTTTCAATTAGATCCTTATGTATTAGGAAATTTGTTCAAAAAATTATCCAATTTGAGGAAGATTGCACTTTGCCGCTTGAAGTTCGTATTAATTTATCTTGATACATATTAATCGCCTGAACCTAGGGTATACCTATCTGTTTAATGTCTATTATACCATATAATTTACGGCTTGAGGAAGATTGCACTTTACTGCTTGAAGTTCGTATCAAATAGTAGATATACCATATAATTTAATGTCTATTATGAAAAAAAAAATGTTATTTACCATTATAATTAGATAAATATTATGAATTTTAATATTTTTAATAAATATTTGATCCGATTTGTATTCTTATCCGTATCTGTTTAATATCTAATCCGGATCTGATATTAAAACTAGGGTGTGATGTGCTCATCAAGAGAGGTTGGTGCGCACATCTCCAAAAGGCTATCGGATTGACTTCAAATTACAAATCCAAACTGTTGAAATTCATGTGCTTCGTGAATGATGCATGTACATGCAAAATTTTTAAAGTTTTAAATTCATTTAGCACATGATCAAGCAGTCAAAACAATAAACATTTTATAAGTTACTTTTTAAATTGTTTTATGTACTCATTTTTCATCATTTTTTTATCGCTTGATCATGTACTAAATGAATTCGAAACTTAATAAAATTTGCATGTGCATGCATCACTCACGATGTACATGGATTTCAATGGTTTGAATTCGTAATTCAAAATCAACCTGATAGTTTTTTGGAGATATGCTCACCAACCTCTCTTTGTGAGCACATCAGTGACATCACACTCTAGTTTTGCTCTAGTTATAGCCTCAAATTTCATGGTTCGTTACTTCGTTTTATTCATTATTTTGTAAAAAAAAATTCATAAAATAAGGAGTTAAAATACGTTATAAAAACATACAATATATTGTGTGGCAACATTCAACTTTAAAAAAAATCATTAATACAAATGACAAAAATTACAAATCACAACATGAGAGGAAAATAAATAATTACACTGTTTTTTCATTATATAATTCAATCTAGTTCACACCAAAAATGTGCAACACATTTTTTCTTCTTTTTTCAAATTTACAAAAATATGAAAAATATTAATATCAAGCAAAGAATAATTCACATTCGTTATAAACTTTTTTTATATTTTTAAGGCCCAAAACTAAAGTAAATATGAAAAACAGAGGTCATAAATTGATACTCCATAAAAGCGTTAAACCTTCGAATATTTTAGTTAAAAATATGTGATCTTTTGCTGGCACTAACTTCAATCAGCATTAGTTTATCCTTTATATTGGTATAAATTATTACTACATTAACAATTCAATATTTACATTTTATATTTACCATTAATTCATTTAATTTAATTTAGCTTTGTAATTGTTTTATTCAGGTTGATATTTATACTCGCCTTGGCTGCTATTTTATTGAGCAATAGCAGAATAGTTGCTATTTTGCTTAGAAGTTTGAATAAGCTGTGATGGTAAACCAATTGGTCTTGATAAATAAATAATTATGAGATATTTTTATCGCGGGAAGAGAAAAACTAATACTTTTATTCTCTCTCGTGCTTAAACTTCCCTGAAATAGTTATCGAATGGCCAGTAAATACTTGAATATATCGTATTTACACAATAAGAATAGTTAAATATATCATTATCTAAATCACACTTATTTTAATAATTGCATTGTCTGATATGACTTGAAACCCATATGATTGTAAGCGAATAAATTATGATATACGTGATGCTATTAGCGAATTTTTTTTTACCATTCGAAAAAAAATAATAAAAAATCACAATTTTATTAGAATTTTATTTTTGACACAGCCGCAATGTGAAATTGCGGTCAAAAATTGAGTGGCCACAACTTTTTTTGGCCAATCAAAACCAAGCAAAAACATTTGAAATGGGCAAAGTTTGTAAAAACAATAAAGCTGAGGGACGTAACGTGAAGTTGCAACCACTCAATTTCTGACCGCAATTTCACATTGCAGCTGTGTCAAAAATAAAATTTCTCAAAATTCGTGATTTTTTTATTATCACTTTTTTAGTGGTAAAAATAAAAATTCCGGATGCTATTACATCATCACACTTATTTTTTTATAATTGCTTCGTCCAAAATGAATTAAAAAAATACGATTATAAACAACTAAATTATAATCACCGATGCGTGGTGCTATTACATAACACACTTGTTTAAAATAATTACATTGTTGCGTGTTTAATCATATCAACTTTTATATACTTCATGCATGAAAACAATGAAAAGTACCCTCTAGTCTCTTCTACATCTTTTGAAACTTTTTGACTATTAAATCACTTTTGGAAATGAGAACGAAACATATTCGAGACGAGACAGGTGTAGGTCCGATGCTCTAACACCGATTAGCATCAAAATCTGTGCACACGGAAATTAAAACAGACTGACATGGATTTTAATGTAGTTTGCACGGAACTTGATGCAATCAAAATGATCATTACATCCATCGGACCTAGTGTGAATTCATTTGAGACACCTACACTAAAAAAAAGTAAGACGAAAAAACACAAGAACATAATGGATACCCACTTCTGGTCCCAAATCGGGTAGGAAAAGGAAATCGGAGGAACATGGGAAGACTTACTCACGGGATGGATACCGCCCTAATTAGTTTTAACATATTAGGGCCTGTTCGTTTGTCACGGGATTACACGGGATGGGATTTGATGGGGATGGGAACTCACTTTTGAAAAAGTGGGAACCCATGGACACATGTTTGAACGGGATTAATTATGGGAATGTTGAAATGGATGTTCGGTTATACGGTGGGATTAGTTGTGGAAAATTATATTTTTTCTTTCTAAAATGCTTGATATCAATACAATTATTCTTATTAGTAATTATTAGTATAGTTATTATTTTATAACAATATTTTAGCTAATAACTTGTTATTCAATCACCGAAAACTAAATTTAAATTTAAATTAGCAAATTGATAATTAACAATTTTTAATTTGCTTGAAATAAAATAAAACATGTGCATATTTTTAATTTTGCTTCAGTACTATTTCAGAAGGTTGGTCTTTTACTATTTAAAAAAAAGAATTTCAATTTAAATAAGAAAAATTGTACACTAATATGCTGTAAAGAAATTAGCTGTAATTTGTAAAAAAAAATGATGTCCGGTTCAGTCTTTGACTATTAGTCCCACATTAGTTATTTAAACAAGTTCAAACTAGTTATATATAATACCCATCTGTTAAAATTATTCCAAAATTGTTGTGTGTAAAGTGGAGAGAGTAACACGTGGCAGCCACCAAAGTGTAAAAAAAAAGACATTAGAGAGAGAGAGTGAGAGAGGAAAGAGAAAAATTGGGAAGAAAAAAATTCGATCGGAGTCCGGGTTACTTTTGCTCAAAAGTTACACTGCTTGGGATACAATTGGGGAATTCCAATGGGAATGAAGGAAAATAAAACTACACTCACGAACGGGCCTGGGTTTACTTGATGGGTTCTGCCCAAAATCCATCAATTCCCATCAAATTACAAGACATCCGAACAGGGCCTTATATTTTGCATTTGGTTTGTTTGTTAACTCCGGAGCCTATATGCTATCTTAGCATACGGTTTCGGTTTCTGTAATCTAAACCTTTTTCTTATTAATATATTGTTGGTAGTATATCTACCAACCTTCAAAAAAAAAGAAAAAACACAAGAACATAGGTCAACTAGAATATAAAATTAAGAAAAAATTATTTATGACCTAAAAAGACGGAGAACTTGTTCACGACATAAAGCACAACAAAATCGATGCCATAGATAATCCTAAACTGAGTAGACCGACCATGTCCACTCGAAAGTCTCCACAATATCACAAGCGAACTTTTGGGTAAAGATTTTAACAGTGCAGCTTTGGCATCAAGCAGCGGACGAAGTATTTGCAAATCTGTTTCATGCTACAGTGATTGCGCTGTATGAAGCCAAAACATCTCTGTTCAAATATTCACCCGAACTTTTGCCACATTGGTGGAGAAAAGCCCGGACCAACCATTTCGGATTATTTTACTCTCTCTCTTTTCCGCTTTTTATCTGTGTGTTGAAACTCACTACCAGTACCTCTCGCACGTTATAAAACAAACGAAAGAAAAAAATCAAGCGAAAAAGAGAGAACAAAAATGGGGATTGAGGTGCTGGCGCTCTCTCTTCCTTCTCCTTCCTCTCAGTGTAACTCTCTCTTTCCACATGTTGCTGCTCAATTGCTTGCGTTTAAGCTTAGTTAGATCTATGTTGAGAGGTTTCTGTTCTGTTGTTCTATTTTCTTTTTGATTTCTTATCAGGGGAGAGGTTATCTTCATCCCACCAGGCAAGCACAAGGGGTGCGATTGAGATGGGAAGTGAACTTGCTTCTTCTAAGTTCGTCAAGCCTATGCAAGTACCAATTAGGTACCATTCTTATGATTACAAAGAAAAGTGATAATGCTTGGGATAGTAGTAACTTTCCTTGTGTTTCAATTTTTACTAAAGCAGTTAGTTTGAGTTAGCCCTAACAAGGAAAAGTTGTAATGCTTGGACAGTTACAAAAGAAATCATTATTGGCATCTCTCCAACAAACAGAGCCAACGAGTGGGATTATGATTTTTCTCTGTACAAAAGAGATTACCCATTATGCCTTCAATTCATGACAATTTTTCTGGTAAAAGATAAACTTGGCTACTGGTCAAGACTCAAGATATGTTCACTGAATAATTTATCATAACAGTTTCATACCTCTAAATTAGATCATTTACATTTATAAGTTTGAATAGAGTTCCCACTTTTACCCCATTACGGTACTACCCCAAAATCTTACGGTATAGATCCAGTGACAGCGATGCCAGAACCTGACCAGAAGTGCATCTAGCTTGAACAAAGGTTATGAAGTATTAGTCAAGTCACTATAAAACATTAGACGAGTCTCTGATTTCATAAGTAATTTTTCCTTCGTAATTTTTTTTACATAGAAGGATTAGCATGCAACTACGGTGCTCAATTAAAGCGAGAAGGTATCCTCGTTCAATTCAGATAGAGGCCTTTACCAGACAAACCCGCAAAAAGAAACAGAATTTCCAAAAAATTTTCCCCGTTCACAAAATCGAACCATTGTTTGACAATAATGGAGGCTCTTTTCAAAGACATTCTTCAGCTTATGAGGCTGTTCTCACCTCCAAATCCCAACCCAACTCACTCATAATTGGAAATGAAAAGGTCGGGGTGCTTCTGCTCAATCTTGGTGGACCCGAGACACTCGATGATGTGCAACCATTCTTGTTTAATCTCTTTGCCGACCCAGTAATTTGCTATTTTTCTTCTTTAATATTTGCTCTTTGCAAAGTGGAAAAGTACAGTCTAACTTAAATATAGCTTTCTACTTGCATTGTTTTCCATTCGAATAAATTCTCAAGGACACAGTATTCATCACAACATATAAAATGAATTGGTGGCCTTCAAGTCATTATGCACTGCATGTTAATGGTGCTAATTGGTAAAGTTGAGTTATGTAAATTTGGCTTGGGCGAAGGAGGTTATCCTGATTTTCAATCTGAAGCGATAGTTGGCATTATTCACTAATAAAACCTATTTCATTGGTTTTATCTGCCTTTTATTATTCTTGATTTCTTTTTATCTTCTTTTCATTTTTTTGGTGGTGTTGGCATGTGGAGGGGAGGGGGTCTATAAATCATTCACCACCAAATCAAAATAGAAAAATAAAGAAAGTAAAGAATAAAAATACCAATAGTAACTGAGAAAGCATTTGATAATACCAGTATTTTTCAACCAAATTAATGAAGCCTGGTAAATTCGCGGCTGGGAAGGTTAATTGTTTTGTCGATTTAATGGCAGGATATAATCAGGCTACCTCGGATGTTTAGATTTTTTCAGAAACCTCTGGCACAGTTCATATCTGTTGTTAGAGCACCAAAGAGTAAAGAAGGCTATGCTTCTATAGGAGGTGGATCTCCTCTGCGTCAGATAACTGATGCCCAGGTAAAAAGGAAACCAAAACAAAAATAACAAGTACAATGCTCAAATGTGCATCAATTATTATTGTTTTGGTCCCTGAAAGCTTACTTTTTGACCCCTATACATTCTTGTAATAATGTTTTGGTTTGGGAGTACTATAGACAAAAAGCAAGAAGAAAATCGAGTCACTAGTCAGTACTAATATTTCATGACTCATCTTGATTGAATATGTTTTAGTAAAAAAAGTTGGTGCATGCAGTGCAAGCCATTTGTTGGGATATATATCCTTTTACGAAATTTTTTGTCAATTTGTTTGACTTGAACGTCATGACAACTGGGGCCAAAACAGGATAGGACTAAGTGATGCTTCAGGGACCATTTGTGTTATCCACTCAAAAGAAGTGCATTTACATTCCATTTATTTAATCTTTCTGTTTTGATTGAAATTTAAAGGCTGAAGAGTTGCGGAAGGCGTTATGGGAAAAGAATGTCCCAGCAAAGGTTTATGTTGGTATGCGGTATTGGCATCCTTTCACTGAAGAAGCTATAGAGCAGGTTGATTTTAGCCACACACTCTATTCTTTTTTTTTAGGAAACAATGTAACTCAATTTTGGTTGGGATCTGTTGACAATGTGTTAACTTGACAAAAATTCAAATAGAAAAAAGCTTATAGACATTGTTGGCTTTAAGATTGGTTATCAAATTATATATAATATGTTATTAAAAATATGGACTGCTGCAAGTTTCAAATCTTCTGAGGATGTAAAACTTGCATCAAAGTTAGTTATTTATTGTGATTTGTAAAGATAGTTAAATTAATCCATTGCCAGTTGATCCCCACCCTAACCTATGGAGCTTTGAAATGTATTTATGTGTATCTATATAAAGGACCAAACTAACTATTGATGCCATTACTTACCTACTACATTGGAAAGTTTTTAAACTGCTCTCTCAAAAGTACTGTCTAGGAAATATGGATAAATGCGGTTAGTGATGTTGACCATGCCTTAGAGGGGTTTACATTACGTTCTGCTAGGAATGCATGGTATTCTGAGTTTTTGTAGGGAGCCTCATAACATAATTTTCCATTGGAAAATGCATTATTACAGATATGTCTGTTCTAACTTGTAACTAGATGCTTTTCAACCCCAATTTTGTGTCATATCCATTGATTTTTTTTTTTCAAAACATATAATCCCATTACAAATGGGGTATGTAAAATATTGTTCATTTCCCATTTGGTCACAAAAAAGTTTCCAAGCATTCCATTTTTATCTAAGTCCCAATTTTGATTCTGCATTTAGCACTGACATGGTATGTTCAATTTTGCCTAGTTTTCCAATCAGAAGGGAAAATGTTGGGAATTAAATAAAAACTTTGAAACTTCAAGAACCAAAAGTGAGGTTACTTTGAGGAGTGTAATTTACTTGAGAGAAGAAAGTCAATCTCTATTTTAATTGCTTATGCCACAAAAAGCTTGTCAATATCATTTGGCAATCTGTTTTATTGACATAGTTTTTTGAAAATGTTTTATTAACACAGTTTCTGCTCTAATATTTTTTTATAGATCAAAAGGGATGGAATCACAAAGCTTGTTGTTCTTCCACTTTATCCACAATTCTCCATATCTACCAGTGGCTCGAGCCTTCGTTTGCTTGAGAGTATATTCAGGTAGTTATTAAAAGATGACGTAGACTCCAAAATTCAGAACATAATTATTTCAAATTCATTAGTGATGAGCATTTAAAAAAAAATTGTATAGGGAGGATGAGTATCTGGTTAACATGCAACATACTGTAATACCATCTTGGTACCAGCGTGAAGGTTACGTCAAAGCCATGGCCACATTAATTGAAAATGAGCTCTCCAAGTTTGCTTCCCCTCAGCAAGTATGTTGTATTCTTTATTTCTTTATTTTCTTAATGCTGCTTTCATCGCAGTGGAAAATTACTTTTATTTTTATTTATATACAAATAGCACGCAATTTACTCTATTTGCTACCAGCACTAATATTCAACGAAGTTTCTTTTAAATTACGACAATCGTTATAACCAAACTTAATTTGATCAAATCAAATTGCCTCTGCCTTTCTCAGACAATCAATTCACAAGCAGTTTGCTTTAAATATAGTTGCATTTGAGATACGGAATAGTAATAAACACTTGTTAGAGAGGTAGGGCAAAAATGTCATTATCTAACAGAAATTTACCTTTCTGCTGCTCTAATCTAGTGGTTGGTGTAATCTGCAAACATTGTAGCACTGACGCCCAATTATCCATGCACAGAACAAAAGAATAGGTTTATCTTACCTCTTGGGACTAAACAAGATAACCCTTTGGTGTCTACTTCAATACATTTGTCATGGTCTATTTTTTTTCTCAAGGCCACAAGGGATTAATGAGACACTAAGCATCAGTGGATGAAATGCAGGTGATGATATTTTTTAGTGCTCATGGGGTCCCACTTGCATATGTCGAAGAAGCAGGTGACCCGTATAAAGCTGAAATGGAAGAGTGTGTAGATCTTATAATGGAAGAGCTAGAGAATAGAGGGATTACCAGTCCCTGCACACTAGCTTACCAGGTGCATACCAAAGTCCAAACTTGAAATTCTCATATTTCATATGTACATATATATAAGGTTGTACAACAAGCTAAATACTTTCCTTAATATACTGAAAGAGCCGAGTGGGGCCTGTTGAGTGGTTGAAACCTTACACTGATGAGACAATCATTGAGCTGGGGCGGAGAGGCGTGAAGAATCTCTTAGCTGTACCAATCAGGTAATGCTAGTTTTATTAAGTGTTTCTCTTTTGCAAGTAACACCCTATATTTAATGGTTCTTGCAAATGGTATCCAAATTTCTCATATTGGGCAAGGATAACTAATATAGTTATTTGCAAATAACACCAAGTTGCAGATTATTGTGGAAAAAAAGTATATTCTACTGTACTTTTGAAATTTGTTGGCAGCTCTGAGGAGTCACCCTCAATGTCGATGGATAGGCCTAACTTCAAAATAATTCTACTTTGAAATTTGTTCTGTATTTAGGTTGGATTGCCAGTCATATCATAAAAATTTACTTCATTCAACCTCAGTGTCGATGGATGGGCCTAACTTAATAATCACTTGAAAGTGTTCGGTGTCAATTCAATTATATGCAAATAAACCCTTTTGAATACTCTCCTATGAGTGGTAGAGTACCTTCATGTACTATATCTGAATAGTACCTTTCCGAACCATTTTGATCCTTTATTTTACTTATTCATTTATATATTTTCTTTCATCTTTTGTAATGTACAGTTTTGTGAGTGAGCATATAGAAACTCTCGAGGAAATAGATGTGGAGTACAAGGAGCTTGCCTTGAAATCGGGAATACAGAATTGGGGGCGGGTACCGGCACTGGGATGTGAACCCACTTTTATAACTGATCTTGCTGATGCCGTCATCGAGAGTCTTCCTTATGTTGGTGCCATGGCTGTCTCCAATCTCGAGGCGCGCCAGGTAATTGAACTTCCTCCTCAAGAATTTTACACACAAGCGCCTGTTTCTTTTATATTTCCATGAATCTTCTGTGAAGTTATTGCATGTGTTACTGTATATTTGTGTTCAAGATTTTAGTATAATGGTGGGGTACTAGAAAAGGCACGGAGGGAAATTTTTTATATATTTATTTAATTTTATGAGTAGTAGTCTAAGTCTCCCATCCATTATGGCATTTGAATGCTCATCCTTTATTTATAATACCAGTAGCCTATTACCGTACTACAACTAGGCATTGGCTTGTCCTTTTGTATTTTTGTGTGGGTGTAAATTCTTATTTTATTTATGTGGTTTGTAATGGCATTTGAGTTTATGTTTATCTGTTCCATTATTGGATTTATAATAGCATGTTAGGACCTTAATGTGGATATTGAATTTCAGAACTGAAATATGGTTCCTATCATTACATGTCTGTAGCTACTACATACCACTACCATGCAGGTTCAATACTCTTTTGAACTTCTGTTTATACCAGATTACAGGGTTAAAAGTAAAAACTGCCATATACAGAAATCTATTCATTGTTGCAGACCGTGCATTTTTGCTCTGCCTCTCTACTTGACATGTAGCATCTGTCTAGTTCCAGGGATGCATTTGTGCCTCTCAATTTTTTAGCAAAATCAGTTTGATTTAATATTAATATACTTGTTAAGTGGCCTCATGATATGGACCCCAAAACCACTTTTTACAAAATTTGTATATTAAGAAGCTAAGGGACCAGTTTTGGTAATGCTTTGCTGTTACTTAATTTGGTGAAAAATCATTTTTTTTAACAACACCTGCCTTTGTTCAGCCACTTGTTCCACTTGGAAGTGTTGAAGAATTATTGGCAGCGTACGATTCGAAGAGAGGCAAACTGCCTCCCCCAGTCACAGTGTGGGAGTGGGGATGGACGAAAAGCGCAGAAACGTGGAATGGCCGTGCTGCCATGCTGGCGGTTTTGGCACTGTTGGTTCTAGAAGTAACCACCGGTCAAGGCTTCTTACACCAGTGGGGCATTTTACCCCTTAAGCTTAATTAATAGTGGCACCATGACCCACATGATACGAGGAAAGTTGTGTATCCCTGCAAAGCTTCAAAATAGTATGCTCCCCTGTGTAATTCAAGAAACAAAAAGGCGCATAGTTTCTTATTGCTATGCTCCCTTGTTTGTCCAGAGAGAAAACAGTAAGGGAAGAAGGGTTGTTTGGGAATATTTTGAAAGATAGGAAAAATACGATACTTTTACATTTAGGGGGGCCCATCGAATTTATCTTTGTTTTTGTCTTTGGTGGTATATTTGACATATTTCTCATTTTTTAAAACAGGTTTGATGCAATACTTAGATGTTTTGCTGTGGTACATATGGGATATCCCAGAAGATATATGTTCCAGGATAAGCATACATTTTACTTAGATGTGGGATAATTGTTTCTCCCACATGTATTAAAGATTTTGTTTAATGTTTATATATTGACAATTATGGAGATATGTGGTACATGATATTTTAAGCGAGAATCTTTGCTTGTGCCCGTGGGCATGATATATTGAATTTCTTTTATTATTATTATTTTTTTAGGAGAAGCCCGTGGGCATGATATATTGATGAAAAAAGGTCTAACAAAATTACATGATAAACATTGTAAAAATCCTACAAAGCGAAAAAAACATCAAAAGTAACCTACTTTAAGCATTATACTACAAATCATCAGTCTCCTAATTTGAAAGGTAAAAGACAACCTATCTAAATGTAAGTTTCTCTCTACTCTTCTGACAATCACTACTTCTCTTCTTACCAGCAAGCGCTCTAGCTTTCCTGATGCTTCGCCGCCTATTTGTCTTCTTTACCAGCAACCGCTGTCCTCCTTGGTATTCTAAGAGATTTGTTTCTCTCTCAAATTGAAACTGTTCTGGGTTTAATCGTTGGTTTATCAGATTTTCCCCAGTCTCGCCCGCAGTGAGTCTGATTCCTTCATCTTGCCTGGTCAGCTTAAAATGTATACTTGATTTACTTTTAAGCTGTAAGTAGGCTTGGACTATCTTTTTTTATTTTAGAATGTGAATTACAATGTCAGCCAATGTACAAAAGTGTTCATAAAATGCTCGTCTCAATTTTACATAACATTCCTTGAGCGTCACGGATTAAACAATATCTAACTATACAGTACTTGAGGGTATGATGAAGGTAAGATTATGACTTGTGACATCCTTTATCCAGAAAATTATTTTGTCTATGATTCTAGTGTCCCCCTTCATTATAATCATTTTTTTTGTATCGTAAAAGATAAATTAGAATGTGTACGAACGGGAAGAACAACTCGGTGACGGGTAAAATAAACAAATAACACATGCTGCCTTTTTTTTTTTTTTTTTTTAACCAAGCTTTCAAAAGCCCTTTTGTAGCCAATGGAGTAGAAAATCTCACAAATTAAAGGGCGTTATAGGGCTGTCAAAAAAGCTCGTGGCTCGTGACTCACATCTTGCTCGATCGGTAACAGTTCGTTCGATAGTAGACTAAGCTGTTAACGAGCTGGCTCGCTAACAGCTTAGGCCAAAATTAACGAGCTGAGCTAAGACCTAGCTCGGCTAGGCATCAATTTGTGAATTTGTATGAATTTGTGTATATTTTATACTGTTAAACTTGATCCAGCTCGGTCTAAAAATATTTGTAAAATTTATTTTCTTCTTAAAACAAGGTTCAACCAAACCTAGTGAGCCAGCTCGTGGCTCGTGAGCTGGCTCGTCACGAGTTTGAGCTGAGATTTTAGCTCGCTAGTTGGCTCGCTAACAGCTCGGTCCAAAATTAACGAGCTGAGCTAAGGCCCAGCTCGGCCCGAGCCAGCTCATTTATAGCCCTAGTTACATCATACACGCACATGGCATCTCTGCTCTGCATCGAACTGGACCATGACGCATGTCCACAACTGAGAAACAGACGCTGAGACGTGTCTACAGTCTTTTGAGTTTTGAATACTCCAGATGACTGGGGCGACTATCATCTGCGGAGTTTTGCAGTGCGGAACTGATCGGACGGTCCAGATTTACTCTCAACCGGTAAGTGTTCGGAATGATGGAGGGGCAGTATTAATTTTACTTTGAGATTCGTGCGGAGCTCCGCAGAGGATGTGATTCCCATATGACTGACGGCTACTTATTGGAAAGTTGGAGTGAGAAGATATAACCTTGATTACAGTCAAACACGGTAATGGAATGATAATGCCAGGGAATATCTTTCAAAAACACCAACCAAACGCACCCTAAAAATATATTAGTTACATAACATGATTTGTGTGTTCTGTATTTTATTTTTATTAAAAATAATACCTCATAATCTGCCACGCAAACTGATTCGATGATACCATGTCATCTAACTAATTTTTTTTTCTACGTGGTTTTTCTTTATTTTAATTTATTTTGCAATAATTTGCTTTTCAATATTTGTTATTTTTTATAAACTAACTTAAAATTAAAAAAATATTAAATATAACTATTCAAGTGATATGATTCATGATTGTCCTTTATTATTTTATTATTTTAGTTACATCACTTTATATATAACTTTTTTAATTACATAAATTACGACGTATGAGTCCTGTGTCACGTTTGATGTGTTTTTCCTTCGCTGCGGACATAAACGTTTATTTAATTAACAATGGCGACAGATTTAATCAATAACGGACTGGTTTTGAAGAATTCGGTTAATTTTTTTTTTTTTTCCTACCGTAAAACGGTACGGGCCTCCAAAGAATTCGGTTAACTTTTTTATTAGTCGTTTCCCGTTTTGAGTTTCTCCGAGCCCATGTTTCAGAAATCATACATGGATCAAAGAACGGAGGATCTAAATTAGCCGAAGACGAAGTGGAACACGTTCGAATATCAGGCTCCACACATTCAGTTCTTATCAAATTACCCTCTCGCTCCATTTCCCCTCCTTCCCTTCCTCATCTCTCTCGCTCCTCTTTTCTTCTTTTGTTTTCCTTTCCCGCCATTAGTCTCCCTCCAACCATTTATAATCCACTCACCTGGTGGGCCCGATCTCTCACTCCCTCTTACTTCTCTCACCATCCCTCAAGGTCAGTATTCTTCAACCACTGCTAGAAATTGGAACACATATGAATTCGCTCGTTCCAGAACTAATGATACCGTAGAACCTTTTTTTTGTAATTATATTTTTGCAATTCCCATCACCGTTAGCATGAACACACAACAGAGTCCGTATCATCTGAGATAGCTGAAGATTTTGGTTTATCTAAAGTCGGATCTTATTTAGTTCGGTGCCTATTCGGAATGCACAGGGCAGTATTATTGTTGCTTTGAGATTCTTGCAAGAAGGGATTTGAAATTTCAGATTCCACAGATCAACTCAAAATTTGAGATATCTCACGGGATGCGAATTCCGCACAACACCCCACATATAACATGCAACTTGGTTGGAATCAGTGCTACTGAAAGAGTGTTGCTAACAAACACAACATATCTATATCGCAGATTATGTAATGTAATAGAG
Organism: Carex arenaria; assembly: GCA_964058825.1. Taxonomy (NCBI): domain Eukaryota; kingdom Viridiplantae; phylum Streptophyta; class Magnoliopsida; order Poales; family Cyperaceae; genus Carex; species Carex arenaria. The sequence continues at coordinate 138,545 of CAXKVW010000574.1, read as the reverse complement.
GTATGATGGGATAAACACAATATACAATCTGTGTAAAAGGTATACAATATGTATATGGTCATACATACAGCAAAATGGTACAATATTGTGTATAAAGTGTAGGCAACATTTCGAAACAAGGTTTATTTTGGATGTGGTAGAAATTATGACGTGAAAATTTCCAATACCATGGATTAACTCTCTACAAGCCAATTGATTTGCTATATAACAATTCCCATATATGTCTGCATCCCTTTTGCATATTCTCAGAACTTAATATTTAAGGTTTAACCATAAATTATGTACTCTCTCTTTTTATTTATTTTCAGGCGCTTACATAGTGCTTACGGATTCACCTAATGAGAGCTATGACATCTCGGTCATGCATAAAGCATGCATGCCTATACGAAATAAATACAAAGAAACTTAGAAATGTATCAGGAAAGGTCAGAATTCGAGATAAGATGAAAGTTTGTTGTCGGCTTACAAGGGCAAAATGGTCAAATTCTCTTGCAAATTCACACCACATTGATTGTACATTATCTATAGCAGCCACCCCTTTGTCAAAGGTTAATAGAAAATTCTTCCCTTTTCTTCTTTTCAATTAACACAAGGATGAAACAAGGCTTATGCATACTGCTCGTAAAACTTGCATTGAAAATAAGGTGCAATTATATTCTAGAGGAATGTGTTTAATCCAAACTCTCAGCTAATTCATGCTTCAAATAGTTTGATTATATTGCTCTATATCTCTCTAGGCTAATTTTCAGAGGAATTGACTTGGAAGTTACTAATCCCCTTTTAATCCGAAAATCAAGTTAATGTATGCTACCAAAGAGTGAATTAGGCCCAAAATCCATCCCTATTCCTAACTGAACACTATAGTTTTCCCATGGAATTTATTATTTTATGTGCAAAATTTCATAAAGAACTTCAATATTTGACAGGAAAAGGCAGATATCTTAATACCGCTTACTCCGTCGGTACTCTGGAATAACGTCAAGAGTTGGAGCAGATTGCAGCTTGTGACAATAACCGGAATAGTTGCATGCTCATTTTTAGTAATTCCATCAGCCCATGCAGTTGATGCACTGAAGACATGCACTTGTCTATTGAAGGAATGCCGGTACGTAATCTTGTACCCATTACTTGTTCTTTTTTTCCTCCTATCATGCTATAAATTAGCAACAGTTTAAGGTACCACATCCAGCCAATGCACCCAAGAAACCTTTTTTTTGTATTCCATATTTCTTTGCTGTTGCGCATATTTGCTGGACTTTGGTTGTAAATTTTAGTTAAGCATTGATCCCCACATAAAACCTGAACTGCATGAAATAAATAAAAATATTGTGAAAAAGAATAATAGAAATGAAGAAGTTTTGAGATCTTTCCAGCTAGAACTAATATCAGGTTCACCAGATCAGTTTGTGTGTGCAATTCACAAGTTGCTTTCATAACTTCTAAAGGAAATTTGGGATTTTTGTGCAACAATATGTTGATTTTATCAGGATTGAGTTGGCGAAGTGCATAGCAAACCCGTCATGCGCTGCAAATGTAGCATGCTTACAGACTTGCAACAACCGTCCTGATGAAACAGAGTGCCAGGTACAATGCCAACAGTGGTACTTTTGCTTATATAGAACTTGATACCAGTTCCAGTAACAGTAGATTCAAACTTTTCCATCTTATTTTTTATCATTCATAAAAGATTACAAGGTAGTTTGATTTGATTGTAACATTTTTTTTTCGCAATCGATAAAGCGAGATTGCTATGTTTACTAAAACCTTATTGCTAGTTCCATGACCTGTCTGGTGAAATGATAAATGTGAGGTGATGTGCCAATACTTTCTGGTATGTAGAGGTACATCAATACTGAATTTCTTTAAAATTTCCTGTCAGATAAAATGCGGTGACCTGTTCGAGAACAGTGTTGTTGATCAGTTCAATGAATGTGCTGTCTCCCGGAAGAAGTGCGTGCCCCGCAAATCAGATCTGGGTGAATTCCCCGAACCCGATCCGGGAGCCCTTGTCAAATCCTTCAACATGTCAGATTTCACTGGGAAGTGGTACATCTCTAGTGGGCTGAACCCAACCTTCGACGCGTTTGATTGTCAGGTTCATGAGTTTAAAGTAGAGGGAGATAGGCTTGTTGGGAATCTGACGTGGAGGATCCGGACCCCAGATACCGGATTCTTTACCCGATCTGCTGTGCAGAAGTTTGTTCAGGACCCCTCCAGACCTGGAATTTTGTATAACCATGATAATGAGTATTTGCACTATCAGGATGACTGGTCTCTCTCTCTCTCTCTCTCACACACACACAGTTATACTTGCGCACACATCAGATACACAAGCTGTATTAACCTGATTTTTCCCTGTTCTATATGTTTTACCGAAAAGTTATGATTACACCTAGGGGTTATGTAGTGGGTGCTGTTAAATGGGTGGTACTATTAGGGTGTACCTATACCAATCAGGCAACTTTTAGCTCTACATCAAAAAGAAATTCCAATTCAATAAAGGCTTCATTGTGCCCAATTATGCAGAAATGAACATCGATACCAAAATTGAAATCCAGTTATTTGCCGTATTTATTATGGTTTGTCTAAATCAAATTTAGGTATATTATCTCATCGAAGGTAGAAAACAAGCCTGATGACTACATTTTTGTATACTACCGCGGGCGAAATGACGCATGGGATGGCTACGGAGGCGCAGTGCTATACACAAGAGGCCGCACTGTTCCGGCCACAATAATTCCTGAGCTGGAACGTGCTGCTAAGAGCATAAACCGTGACTTCTCACAATTCATACGCACTGACAACACATGTGGGCCCGAGCCGCCGTTGGTGGAGAGGATAGAGAAGACAGTGGAGGAGGGGGAGAAGACTATAGTGAGGGAGGTTGAGGAGATAGAAGCGGATGTGGTACAGTTGGAACAGACGGAATTGACCCTGCTTCAGAAGCTAGCTGATGGATTCAGTGAGATAAAGAGAGATGCTGAGAACTTCTTCAAGGGATTGAGCAAGGAAGAAATGGAGATTTTAGATGAGTTGAAAATGGAAGCAGACGAGGTAGAGAAGCTGTTTGGCCGTGCTTTACCTATAAGGAAATTGCGATAGTCTTTTGTTCCTTTATTGGCGCCAAGGTGAGGGAAAATATAAGCTAAATTTAGTTAAATTTATTGGGCTTTTTTGAATTTATATACCCCCTCAGGAAACATCAAGTTTGGTTTTATGTAATACCGGTATAATTTAAAGAGTTGGTTTTTGCATGTGTACCCATACTGGTACAAAAACATTTAGAAGTACAAGAGATATTAGCTCTCCATAATATATATAGAGCTGGGCTCTGATGTTTCATGGAGTAAAACAAGTTTTTACTTTATGACACTATATTTTCATTTTCAAAGTTCAAATAGCCGGTCCGAACCGCTTAACATGTTCTCCATATTGAAATGTGCTTGGAGACCAAATTTTATATTTTTTGGAATTTGTTTACTATTTATTAAGCCACTTTGAAAAGTACTGTTCTGATGGTCTAGAAATTTTTACTGTTTTTACTGTTCACAGTGGATCAGCGATTTTCAAAGTGGCTTTCAAAAAATATAAAATTTGGTCTCCAAGCACATTTCAATATGGAGAACATGTAGAGCGGTTCGGATCGGCTATTTGAACTTTGGAAATGAAGATATAGCGTGGAGTACAAACTTATTTTACTCCACGTCTCAGCATAGTCGGACTATATATGTATAATTGTATATGAGGAGGGATCAAGTTACAACAATTTTGAGTTACAATAAAGTTACAACAACGGTTTTTTTCATTTTCAAAGTTCAAATCGTCGATCCAAACTGTTCAACATGATTATCTAAATAAAATGTGCTTCCATATCAAATTTTACATTTTTTTTGAATTTTTTTACTATTTATTAAGATAAGTACAATATTAATGCGGAGATATTCTCAAGCAATATCAGTTTATCAAAATAAGGCCATTGGTATCATTTCAGTTAGGAGCGGAGGTAGAAATTTAGTGAATGGAATCAAAATGTTAACTACATACAACAAAAAAATTAATGTAAATATTCTTAGTGGGATTTGGGAGAGAGACAATATCACAAATTCACAATATGAGTAATTTTTTTGATTAATTTTTTTGTTTTAAATGCTAGAAGACCCCAATCAATTAATTCAAAAATTATGAGAGTCATTCATATAAAATTTATGGGGGTCAATTTTGGAGTACCCATAGCATTTTATTATAAATTATATAATAAAATTGTGATTCATAACTAGTTTTTGGAAAAAAAAAAAAAAATGAAATCAATTGACTCCATTGTGTCCACATGCCTCTGCCTAATCAGTAAGGTCCGTGAATTATTTTTTTTTTGCCAAATTTGTCTTGGCTTGTTTGGGGTTAAGGAATAGATCTACAGCCAAATGGGGGTGTTCACTCCATGATTTAAATTTATTTAATTATGTATATTAAAATTGAACCGATTATTTTTAATTTTTTTATATAATTTAGTGTCTCTCATAAAATATTAAATATGTGCTTTTAGTTTAATAAATAGAAAGTTATTTTGTTGTGCTAGTGATAACTTGAATTCAAATTCTAACTACCACAAATAATATATTTTACGTTTCTCTCCAATTTAATTTTTTTAGTTTTGTCCTGTGTTGAGCTAAGCCTTAATTACTCTTTCAGGTTAAATTAGAAATTTTACAATGAACAATTTATATAAAATTGAGTTACAAGTAAAGCATACGTGCCCCATGAGGGTTCAATTGGGAATCAACTCGGAATTTACACCTGGAATTTTGGGGTTCCGGCTTACCACATGAAATAAAATAAAAAAGTTAATAATCACCCATGTTTAGTTACTACTTAAATTTAAGAAGAATTAAGTTGCTTACTCTATCTTACTCTTTATGAATTATATTTCGTTTTATAATTTGAGTTGTGCCTTAAATTAATCTGTCTAAAAGAGAGGAGAGAAAAAAATTAGAAAATGAATTATATGTTCATGACAGTCGATCATATATTAAGTACAGAGTAAATTAATTTGCCTGAAAATATAATTTAACTTATCGTGTTGTAATTTCATCTTATTCATATTTTACTTAGATAACATGTACGTGTAGTACACCTGAAGCCGAAAGAACGAGAGAGAGAAGAAAAAATATTTTGAGTCCCATTTCTTGCATAACTGCAGAAGGTTATTTCTCCGATTATCACTTGCTTAGAAGCGCAATCTAAAGTAGCATCCTATTTTATCCTATCATCTTGAAGAAAAAAAAAGTTAGAAAACAAGAAGCAAATGTATAAAGGATCGATCAGTAAAAGATCACTAACTAGGGGCGAATCTACACTATGTCTAGGGGTGCTAAGCCACTAGGGGTGTTCATTGGGTCCGGTTTAATCGGTTTTGGACCGAACCGAATTAGATCGGTTTAATGGTTCGGTTCGGTTTGGTTTGAAATTTTTAAAACCGAAATAACCGAACCGACCAAACTTTTATATATTATGAATTTGGTTCGGACCGCCCCGGTTTATTTCTTAATATTCCAGTTTATTTCTTAATCAATTGCTTTAAATACTTCGGTTTATTTCTTAATATCCCGATTTATTTCTTAATACTCCAATTTATTTCTTAATATACTTTGGTTTATTACAAAACAATTGCTTTAAATTAAAAAATTGATATATTTCGGTTTGAACCGAACAAACCGAACAAACCAAAATAAAACTTTGGTTTGGTTCGGTTCGGTTGCAATGCTAATTCGGTTCGGTTCAGTTTTTGAAACCGAATTAAAACTTTGGTTTGCCTAGTTCGGTTCGGTTTGAACCGAACCGAACCGATGAACACCCCTAAAAGTTACCCCATGATTTCGAAATTTTTAATGACGTATGTTGAAATTTAATCGATTTTTTATTTTTTTAGAACTTTTTATATAGTTTAGCCCCCCTCATAAAATGTTAGATGTATGCTTGTAGTTTAGTGGCTAAGACTCTATTTTATTCATGGGAGGTCATGGGTTCAAATCCCACTAGTTACAAAGTAATAATTATATATTTTAAGTTTTAGCTCCCCTAACTAAATTTTCTAGTTCCGCCTCTGTCACTAACTTATTAACTTGAATAAGCCCAAAATAATACAGACGGCCGTATCCGGGCTGAAACCAATTTTAAAGCCTGTGTTGCATAGATATATACAATACAGATACAGCGATATGCTATTTTCAACATGATACGGGTATCAGGTGATACTAAGAGTGTAAACAGATCGGATATTATTTGATTTTATCCGGATTCGAATATGAAAAATTACTTAAATTATTCTGTCTATATCCCTATCCGAATAATTATAACGGATAAAAATACGGTAAGGTTTTTTAACTATCTGTAACTATCCATATCTAACTGACTCTAAACCACAACAAATATACTCTATGTTCTTAAATTAATTTATTAAATTGCATATGCATACCAATAATTTATTAAACTGCATATACATATATAATCTGAAGAACAATAATATAACTAATGTTTTGATAATATAATATATGTTTTGTAACCAACAAACTTATTATGAAAAATATTAGATCTAATTTATAAATAAAAAAATTATATTTAGATGTTATTCTTTACTATAATGTACATTAGTAATTTATTTTTAATTATCTGAATTATATTCATATATGTATTTGTATCTGTCCGATATCCGATCCGTATCCATATCCGTTTAATATCTGATCTGTATCCGTATCCGTATTCATATCTGTATCCGAAAAATTATAACAAATATGAATACTGTTCGACCACTATCCGATCTGTATCCGACCGTTTACACCCCTAGGTCATACGATATGGGTATCGGGTGATACGATAAAAGTATCGATATGGCAATATGATACGTATCGGATATGGGTACGAGACCATATATGAAGTATAGAGGTAACATAGCCTAATACAGACTCATCAAATAACCCCTCACCCCAACTAAATTAGCAGATTGAAATGAAATGGCATCATTATATATCCCTTATTCGATAAACATGTATGAAATATTTACCGTATAAGTTTATATTTCCTTCATTAGTACTCTTAATATCTTATATCAAACATTGTACACAGTACATTCAAACAATCATAATAAATGAATCTCATTGACATCCTTAATTGAGAATAGTGCCGCAATTCATACGTCAATCAATTAATGAAACAACAAAAAGAGATATCCCATAATAAATTATCCCCTCGTGTATGATTCCCGTGGTGCACATTTGAACCGTAATAAATTGTATTACCTTGGTAAGAGGATGGAAACGGAAATGATATAGGGCTTAGATCAGGCAAGTCACATGAGACACTTTGCTGTCAATTAAAGTTACATAAAAACACCATTAACATAGGATGCCACGTGGCACGTGCATTGCATCTCACCAACCAAATTTTTTTATTTTTCTATCCTGATTTTTTTTATGAAAAATAAGAATCTAGAAAACTTCTTATTTGAATCAGTACACTGAGATAGTAGGAAGATTATAAGACTGCTACCCATAGTAATAAGATTTGCGAATTTATTTGAATTTGAGTGGTTGACAAATTAATTCACGTGTTATTCAGTATACCGAATTTTTTTTGAATTATTTACGAATTTTACAAATTATATGAATTATTTTTGGAACCAAAAAACTTCTTAGCATAATTTTTTTTAGCTCTCTTGTGAAACTAAGATCTCTAGTTTGGACTCAATATATAATTTCAAATTATTTCTGAATCACACATGTTGGTATTCACTTTTTTACTTTTTCTTTTTTTCTATTAGAACTATTTTACTTTTCTTTATTCTCTTTTTTCTTTTGTTGATTTTAACCTTTATTTTTTGTAATAGTTAACACTATTAGTGTCTTTATTAATAGAATCTGGAAGCTAGACTCTCATTTTTTTTTCTCAAAAAAATATATTAAAAGGAAATTGAAGTTGAAATTGAAATTTTCGAAAATGCGAAAATTAACGTCTAAGTGAAGAGATCAATTTAAATAACTCTATTGTGTGAACTGTGCTTTGACTTAGATCTTTGAAAATTCTAACACATATTTCCAAAAATTCTAGCACATCTTGTGCTTCTATTCTATATTGAAATTAATACTAATCTTTTAAATTTAAATGTAGGACAGTATTGTGTAGTATATTTTCGGACTGAACTCATACATTAAATTTCTAATCTATTGTAAATCCGCAATTTTATATCGTACTTATCTCTTTAGTAAAATTAAAGATCAAATCACTAATTAACTATTTAATATTCACAAAAAATATTTTATTTGCAATCTTCTACAAAGAAAATTTACATTTTTCATTAGATCAAAAGATCAAATCTGAAAAACTGACTTTTGATCTAGCGACTTAAAAGCAATATTCTGAAAAATTGCATGTTCAAAATCTGAATGAGATGACATTTATAGATAATAAAGATAAAAAGTTTGCTTCAACCTTTATCTATTTTTAATTGAATGACAATTAACGAATCTCGATTCAGAAATGAAGACTCGATATTTAACTTTCCTTAAGAAAAAAATAAAGTCAAACTTTGATTCTCCTATCTTGCACCTGAAAAAAAAAAAAATTTCTTTGATAGTAATTGATACTCTTAAACCCGAAATTTTTATTAATATTCAAAAAAATAATAAATTTAACAATCTACTCCATTTTTTAGCAGATTTTGAAATCTGCTCAAACCAACAAAATTTCCATCTGTTTGAACCTTTTGAACCTCTAATACTGCTGAAAACTTCATCGGTTAAAATCCTTTTAGAACTAACGGAAATTTAATCGGTCTCAGAGAACCAATGGAAATTTATCGGCCAAATGGTCTAAAACCGATGAAAATTTTGGCGGTTCTAGAACCGATTAAAATTTTGACGATCGCAGGCCAATAATTTGTAAACCAAATTAATGTGTAGCTCAATGGGTCACTTGTTTGCTTGCAAACATAGCCTTTGATTGTATTTTTGTTATGTTTAGCACACTCCATACAACTTGATTTCACACTTGTTGATTTAATGGTATAAAGCAAGGAAGTCCATTTTTCCTACATAAGCACCAAAGTAGCCAATAAGCTGGAAAGCCTTTACAAAGATAGACTCAAAAGAGTTCAAGGAGAATTGGCAAAGATTAAGCAATTATATATGAAATAGGAGTAGGTCCGATGGGTATCGGATCTACTTTTAAGTTCAATTAGCTCTAGCATCGTATAATTATCATTGATATTTGTGTGTACGGAAACTAAAAATACCTGCACGCATTTTAATGAGTTCACACGAATCTTGATGTAGATCTGATGGTCATTTCACCCATCGGACCTACTCTCAATTAATTATATATCCATCACTATAAAATATAAAGGTTAAAAGTCCTGCCACTGCCAAAATTTTAATTGGTTCTAACCGCTAAAACTTCTGTCTGTTTTAGGTTATTTGGCTGATAAATTTTCTATCGGTTTTGGGTCTGGTTAAATTTTTATCGGTTCTAAAAAAAATTTAACCGATAAAATTTTCAGTGGTATTAGAGGTTCAAACCGATAGAAATTATGTTAGTTTGGGCATATTTTGAAATCTGCTCAAAAATAGAGTAGATTGTGAAATTTATTATTTTTTTATTAATAAAAAAATTGGCTATTAAACGGGCATGGAGTATTTTGGGCGAAGCTAGTGTTTGGTAAACGGTCCGGGTGGACCGGGCCGGGTCAAACCCGGGCGGGGGCACGGGCACCTCGGGCATGGGCATCACGGGTAAGGTGGGTAGCACGGTCCGGGTCGGACGGGTATATTTTTTGAAACACCATCTTTGCCCGTCCTTGGACCCTTGCCCGCACGGGTCGGTGGTCCGGGCGGTCCGGGTCGGAGGTAGGGTGGTCCGGGTTTGACCGGACCGGTTTTTTTTTTCTGTTTTTTTCTTTATTTTTTTTTTCCTTTTTTTTTTCCGGTTTTTATAAAAATTAAGATAATTTTTTTTATAAACTTTCCAAGACATGGTAACCAAAACACTGATTTCAATCAGAAGCTTAACAGGGAATCTCTTGAGTATATTGTTTTTATTTTGTCTCTTTTGGGAAATTCTCCAAATTGTCCCCTCAATAATAGTGATGTATCATATTTTGGTGGAGCCAGTAAACACTGGTGATGTCTCCTGTTTATAAACATGTTTTATAACAGAGATGAGGTTAGGAATTGCATTTATTGGTTGAACCAGTATAACAGTCCCCTCTTCTATTATTTAATTTGGATTGGTAAGAAATTATTGCTATTTAGAATGTTCAATTAATGTCATCCTTTGTATAGCAAATGAAATCTACCAGAAATCAATGAGCATATTTTAAATATCTACCTAGGCCCCTACATTATTTTTATTAAAATAATATTACTTTTTGGTAAGCAAACACATTTGTAATTTGTAAAATTATGTTCTTGTAAGTAGTAGATAGTTCAAGCCATCTTGTTATTATACATCAATATTTTGGCAGATATTTTGTATCATTGTATAGACACTTAGAAATACATGGGTATGAAAATTATGAAACATATTGAGGTTATCAAAGTAAATTGGATCCATTTCAAAAAATAAATAATGGTATTCAATGCTATAATTATATGATTTTTTGTGCCAAGAAATCAATGTCACCTTTGGATCACTTGAAAATTAAATTAGTAGGATTCTATGTGGTATTCAATTTTAATAATAATAATAATAATAATAATAATTATTATTATTATTATTATTATTAAAAGCACTGAGGTGTTGCTATTTTATAGAAATATGAAAATAAATTTAATTAGGAATTGATGTTACTTCTGGGTCCTAATAGTCAAAATGACGACGGTTGATAATTTTTATCGTATCTATTTCTTTATCAAAAAATTACGTGATGTCATTTTAATTTGTCACTCAAAAACGCACTAAATTCATACTACAGTTGGATATTTTAGCATATTTAATATAGCATTATTGCTTCATGCATATTGACAAGTACGCGACTCTATAAAAATTTGGCAAGTTTTAAAGTCCGTGATTCAAATATAATACATATAATTTAAAAATAATTTGTTGTTTTAAAATGTTAATAATGTTAACCTATAGCTATTTTGTTCTTAAAATGTACTTGTGTAAATTTTATTGATAATACTAGACAATTAGCACTCTGATGTCTATATAATTCAGAAATAATTAGAAAATATGCCGAAAAAAATAATACAAATATAATGCAAATATTATCTACAAAACCTTATTATCACATTATATTTTTCACACAAATTGTATTATTTCATACGACCACAGGAGATCAATGTATTAACAATTTGGCATTGACAGATCACAAGTAACCCATCATATAAAAAAAACAAAAGACAGATCACAGATGTATAATGCAATTAATACCGAATAAGAGTTATAAAAGAGTTGTGTGTGAAATTCGTGACCTGCTACTCTTTTCAAGCTCTCTCTCTGTTTCTGACAGAACACCTTCCTTGCATTTAATTTTCAATCTCTATCTTCCTTTTTGGGATTTAATTTTTCTTTCCTTGTTTCGAATCATAATAGTTTCATGGTTTTTGAATAATTCGACCACGCATAAATTCGGTAATTTAATTATAATTAATACAGACAAACTATGACAATATTTATTCATTTATTAATTATATGGGATAAATGTAATTTATCAAATTCAGAATTAAATTGAAGAGCTATAAAAATAAAAATAATTTAGATATAACACATATTATTGAAGAACTTGTTACCTTGCAGTGCAAAGTTAAAAGAAAGGTCCAGTACCACTAATTCTAAATGATATTTTTGGGGGGGGTTTTTTTTAAAAAAAAATTGAATTTTTGAGCCTTTGGGGGAGGTCCGGGCACGGTTAGGACGGGTTCAAACCCGGTCTGGACACGCGGGTCATGGGTCACGGGTAACACGGGTTTGGTTTCAAATTTGCGAATCCGGTCCGGATTTTTGCCTTGCCTAGCCTACCCTTGACCCGGCCAAACTCGTGCACAGTCCGATCTGGGCGGACATGGATCGAGAGCGGTCCGGACCAGATTCATGGGTACGGGTCCGTTTACCAAACACTAGGTGAAGCATTGAAAACATTTCATTTAAAAATGAAGGTGAAATTTTAGTATATCCCTCAAAATTTATAAAATTATGTTGTTTCTCCCTATAAAATTTATAATATCAGATTTACCCTTTGAAATTTTGAAAATTCACAAATTTACCCAATTTATTAACTTTGTTCTATTAAAACTCACTTTAAATATGTAAGTACTCATTTCACCTTTTATTGAAAAGTAAAAAAAATGTACTATGTTTAAGAGAAATATTTAGTCTCTAATCGATCGGCTTTGAGAGCAAATTGTTCATTTTATTTCTTGTGTCACACACACAATCATACGTTTAAATACCACTATATATTACAAGTAGATTAATAGACCTTTTGTCCTAGGAAACCGACAATTAGAAGACAGAATTTTTTTCTCACACTAGCTGCATATTTTTATTTTTTAATAAAGAAAATGTGCATTTTATATATTTAAAATGAGTATTAATAGTGAATAAATGGAGTAAATTTGTGAACTTTTTATTTTATGTAATTTTTAGAGGTATTCACGAAATTTCTGCAAAAATCAAATCCAACCTTATTAAATGTTTGAATTCGAAATATCAGTAATTTTCTTAAATGTTGATAAGTAAAATTGGCATCTAACAAGAATAAGTATTGTCTCAGGTATTGTAAAGTGGAATTCAGATCCGGTGAAGCAACTTAATTTTTGGATTTTAAATCAGGACCGTCAATTTGAATCCGCGACAATTCATCCGGATCTGGAGCACACACATCTCGAAAATGAATTTGAATCCTGAGATGATTCTGAACAACGAATTCGAGTTAGACGGTCTCGATCTAAAATCCAAAAATTAAATTACTTTGGAGGATCCGGACCCTTGTAAAGTGAGGGTACAACTTTATGGTTCATATTTAAAATCAACTAACGCCTATTGAAAAAGTAGAGGTCTTCTTTAAGATTCGTGCCAGATTAAAAGAACAGTCCGAATCTACTAATTATAATGGAGATGTTCGGCATCACATGAGAAATTAAATTTTAATTGGAGTGATTAAGAAAAAGATGCTAAGTAGACAAAAAAAAAAGTACTAAGGAGACTTAATCTAAGAAAAATAGTGTCTTAAGAATTGAAATAAGAAGGGCTTAAGGCCTTAAGTTTAAAAATTTGAGCAAAAGGAACAAAAAGTTAATCTTCTATTTAGACGGATTAAATTTTTAAGGAGTCTAAAGTCAAAGAAGTCTTAAAAAAGAGTTGCCGAACCCACAGTACATTATCTTATAGAGTACCGGAGGTGATCCGAATCAACCGACCAAGAGAGTATCACGTCTTCAGTTTGGCACTTTGGCTTCTCTCCAGCTGTACTCTCAAATCTCAATCAAAACTCAAAAAGGTTTTCTTTTACTTTTTATATTCTTATAATTTAGTGTTGCATTATATGAGAAGGGATCCAATTACACTTTTTTTTCTTTTGACACATTTTGACACTATTTTTTTATAGGTCAATTTTGTAATTTCAAAATCTAAACAGTCGATCCGAATCGTTCAACATGATAACCATATTAAAATGTGCTTGGAGATCAAATTTTACATTTTTCTGAATTTTTTTACTATCTATTAAGATGGTTACAAAATTGCTGTTTTTCAATGGTCCGGAAACAACGATTTTGTAACCATCTTAATAAATAGTAAAAAAATTCAAAAAAATGTAAAATTTTATCTCCAAGCATATTTTAATATATCAATAATGTTGAACGGTTTGGATTGACTCTTTGGACTTCAAAAATAGTAGGTGTCAAAATGTGTAAAAAAAAAAGGGTGTAATCCGATCCCTCCTCTTAGTAATTAATTTATTTTTTGCCGCTGCCAGAATTCAGACTTAACTGGAACTGGCACATTGTTTCGTAACAAGACTTGGGCTAACTCTTGGTCGTGAATAATTTTGTTTTGCTCATTTTTATTAAAGTGGTGATCCCGTATTAAGAAAATGTCGTAGAATTCATGATTGAAATTTAACCTTTGTAATTGTGTTGAAACAAACAATAGAAAAATGAAGTTTGAAATAACAAAATTTGCAACTAGAACGCATTGTTTAATTTGGACATTAAAAAGGGGACAAATAGGCATCTACTCACTGCACGGCATGACGAATTTTAACTAAACAATTTAGTTTTGCAAAGAATACTTAAAGGAGTTGGCTACGGTGCTACATGTAGCATAGAGGATCTCCGTACAACGACTTAATATTTGAGTTTTCAAAATTATAATGGTCGATCCGAATCGTTCAACATGATCTCCATATGAATATGTACATGCAAACTAAATTTTACATTTTTTAGAATTTTTTTAATATTTTTTTATAGGTAGAAAATCACTTGATCTCAAAATTTTGTACCATTCAAAACAAGTGATTTTCTACCTATAAAAAATAGTAAAAAAATTCTAAAAAATGTAAAATTTGATTTGCATGTACATATTCATATGGAGATTATGTTGAAACATGTATCTTTTACGAGTGTTGTGTTTATATGCAAAATTTATATATTTTTGAATTAATTTATTACAAAGTCAAGTGGTAAAAAAATGATGAAAATTAATGTATAAACCATTTTACATTTTTTATCGCTGGACATTATACTAAATTAATTTTAATAGTTATAAAATTTGCATGTAAACACATTGTTCATGAAATAAATTAGTTTAACGGTTTGAATTCATTGTTTGAAGTCAATTAAATATATTTTAGAATTAAACTCACCAAGGAGTTGATGAGATTAAGAACACCATAATTATATTATTTAATTCCTCCTCATTTTCTTACATTCAATATATTACTGAAAGCAGTGGCGAGGCTAGGATTTGATCTAGGGGTAGCCAAAAATCGGATCCGGGTTCGAATAAATTAACGGGTACGGATTCGGGTTCGGATTTGGGTTCGGGTACAGCTTCGGATCCGGATTTGGGTTCGAATTCAAGACACAATTCAAAAAAATAGCAAAAAATATATTAAAGGTTTCAACTAAGCTAAAAATTTATAACAAATATTCTTTTACATATCAAAATACAAGAAATATACTAATGCTACAAAATCAAGTCAATGAAGGAAGCATTGTTCTATAGTTCTTCATATTTTGAAATCGTTGCATAATTCGTTCATCATCTACCTCATCAAACAACTCATTCTCAACGTAAGTGACCAAACAATCATTCAAAAATTGATTCAAGTTATTAGCTATTCATACAATTCAAGTTATTAGCTCAGTCTCCCGTCGGCCGTCGCGTCGCTAGGTCTGGGCTGGGGTCGCGTCGTTTGACTCGTTCCCCCTCTGTGTCGCTGGTTTCCCTTCTCTTACACAGGCTAAAAAATATGACATAATTGTTTTTTTAATTATAGGCTTCAATTTGGACTCTGGGTAGGCAAGCTCAAATTCCAAAGGTAGGCAAGCTCAAATTTTAGAGGTAGGCAAGGCTAAAAAAAACTTGGTTTTATTAAAAAAAAAAATTCCAGGAGTAGACAGATGCTTACCCCTGCCTTCATGTGCCTCGCCACTGACTGAAAGGGAGAAGAGATGCATAAAAAATTTCAGAGAAAAGAAAAAATAAAATCGGAGCAAGTTGAGTCGTTGATAGATGATGATAAGTGAAATCCACCTATCAGTTACACTATAAACTGTAATGTAAATGAACAGTACATCTCCAATCAAGAATTAGTCAAAACCTTTTTTTTTCAAAAATAACGGATATGGAATGCAAAGAAAAGATGGAACCATGCGATAAGTCACAGAAAAACCGTAGAAAAAAAAAATAAGTTGATTTATTAATTATTAGTGCAAAGAAAAGATGGAACCATGCGATAAGTCACAGCCTCACAGGCATTTAGTAATCATATTCAGCTCAAAATATATGATGTAACCTGAATAGTATAAAAAATGTCATCAAGTATGCAAACTACAAACGACGGATGGGAAAACCATAATAAAAGCCAGAACAAACGAGTTCTCTAGACTCTAGTACATTTCTTTTCTGGTACAGTTCTGTTACGAGTCAACTGGCCAATCAAGGAAGTTTTTATTCGCTGTAGAGCTGATTAGACCCGTCTGTCAGTTGCAAGAAGAAAAAAATGCACTGCAAAAACTGTAACGGAGAATTTCAGCGTTCTTAGAATAATTAATAGAAATTCCAGCGTGATGTTCTCTGTTTTGTTTCTTCACAGTTGTTACTACTGAAAACCCGGTGGTTGATTGTCGTATGCATATGGGGTGTCCGATGCGCATCGGACCAAAGTCTGTTCCGGTTTCTACCATCCGATCTACTTCAAAATCTGTGCACACAGATATTAAAACAAACAGCACAGATATTAAAGTTGTGCGCACAATTCTTAAAGTGGATCGGACGATCGAAACCGTCCGAACAGACTTTGGTCCGATGGGCATCGGACACCCTCCTCTTCTGTATCTTATTAGCTCAATCTTAAACCGGGTGCGTATCCTCTGAGATATCTCAATTTTTGCGTGACCTACGTGTCCGGTGCCTATTCGGGGGACGTAGGTGGCAGTATCATTGTGCTTTGAGATTCGTGCAGAACGTATTTGAACGATTGAGATATTCCAAAAAGTCACGCAAAGTTTGAGATATCTCAGAGGATGCGAATTCTCTTAAACCGACAGTGGTTATCTTCAAATAAAAAAAAAGACAGTAGTTATTTCATGGCCGAGATTCTTACGACTTTTCACCAACACCTTATTATTATTATTATTATTATCTGGCATTCTGGCTTCTTTCTCGCTCTAATTTATAAGCTGCATTTATAACTTCTTTTCATGGTCAGCTGGTTCATGTAATAATACGTAAATAACAGAAGTAGAGTGAGGTGGACCTCTTTAATTCCGGTTTTTATCGCTCCGTTATTCTGTTTTTGTGTTTTGGAATTCGGAGTCTCGTTCAGTACTGTTGCGTGCTACTTGTAGCGGGTTTGTTCATTTTAACCAAATGACTCGCTACATATGTAATGCCTTTAAAGAGGATACAAAATATGATATGGATCAGTTCGTATTTAATCAAGCACGAGAACCAATCTCCAATCACGAGTACGCCTAAAACCCTTTCCCTTTCGTCTTTCCATCTCAAAATTTGGCATCATCGAACAGAGCAGCGAAGAGGAGAAGAAAGAACAAAAAGAGAATCAAGCGATTTCTAGCTTGAGAAGAGAAATCCGGTATTTGTCTATTTTTATTCAGATAGCTTTCTTTTTTCAATCAATTTATTGGAAAATTTCTCATTCATTGTCTCCGTGCCATTTGTTTCGCTAGTTTTTTTCTTGTTCATTAGTTGTTTGAGACTCGATTTTCTTCCATTAAATTTATCCGATTCAAATGAAGAGATATTACATAGCTTAATCAATCATTATAGGATCGTAACTAGTTTAATGACATGTATATGTTGTATTGAATTATCTAACTACTTTTTATTATACCGGAAAAGAATGCGACCTCTACTTCGATCTAACTAATTAGATGCTAATTAAGTTGCATATTATCTAAGTAAATGAATAAATTATTCCATCCGATTATATTTGAATTTTAGTTATGTAGGTTATCTAAGATAATAATCTTGCTAGATATTATCTAAGATCGAGTGTGATAATTAGAATGAATCATGGATTAACAAGGTTAGCAGTTAATTTAAGAATTCAGAATAATACTAACTCAATCTTTGATTAGAATAACGGAATAGCCGTTAATCAGAAATAGAGCATAGAAAAATTGTGTTCAAATTAATACGGAAAAGAGTTTCCAATAGCTCACTAACCCGAGTTAGAGCTATTCTCATTTCTCAAACCTATCCAATCACGAAGTTATCTAATATTTCCATCCAATTATATTTGAATTTTAGTTATCTAAGTTGCGTAAGGTAATAATCATGCTGGCTGGTGGTATATTAATTATCTAAGTTATCTAAGATTATTTCCATCCTATATTTTTTTTAGTTCCCGACTAATCAAGTTAATTACAAGCAATAATTAGTTGACCCGATTTAACAGAATATAACAGGACAAAAAAAAAACATGTGACGCCATTTTGTTGGGCTCCACCGCCTGGGAAAACTGAATTGGCTTCATTTGAACAAAAAATTCTTTTATAGAGTTCTTTATTAAATTTTTGGAAAACTCAGTACCTTATCAGCAAGGTTGTATACTTGTATCTAGATCTTTTTAGACCAGATGCATCTGACACGCAATTAATGAAGAAATTTAGCATATAAGCCCCTAGATTCTTCTTTATTCTTAGTCGAGACATTTTCCTTTTTCAATTAATCCGCATAGAAAATTTGTATTTGGTAAAATATTCAGTTTCTTATATTCGACTGCATATTTGGTCGCATATTTTGCCGGATATCCGCATATTCGGTATTCGGTTCCTTATATTCAGCCGACATATCTGCATATTCGGTCGCATATTCGGCTTATGATGTAAAGTCAATTATTTATTAGATATTTTCTTAATTTGCATACAAATTAATATCAATTCTCATTTTAAAATCTGCACATATAAATACGAATAAAAATCTGAATATGCAACCGCATACCGTATATGCGGCATGCAGTGACCTTCCACATACCACATACGAATCAATATTAAAACACTGGTCTAGTCTATCAACTTTCATTTATTATTTGAGAAATTCATATATTGTTAAAGAATTTCAATTCTTGATTATTTTTACGCATATTGTGCATAAATATATATTACATTTTCGTTATGGATGACCAAAGTATGAATTATAGTTTGTGGTTGTTAAAATTATCAAATTCATATATTATCAAAGAATTCCAATTCTTTATTAATAATTAGTACCAGCCAAGGAAAAGACAAAATTTTGAGAAATCTAAGTTTTTCTCCGCATAAGGATCATACTTTGTATTCTTTTTTTTGAAAGATGGATCATACTTTGTATTCGCTATACGAATTCTTATCACGAGGGATACCATGATAAATGCATTACGGATCCACTCCTACAATGGATCTATTTTTATTTATATCTTTATGTCAATCCGAAGAGTTAAACATGATATCCACAAATTATACTTGGATATCAAATTTAATATTTTTTAAGAATTATTAATATTTTCTTAGACAGGTGCATCACTATTTTTTTATTGAATAAGCTAAGATTGGATCGAACTTTCTTTTCGTACAAAATCGAACATAATTCCCATGGTGGGGTCCCAGAGTTTAGCATAAATTATCTTTTCAGGACATCGCACAAGTCTACTTCAACCGAAAGATCGAGACGCCTCTTGAAAAAGAAAATTAATAACGAAGAAACAAGAGAAAACGAAAGGAAGATAAGTTGTTTATCAAAAACTGTATTGTACGATATTCTTTTTTCCCTTTAGCATGATCAAAATCGGCAGTGGCAAAGGGCAACACTCTCTTTTTTTTTTTGAAAGCCGGGCAGTGGCTGCCAGGGCAACACTCTCAGTGTGTGAGATTATAGTTTCGAAGTTCAGATAAGGATTCCTTATTAACAATTAAATAGAAGTTGGTAAAAAAAATATTCTGATTCTTAGATTAATTTTCAAATTGTTCATCCCGTCTTTACGAGAAAAGCAAGTCCAACTTGAATAGATTTAAAGACCATGGTAATAATCTTTTGATATTTTATTGAAGCAAAAAAAAAATTATAACTAATGAAGATTAATTCAAAATTTTCTCCAATGCAAATTTGTATTTTGAAGGGAGAGGAGCCTGAAAAACATCTCTAATTCAGAAAAATATTTATGGCAATTTTAACATCAAATATTTGTACATTCATATGTCCATTTTGATTTCTTTTCTACAGTTTCACTGTTCCAATCTACTAGATATAGTAACACCAAATATTTGTACATTCATATGTCCATTTTGATTTCTTTTCTACAGTTTCACCGTTCCAATCTACTAGATATAGTAACACAAGTACTTCGCTATATTAATAGGAGCAGGGGCTGAACCAGTAACATAAGTACTAGATATAGTAACATAAGTCCATTTTAACATAAGTACTTCATTTGTTATAGGGGGTTTATACATGTAAAACAAACAAATTAGCATAATTTTTATATACTTAGTAATGCAATTTTTCAAATCTTGGGGTGGCTTAGCACCCCCAGCTATACCTATGGTCCGCCCTTGAATAGGAGTAGAACTATGGTGTTTTAAGCTCTCAAATTATTTGATAAACTTAACTTCAAAATTTATCAGAATAATTTCACAAAACAAATCAAATCGTTGAAACTGAAATTACATTATGAGTATGTCAAATTTAAGAATTTACGAATTAAAATTAAGTATGTATTTAAGAGGTCAAAAGACAATGAAATATGAACGTATTAAAATTAATATATAAATATTTTTTTATTACTTGACTTTATATTAAATTTATTCGAAAATTTATAAATTTTAAATATAAACATATTATTCATGAAGTAGATCGATTTCAACTAAATAAAGTAAATTAATTTCGAAATTTTAATTTTTTTATATAAAATCATTCCAATAAATTTTAAAATTAAGTTAACCAAATAATTTGAGAGCTTAAAACACCATAGTTCTACTCTGTTAGAGAGGCTCATAACCAATTAATGTTAAATTGCTGATGGGGAACCGTCTCATGGGAGGACAGGGGCGTCTCCATTTCTCACAAATAAGAGTATCCAGTCCTCAATCAAAATTGGTGATTAGGGGTGTCATACTACATAGGTTAGATGGAAATATTTTCATATCTGTATTCGTCATGATAACAGATAATTTTTTTTTATCCGTATGTGATAAATTAACAGAAAAATCTTATCTTTACCAGACTTTTCAAATACGATACGGATCAGATAAATTGATAAAAAAAGTGTCATCAACATCTCGATTTGAGTTTTCAATAAAATGTTTTTTTAAACATGACAAAAAAAAATAATGTATACAACTAATTTGTATTATGAAAATTTATAGTACAAAATTTTATTGTATGATGTATCATCTCCATACTAATATATATAGTTTTATTTTAATAAGTTTCTTATATGATAATGAGTAAGAAATGATCTTTATCTAAATTCTTACCCTTTTATGATAACAGATTTTTATTTCATCCTCACTTGTATCCGAATAAATCTTACTTCTATCCGTCTTTTCAAATACGATATAGATCAAATAAACGAAAAAAAGAGTGTCATTGACAGAGGCAAATCTAACCTATATGAATGGGGTCAAAGTCAATTGACCCTCCCTCATTCATTTTCATTTTTTTTATACTTAGACTTTATATTTGATATATTTTAAAATAGGGATTCAAATGCACTATTTTTTTTTTGTGCTCCAATATGCTCCACATTCTTTATCTTCGTTTTCAAAGTCCGAACAGTCGATCTGAACCACTCAATATGATCTTCATAATAAAATAAGTTTGGAGACCAAATTTTATATTTTTTAAAATTTGTTTACTATTTTTTTAGATAGGTACAAAATCACTGATTTTAAGGAGATTTTGGACCATCCGATAAAGTGATATTGTACCTATGAAAAAAATAGTATAACAAATTCTAAAAAATATAAAATTTGATCTCCAAGCATAATTTTATTATGAATATCATGTTGAGCGGTTCGGATCGTCTATTCGGACTTTGAAAATAGAGATAAAGAATGTAGAGCATATTGAAGCACAAAATAATAATGCATTTGAATCCTCCTCTTTAAAATAAAATATTATGGATAGTTTGAAATTGATATTATAGTGAGAAAATTTTATATGCTTAACCTCCAAAACTCCACACCTGATCATTGACACCTCTTTTGGTGATCGTAGTGCATCACAAGTGATGATGCATGAGATAATGAACACATATCCTCCGCATTAATCAAAAGAGAATCTTTTGTGTTAATTTATCTCGACCACCTGATTTTAAACGGAATAAATCTGACCATCTAATTTTAACACGGAGCACTTTAAAATTAGTGTGGATCTAGTCTACATGAAACTTAATGCGGATCGGATGGCCATATGCATTAACTCAAAATATTCCCTTTTGAATTAATGCAGAGGATACGAATTCTGAGCTAATAGCAAATATGTCCTGCCCATTTATTATAGAAAAATAATCATGGCCTGCCGATTTAATGCAGAGGATGCGAATTCTGAGCTAATAGCAACTATGGCCTGCCGATTTATTATAGAAAACTAATCATGGAAGATGGTTGCATGGTAAGCGACAAGTCAAATATGTTAGGGTTTTGTTGTAACGGGGGCCACGTACAGTTATATAAGACAGCTAGCCAATTACACTACGCAACTCCTAATTTATGTTGGACTGGGTTCACAAGCAACTCCTAATTCATTCTTCCACGTACGCCACCGAAGATTACACGGCACTTTGTTTTGAGGGTTACTTTTGCTGGACACGGAGTAACACTTGGTACCTGAGACCATAATATATTCATGCAGAAAAAAACATGTTAGATAAAAGACAGCTAAGAATCAATATCATATCATATATAATAATGTAATATAACTCAAGACGAAATTTAAGGTTGACCAGAGTAGACGGTGACATTTTTCGTTTCTTTTGACTTAATGACTTATAATATATTATATACTGAAATATGTTAGTTAGACCATCTTTAATTACATAATTTTTATATTAAAAGGTTCGTTATTAGAAATTCACGTTTGGAATCATATATCAACTCCATTTGAATTTCATTCTAATTTTCGCTATTATAAATAACTCACCTATTATATTGAGTTATCGTCGTTCGTATCATTTCATATTACAAATGACAAATCAATCCAACCAGATCATAAAGTTTGGTACATCCTGTCACAACTTGTAACTATCCGTGTCCCTACTCCACGTGTAAAACATCAGATTACACTTATCTTTCTTTCTTTTTTTTTTTCTTTTTTTTACATATACCGGTAGACAGGAGCGCGTATCCTCTGCATTAATTACTCAAAAGAGAATTTTTGGAGTTAATAAATATCAACCGTCCGATCTGCTTTAAAATCCGTACAGACTAGATCCGCACTAATATTAAAAAAATCTAGTGTTAAAATTAGACAGCCGGACTGACTCCGTTTAAAATCCGACGGCTGAGATGCATTAACTCAGAAGATTTCCTTTTAAGTTAATGCAGAGGATACGTGTTCGGGAGACACACTCTGTCTTGTTAGCTATGATCGAAACTAATAATCTCCACATGGGGCATATGCAAAGCCTGGCACAGTACGTGGCATTAGATTACACCAATCATCACGCATCAACTGGGCCCACCCCAATTATTGCATTTGTGAATTGTGACGAGCCATTTTTGCATTTGCCCCTTCATCTTTTTTATGCATACCTGTGACCTCTCCATTTTATTCTTCCCTTGACTGTTGGCGCCATTTATTTTCTTTCCATTCTTCTCTCTTCGCTTCCGCACTCATCCTGCCTTTTCTTGTACTCATTCTATTTCGCGTTACCAAATTTCTCGTCAGGAAGCGCAGAGGTCACATAATTCGCCAAACCTGGAACAAGAGCTGGAATTGGGTGGGAATTGGAAGCTCGTACAATGGAGAGCGAAGCGCCGCACCACCATTTTGGCTGGGATGGAGGGAATGATACTCGCGATACGGACATCGAGAATAGCCTGGACGGGCCGGGCGTGAGCATGTCGTTGGAGAGATACGGATCGGATCACTCGGACCTTCACGAACCGTTAGTTCGAAAGAGGACCATGAATACCACCTCGCAGATTGCTATTGTTGGCTCGAATGTGTACCCGATAGAAAGTCTAGATTACGAGTAAGTAATTTTTATAATTTATTTTTTCTTGGTTTCAAATTCGGTTATCAGATTTGTTTGTCTGTTAGAATTTTCAATTTTGGTCGAGAAGCTATAATACGTTCCTTTTTAAGATTAAACTTGCCACCTAGCTCGTACCAGTACCAGATTACCAAGGTGCAGTGTTTTTCCCTTTGAACAGTACCACAATCCCGGTAATGTAACGCATCCTCTGTAATGCAAGGATGTCCCATTATAATAAACTCAAGATTTATTTTTTATTGTTGCTTTAGAATTGTAGAGAATGATTTGTTCAAACAAGACTGGAGATCAAGACAAAAGATTCAAATAGTTCAATATGTTGTTTTGAAATGGACTCTTGCAATGCTTATTGGTCTCTTGACTGGATTAGTTGGTTTCTTCAATAACATGGCAGTTGAAAATATTGCTGGATTTAAACTTCTATTGACAAGCAATCTCATGCTTAAGCATAGGTAAATTTTGAATTTTCTATTGCATAGCATATGTAGGTGCATTATTACAAGCACTAAATTAGGTGAAATTGAGCTATTTGAGCACTCACTTAGTCAATTGATGGTCTAATATGAAGATGATGGTAAATAGGTCCAAAATAAAACCCAAAACCAGTTTCATGCACATTAGTACTTTCCAGTGAGAAAGGAAATATTTTTTATGTATTTTAAATTGTTCATCCTTTTCTAAAAAATTACTGGTAAAACAAGAAATATTGTTAATTTAATGCACTTATTGTGGTGGTGCTTCCAGCGCAGATATGCATTAGCATTCTTCACGTATGCCGGTTGCAACATGATTTTGGCAGGTACAGCTGCAGCAATGTGTGCTTACATTGCACCGGCAGCTGCAGGGTCTGGAATTCCTGAAGTCAAGGCGTATCTCAATGGAGTTGATGCTCACTCCATTTTGGCTCCAAGCACTCTGTTTGTAAAGGTACCATATAATTGCGACTAAAGGCTATTGTTGTGGATATCACCCAGTATTTTCTCCTATCGAAAGCAGTTAATTTTTCTTATATTTGCAAAACAAATGCTCAATTTTGTCGTTTGAAGAATAATTCATATTCAGCAAATTATTAACAGCTTTTCCTTTGCTGCAAAAAATGTCCTATTTTGTAAGCTCAAATTGAAATTGAAACTAAGTGCTGACTTTAAGTCAAAACAAATAACCTGTGAAGCAATTCTGTTGATTTAATATGATAAGTGCTTGTTTGTCCATTTTTCCTTGGACTGATGTTAGGTTAAGCACTTTTGTTTTCAAAGTCTCGTGTTATTCTGAATATGTTGGTAATGTTGGGGGCCAATTTGCAAAAGTGACATACAATCCTTTACTTTAATCTCCTCATGTGTTTCTTCTCCCCATGTGCCAGATATTTGGTTCTATTCTTGGTGTATCGGCAGGATTTGTACTAGGCAAAGAGGGGCCCATGGTGCATACAGGGGCTTGTATTGCTAACCTGCTTGGTCAGGGTGGGTCCCGCAAGTACCATCTGACATGGAGAGGGTTCAGATATTTCAAGAATGATAGAGACCGGCGTGACCTCATTACTTGTGGTTCTGCTGCTGGGGTTGCAGCTGCCTTCCGTGCCCCTGTTGGAGGTGTGCTTTTTGCACTTGAAGAAGCCGCTTCATGGTATAAATAATTTATTCTTATTCAACAAAAAATTTAAAATTATATGAATTACCGAACCCACTCAAGCGGTACGAATATTGGGAAATCTTCGCCAGAGGGAGTGGTGACCCTTGTTCTGGTATGAGGGCAACGAGGGTTTTCCTTGACATTGACTAAGTTTTTATTAGGAAATATTACAACGGAAGGTAACATATTACATGGCAAAGTACTAGTCATTTCCAATCAGATAACTAGATAAGTTATCCTAGAGAAATGAAAGTGATATCATAATCAAAACAGATAAATAAGTTTCTGCTTATTGCAAGGAGATTGATGAAATAAAAATCTAAAACTCATAAAGGCATCCATCCTACTCTCATATATACAAAGTTAGAATTAAATTAAATTTATGTTGTTGCTTTGACAGGTGGCGTAGTGCACTTCTGTGGAGAACTTTCTTCACAACAGCTATTGTTGCTGTGGTACTGAGAGGCTTCATCGAGTTCTGTAAGAGCGGGAAATGCGGTTTATTCGGCGAAGGAGGCTTGATAATGTTTGACCTAAGTGAATCTGTCCCCACTTATAGCATGCCAGATTTGATTGCAATTTTGGTTCTAGGTGTAGTTGGTGGTGTGTTTGGAGGCCTCTTCAACTTCCTTTTGGATAAGGTCCTTCGCGCTTACAGCATTATCAACGAGTATGTAAATTATTCTCTACATTTTATATATAAGCAACACCAACTGCTTAGATTAAGCCTAATCGAGCAAATAATTATCCCTGACCCTGAGTATGATAAAAAAGAAATTGCCCTTAGTTTTTCATTCTGGTCCAACCAAGTTCTTGTTTATTTGGATCACAAATTCCAAAATTTGCTTGGCTCAATATCACTTCAATTTAGAATAGTGAGGGGACGTCTCAATATAATTTTACTTTTTTTTTTATTACAATTAACGAAACTTCAGATGTCATTTACATCTACCCTTTTATAAAATATGAAATTCAACAAGCATGTGTGATTTTCAAGTGATTATATGTAAAATCACCCCAAAAGAGCAATTATTTATATAATATCCTAATAATTTTTTTGTTCTCAAATTATTCTTTCAGGAGGGGTGCCCCATTCAAGATACTCCTAACAATCACAATCTCCCTGCTTACCTCATGCTGTTCCTTCGGCCTTCCTTGGCTAAGAAGCTGCACGAAATGCCCGGCCGATGCTGTCGAGCCGTGCCCGACGGTCAGCCGGTCGGGCAACTACAAGAACTTTCAGTGCCCCCCTGGGTACTACAACGGCCTCGCCTCCCTTTTCTTCAACACCAATGACGACGCCATTCGCAACCTCTTCAGCTCCGGCACCCAAAATGAGTTCCACCTCTCCTCTCTCTTCATCTTCTTCACCGCCATCTACAGCCTCGGCATCCTCACCTATGGCATTGCCGTCCCCTCTGGCCTTTTCATCCCTGTTATTCTCGCTGGGGCCACTTATGGTAGGTTCGTGGGGACCATTCTTGGCTCCATCACTGACTTGGATCCTGGGTTGTTTGCTCTACTTGGTGCCGCCTCTTTTCTCGGTGGTACAATGCGTATGACAGTGTCAGTCTGCGTTATATTGTTAGAGCTCACCAATGAATTGTTGATGCTTCCTTTAGTGATGCTCGTTCTTCTCATATCGAAAACTATTGCTGATTGTTTTAACAAGGGAGTGTATGATCAGATTGTGGTAATGAAGGGGCTGCCATATATGGAGGCCCATGCTGAACCATATATGCGGCACTTGGCCGCCAGGGATGTAATCTCGGGACCACTTATTAGTTTCTCAGGTGTTGAGCAGGTGGGGAACATAATCAATGCTTTGCGGTTGACGGGTCATAACGGTTTTCCTGTGGTAGACGAGCCGCCTCTTTCTGATACGCCTGAGTTGGTTGGGTTGGTTTTGAGGTCACATCTGTTGGTTTTACTGAATGGGAAGAGGTTTACAAAGGATAGGGTAAGACAGCCACGCGAGAATGTGTTGATGGGATTTGGCGCGACCGATTTTGGGAAATCAGGTTTGGGTAAAGGACTCAAGTTACAGGATTTGGAGATAACAGATGAGGAGATGGATATGTATGTAGACATGCACCCAATTGTAAATACCTCACCTTACACTGTTGCTGAGACTATGTCTCTTGCCAAAGCTCAGGTTCTATTTCGGGCTCTTGGATTGAGACATCTCTGTGTAGTACCAAAGGATCCTAAAGTAAGTATCTCTCCTTCTCTCTGCTGGTATTGTTACTTTGGGGTACACATTTTGACAGGGCAGTTTTTGATTCATACAAAAGCATCAACAATAGAGTGAAAACTGTGCTGAGTATATCTTGTGCTATGCATGAATTAAAACTGTGCTATCAAAATGTGTGCCCTTACTTTGTTGACCACCTCTGGTATATTGAAGAACAGTGTACCAGTATTGCTGTTTTGGTTGAATAATTCCTGAATAACGACTTTATTGTGTACCTAATTTATTGATTCTTGAGATTTTCTTGTTGAGTTTCAGACTACCAGCATTGGAATTAGCCTGCTGTTACTGGTCCAATATCGTGGGTTCATGTTACAAAGATATCATCTAATAATTATAATTAGAAATTAAGTATATTCTTAGTGTGTACTTGCTGATTTTTGTTTTACAGGGACCACCTATTGCTGGAATTTTGACGAGACATGATTTCATGCCAGAGCATATTCTTGGTCTTTTCCCGCATCTCAAACCAACGAAACCACTTCGTGCAACAACATGAATTATTTCTTATTATCATTGGTTTTTTGGTGCGGGTTGTGCATTACACTTATGAGAGGCCCCACCTTGCATTTTTACTGTCATTAAACTATCTTTTCTATTTGAGGTGGCAAGAGTATGTAATCGGACCTTTTTATCGATGAATATATGAATATAGGCTAGACCCTTATTCAGTCATTCCTTAAAAAAAATACAATGTTGTTCTTTAGATGTTTTTGGTTACTTTTAAAGGTTTTTATAGAGAAACAGATTGCGTTGTTGGATCTTAATCCAATATTGAGCATATATGTAATATAATAATGAATTATATACTGTTATATATGATTGTCACAATTAAGTGATCTAATATAGCATTAAGATATTAGACAATTTTTTTTTTTAATAGGGTGTGGTCCATAAATGTGTAAAATTATTCAGACAAATATCAAATTATTGATAGACTGATTCTAAGATTTGCAATTCAGAAAACTGCCTATCCATAAGGTTTGTGCGGGCATAGGTGCGACCCTATGAGGCTGCACAAAATCAGAATAGATGTGTAGAGATGCACATCAAGTTGGACTGGAAACAGAGAACATTTGCGGCCATATGTGCGGCCCAAGGGGGCACACAATATTCTGTGCGATCACCCGTGCAGTCACACAGGGCCACACGGGCTCGGAGTTAGTATTAAGCCTTGTAAACAATTCGTGAGGCCATCGGTGCGGCCAGACAGGGCCGCACAAAATGGCAGAGGTTGGTTTTGAACTTGGGAACTTGGCTAGACAGGGAAAAGCACAAAAACTGAATAGACGTTTTTCTCTTTAGAAAAAAATACAGTTATGTGTGTTTTCTCCTTTCTTCCACCATCAAAGAACTGATAAGAGAAATCTATTATGAAATTTGGAGAGAATTTCTCAAGGGCCATATATTGTTGCCTTGGAATATGTATTCCTACAACCATACAAAGACCAGGGGCGAATTTACATTCATCCGTGCGGGTGCTAAGCCACTCTATGATTTTAAAATTGTAGTTATATATATTGAAATTTAATTGAAAGTTATTATTTAAAAAAAATTTATATAGTTCAGCCATCCTCATAAAATAGCACATGTTTACTTGTGGCCTAGTGGTTATAGCTTATCTTATAGTTGTGGAGAGCTTGGGTCCAATTCCCACCAACAACATATTTTGTTTTTAAATTTTAGCACTCCCTATTATGATTTTCTGGTTCCGCCCCTGACGAAGACCCGATAAGAAGAGGGCTTCTTGCCAGATTCTAGTCTCGCGCTCACGAAAACATTAGGCGATCTCTCAAAGGATCGAGTTATTCCATGGTAACATCTATGGAATCAGGTATTATGTTCCGCATTTCATATTTAAGTTTATGGTTGGCTTTTGGCATAGACGGTTCTTAGGTTAAAGTAGGAATTGTTTCTTCTTTTCCGGGATGTAAGTATTTGACCTCTAGATGAGATGTAATTATTTGATCTCTAGATAAGACGTAATTATTTAGCCTTTTATGCGCATCCAAAATATTTTTGTGTTCTATGACTTAGGAAATGTTGTTTTGCTCATTACGATTTTGGGTTAGGGTAATTAAATAAATTTGAAAAATAAATCATGTATAATCAGAACTGTTAGAAGAGTAATGAAACTGGGTTTTCCGGTTTTCCCATCAATTTCAGTGTAAAATTTAAAAAAAAACTGTTAGAAATTTTCCTCTTAGTAAAAATATATAATACAATCAATCAGAATAAAAACATATTTTTGTAAAAAAAAAAAAAAATCAGGCACCAGATTAATAAGGATTAAATGCATATGTTTAGTAAAGTATTTTGACATAAAGAGTAGCGAGAAAACTTATTTCCAAATTACCATCCACGCAGATTCAATCTGCATGGAAACCTACCCTTCTGTGCAATTAAACATCTTCGCAATTTGGGGTGAACAAATATGGTCAGGATGACATCTATTCCATGGCCCACATTTTAGGACCTAGATAATTGTCCCCCCATTATCATCCCCCCAATATCTCTTACTAAAAGACAAAAAAATTAGTTACCAACAATTTGATGGTTTAAATTTTCTGCAGTATTTAACTTCAATCTTTAGTATATTTATCGTGCATCAATCTAGTATTTAACTTCATTTATTGTAGTATTAACCATCGGCATCCAACAGTGAAAAATATTGTCCCCGCACCACCACCCCCATATCCCCCCACTAAAAGACAAAAAAAATTAGGTTCCGACTATTTTGAATATTTAAATTTTCTGCAGTATTTAACATCTATATATATTGTATTTATAGTGCATTAAACAGGTATTTAACTCTATTAATTGGAGTATTAACCGTTTGTCCAATAGCGACACAATCTTTGTCTCCGCAAAAAATGAAAATATCTGTCCCCACACATCTCCGCACTAAAAGACAAAAAAAATAGGTTCCGATATTTGATGGTTTAAATTTCTTGCAGTTTTTAACTTCAATCTTTAGTGTATTCATAGTGCATCGAACAAGTATTTAACTCCATTCATTGGAGTATTAACAGTCCGCTTCCAATATCGACACAATATTTGTCCCCGCAAAAAATGACAAAATAATTTGGTATCGTCCTAGCGTTCACGCACATCACTATTTAACTTTAGAAATGTTAGTATTTATCTTTAAAGTAAAAAAATATTAATCTCCAAAATTATAAATAAGTTGCATGGATTCTATTTAGCATCATATATCTTAGTATTTAACTTAAGGAATGTTAGTATTTAACTTTAGGAATGTTCGTATTTAACATTATGAAAGTTAGCATTTATTTGATGAAATAACAAAAGAAAAAAATATAATATTTATTCAGATTAAGAAAATAGATCAAATTTAATTAAGATAGATAATTAATGTGAGGAATGATGCTAATTGTGATAGTTAATTAATATGGAGAAAGTGCAGAGATGGAAATAGAATGTGAGGAGGATGCTAATTAAAATAGTTAATTAATGTGGGGAGAGTGTGAGAATAGTGGGGGGATGGAAGTGGGGGACTGGAAATAGTTATTCCACATTTTAATAGTCTCTTAGCAATTAAACAAATTAAACAAATAGACCAATATCCACTGGCCATGTTATGTACAGATTCAATCTGCGTGGATGTCTTTCTGCGTAGATTTAATCTGTGTGAAAAGTAACTTCCGAATTTCCACAAAACCTCTGATAAAGTCACTATTTTGAAACATTAAGGTAGTAACTAAAATTTCGGCAAAAATATAAAGTTTCTCGAAAACATTTTTTTTTTCATTTTCTGAATTTTTGTGGCTTGCTCTTATTCTTTTATCGATCCGGTTCATAAAACCGTCGGCAACATGCTTCGCATCCCGAAATTTTTATTAATATACAAAATTATTAACAAATTTAACAATCTATACAAAATATTAGTGGAGTTTGGAAAGTATCTATACCGATCACAGAGTCATCGGTTTCAGACAATCAAATCGCTGACAATCTCATTAGTTCCAGGATTGTGAAACCGATCACAAAATAAACAATTCCAGAACCGATGACATTGTCATCGGTTTCAACCCCTGGAACCGATGACACTGTCATCGATTCTAGATATGTTCCTATAAAACGCCCAACGCTCTGTTTTCTATGCAAGTCAGAGCGGTTATAGCGAGCAGTTTTGGATCTAACATTCTTCTAAAATTTGTTAACTTAAAAATAATAGTTTGTAAAAGACAATTGCATAGAAACAAGAAACATTATTATGAATATGGTTTCTGGACCCAAACATTATTATGCATAAAAAATATTTTAAATTACAAACCGTAATCATTACAAAAAATTTTAATATGAGTCGTTCGTTGTTTCAAAAAGTGTGCAGAAAGCATCAAAAATCGTGCTGGACTTAAACCGATAACATCGTCATCGGTTCTAGCTTTCTGAAACCGATAACGGATAGATTGTGAATTTCATAAAAAAATTGTATAGATTGTTAAATTTATTATTTATTTTGTATATAAATAAAAATTTCGGCTTCGCATCAGTATGCAACCTAGTTTTTTCTATATATGTAAACTGTGAAGCAGGACACAGAAATCAGAAATCAGAAATCAGAAATCAGAAATCTGATGCCGTACAAAATCATGACATAAAACACAGTTTGCCATAATAAAAGCTTTGACCTCTGATTTAATTTCAGAGTGATCAGTCACCAGTGATGCTGCCTTCGTTTTACCAGGCAACATTTCAAATGCCATAATGCATCTCAATTCTCAATAGTGTCTTTTACATTATCGATCATTTTTTTTCTGATTCGTACGAACATAAAAAAGAAGATGAAAATGAATTTTTTTTTTTTTTTTCTTCTTGATGTCTATTGTCAGAACTTGGCATCTCTTTGATCAATACTTCCAAGTCCTCAAAGAAATTAAATGTTAAACTCCCTATATTTAAAAAATTGCACAAAAAAAATTAGTCTGTTCAGAAGATTCTTTATTTTCCCAAACAGTGGGTACTATATTATTTAAACTAATAATAAAATCCCTGATACTTTGCGGACATAATGTTTCAAAAATGTTTTCCTAATTGTGGCGAGTTTAATTAAGGGCTTTTTTGGGCCGTTGTTTTATAATAGACCGAGGGTTTTTCAGTTCAGGCCCAATTAGTTTGACCCAATCGTATAGTTCTTTCTTTCTCGAATAAATGTGGTACCAATTTATTTATATTAACACTTAAATCTTAACGTGTAAATTATAATCATTATCAAAAGAAGATCACCAAAGAATCGCCAGCTTAAATTTTAATACACGTGGAGAAAATTATAGTACCAGAAAAAATAAACCATATTCAGATTTAAATATGTAAATAATTTATCCTTCTGGCACACTAAAATTACAGTTACATATTATATCAAATACACTTTTTTTTTACCCATTACTTTATATACGAGATTCCTAAACATCCCCAAATTAATTTTTTTTTATTAAACCCATTTTGCAACCAAACAATCGGCAAAGAGCCCTCCAGGAGTCTGGATCCTCTATGTTACCTCATTGTTTGAGTTTGAATCTGGTTCGTTCGATCAGCATTCAGGCCAATCTGGCTCAAACCTGTAATGTATTCTGGCTAATCCGGCCATGAAGCGACTTAAGGTGATATAAACTCCTTGTAACAGCGCTTGTTAGGAAATTGGGATACACATTTTTAGATGTGAAACATAAAAGAATTACTGGTTTACAAAATAGATCAAAATAAAAAAAATCTGTGGATGGATTTTACAGTGGTCTAGGCTGTATAGGGGTGCAACCGATGTGGGGCCCCTAGGAGATGAAAGGTTTTTAGTGGAAATTTTTTATCAATAGAAATTATAAAATTCAAATATTAAAAAAATAGAAAGAGTACCTGTATTGCAACAAATATAGTAAGATCAGAGTCACTGGCAACTAGGGCTGTAAATGAGCTGGCTCGGGCCGAGCTGGGCCTTAGCGCAGCTCGTTAATTCTGGACTGAGCTGTTAGTGAGCCAGCTCGTTAACAGCTCGCGAGCTAAAATCTCAGCTCAAACTCGTGACGAGCCGGCTCGCGAGTCAGCTCACGAGCCACGAGCTGGCTCACTGGGTTTTGTTGGACCTTGTTTTAAGAAGAAAATAAATTTTACAAATCTTTTTGGACCAAGCTGAACCAAGCTTGACAGTATAAAATACACACAAATTCATACAAATTCACAAATTGATGCCTAGCCGAGCTAGCTCGTGAGCTGGCGAGCGAGCTAAGGCCTTAGCTCAGCTCGTTAATTTTGGCCCGAGCTGTTAGCGAGCCAGCTTGTTAATAGCTCGGTCCACTATCAAATGAGCTGTTACCGATCGAGCCAGATGTGAGTCACGAGCGAGCCACGAGTTATCAGCTTTTTGGACAGCCCTACTGGCAACGATCCATCCATTTATAGATCGGAGTCAATGACTCAAATCTATAATTTTATATTTTTTATTAATTATATTGAATTCTGTAAAAAAGACGTCACATTTGATCAAGTTTTAATAAAAAATAATAAAATTATGGATTGGAGTCAATGACTCCGATCCATAAAGAATGGACCGTTGTCGCTAACTCCGATCTTACTATATTTGTTACAATACAGGTACTATTTCTGTTTTTGTATATTTGAATTTTTTAATTTCTATAGATAAAAAATTTCCGTTTTTAGCTATCCCCATCTCATTTACTATGATATCGTTTTGAGTTGGTTTGCTCTTTTTCCTACACACCCGAATCTATTTTCTATTGTGTGATTCCTTTTCACATAAAGTTTTTTAGATATAGTGTGATTTGTAAGCAACCAACCATAGAATCATAATAAGGAGAGAAAAAAAGGTGATAGAAAGCAAAGCAAGAAAGATTGATCAAGGATGGTGGATAACCCAAATCTTATTATTTGTTCAAATGTCAAAAAGATTGGTCAATTGCATGATCTTAAAGCAGATTTATTTTATTTTATTTTGTCTACTTTTATTCTTATTTGACTTTTTTATTTCTTCTCCTTTTAACTTTTACTTCATCGGAGACAGTTCGATGGTCATCGGACCAAAAGTTAGGTCAGGACTACCTTATGTGCATCAAAACTTGCATGAACAATTTTAAGATTCATACATATCAAGTGTGTATGAATCTTAATTCGTATTGGACAGTTCTAATCAGGCATCAAACTGATTTAGAAGACAATTTTGTGGTTCTAGTTTAATGGATTTTTGAGACGGTTTAGGTATTAAAAAATATAGTAAATGGACATGGAGAACTCACTTTATCTCTTGTGTTTGCATCTAACTTACTAGCTAGGAGAACTTACTTTTTTTTATTTTTTTTCTCCAATTAATTTCTTTCAGGACATATTCAGCAGCATGAAAATTTTGTGAGAATGAGAATTTTTAATAAGAGAATGGGAATTTCAATTTGTCAAAACTAAAGTTATTTAACCCATGAAAAAATTTAGGATATAGGTGTTCGGCAAATACATGAGAAATTTGTTAGGATGTTGGTTTGTTTTTTCTTTTTATAGAAGATGTAATACTACAATTAAACTATATTAAGTGTATTAATACTAATTACTGATTAAGTGTATTAATTGTGTTAGTTTATTAATGTCTTGTATTATTAAATTGTGTTTGTTTAATTAATTTTAGCATTTGTATTATTA
Organism: Carex arenaria; assembly: GCA_964058825.1. Classification (NCBI taxonomy): domain Eukaryota; kingdom Viridiplantae; phylum Streptophyta; class Magnoliopsida; order Poales; family Cyperaceae; genus Carex; species Carex arenaria. Next base: position 103,068 of record CAXKVW010000574.1, on the reverse strand, counting down.
AATTATATTTGTTTAATTGAGCGCTTGATTGTACAAATTAATGTTAGTTTAATTAATCAAACAAGTATTTATTAGTATAATTCCACTTTTAATTAATTAAATGTTTACCTATATATTTTAATTAATGAACAAAAGTTACTATCTAAATTTTAAACAACTTGGAACAAAAGTTATTATATATATTTCAATTCTTTTGATTCTTCACATGCAAGAGAAAGAGGCGCACTATCTGGGGAAAAAAACGGAGCTCCAAGTGAATGTATTTTTTCTATAAAAATTGAAGAGAACAAGAGCAAGATATTCATATGGAAATTTTAAATAAGAAATAAAGCTTGTATGTCGAACGAGTAATAGGAAATTTTCCAACAAACAAGCAAATTCCAAAATAAAAACCATGAGAATCAATCCACTGAAGAGGTCCTCATTGTATCAAGAAGAAGAAAAGCAACTTTTCCTTAAATAAAAAAGTGACAACCGTCACCGAAATTCTCTCTGAGATTGTCTTTTTAAAATGTCTTAATTTGGTATCCACACAAGGTGATTTGTTCTATTTATTTATTAAATCAAAGATGATATGATATGCACATTATATTGGAGAAAAAGAAGAAAAGATGGATCGGTGAGGTGGAGTTGTATTTATCAATTGATGATTGAATATTTCCGTACAAGCTTTTATTGTTATGTAGAAAACCTACTTTGAATAAATTATGTTTCTCACAATTATAATTATGGAACTTTCTTAAAAAGGCACCTCAAAATCATTTTTTTTTTTACTCATAAAAGCGCCCAAATGTATGTTCTCCGTTAGCAAACAAGGGAGGAAAAAAATAAAGGTGGCTTCGTTGTGAGAGAAAATTACAAAAAAAAAAAAAAAAAAAAAAATCCGGGTCATATTTGAAGTTTTTTTTCTTGTGTTTTTTTATTCCCTCCGATTAAATGGAGAAGGCTCAGTTTTTTGTCAATTTAAATTTTCAGTTCTAAGTTAAAATGAAAAATAGAATCCGATTCCAACCAGAGGTGCATGAATCCACCAAAGTACAGCTTAGATTTAATCCAAGTGTAGCTGTAATGCATATAAATATATGAATAGTGTGAAGTTATTCGAAGAAAATAAAATTACAAATATTTTTGTAATAATTCGTAAATTTCGTATTTACGAATTGCTCAACAATAATTCGAGAGCGTGTTTAACTCTTTTATTCATAAGAAAAAATGCTATAAATAAAGAACTAACATATATTGCAAATTTGTGAAAGCATTTTCATTGAATTTTTTATATTTTATTTTTTGGGTTTAGGGTAATTTCTAATTAGAAAAATTGCTTTTCAAGAAACAGATTGCTAGTTGTTTCTATTGGTTTTCGTTCCTAGCTTTCTGTCGCTCTAACTTGCTAATAATTGTTGATCTGGATGCCAAAGAATTAATGAAAGGTTATTTGCACGAGCATAAAGTTTTACAAATTAAAATTAACTTAAGGAATTTCATGTATAGCCCAGTTAATTGCCTGTTATATTAAAAACTCAATCTCAATTTATAAAATAATTATTTCCCCCATTATTTAAAAAAAAAAACTATAGCATGTTTAAGCGAAATGTTCAGTCTACTAATTGACCGGTTGTGAGGATGAATAATTTATTTCTTACTTGTGATGCGCACACTAATGTACGCCTAAATGTCATTATGTGTGCATCAAATAGAGAAATGACTCACTTGTCCTCGAAAATTATCTAATTAGAGGACCGAATATTTCTCTTATGCAGACTGCATATTTTAATTTTATTTAATAGATGGTAAAATGAGTATTTTATATATTTATAATGAGCTTTAAATGAATAAAGTGCAATAAATTGAACATACTTGTGGGTTGTTTAAATTTAGAAGAGTAAATATCATATTTTAAATTTTTAGAGAGAGAAATACGTAATTTCAATATTTTCTTAGAAGTATACGTGAAATTTGCCCATTTTTATTTGATGTTTGACAGTTATTTTTAATTTATTCTTGATATTACTAAAGTAGATTCTCTCGCTATGTTATCATCCAATTTTTCCTTTTTCTCAGTACAAGCTACCCTGAACAGCATTCGGATACATATCAAATCGGACGGCCCAGATTTATTCTCAGCCGGTGTCAATTCGGAATAGTGCAGGGCCAGTATTATTTATGCTTTGAGATTCGTGCCAAGTTAAAAAAACAATTCTGGAACGTCCGTTTCAATTGTCCTCAGTCAGGTAACCAGAGGGAATGTGAAGTCACAGCATTCATCTACTAGCGTAGGTATAAATATATTCTTCAAAATTGCCTGGTACAAGTATATAAAGCAGGGAGATTTTACTGAAAGGACACTGAATCATGTGCAACTATTACCAAATCCAGAGGTTGATGGAGGAATTGAACAGGGAAGAACAGTCTAAAATGAGACAAAAATGCCCCAAACAGAGAGATGATGTGATTTCCTTAGATTTGGTTGTTGCCAAGGTACAAGACTACAAATGCCTGACAAAAATCTACAATTTCAGTTTTCCCATCTCCCCCACCTTCCACCTTCCTTTCCTTTTTCCAACAACTCATCATCATAGTATGTATTTTTTATATTTATATTTATATTTATCCATCATATTTTTTGTGTGGAAAACTGAAAATGCTAAGTTAGTGCCTACTCTACTCTACTCTACTGCCTAGTATTCATTTTCATTCATCACATTTTTTTAGCGCAATTATGTAGAAGAACTTTGAATGCGTGGTGTTTGTTATTATTCTCTCGTTGAAAGTAATAACTGTCTTGTCTACTTGAGCAATTTGATTAAAAATATAGGCATTTCAATGGGCTCAAATTAGTGATGTCATTTAGAGAATGTTTTATATAATGTTGTAAAATGCGGTTTTGTTTATACATGCAGAAAGTCACTGCATACCGCATATGCGGAATTTCATGCAGACTTATATATGCAGATTTTAAACTATATATTAATTTATTTCTACTCAAAACATGCAATATATTCCCATTAAAATTATTCAAACAATAAATTCGCACATATGCGGACCAATATGCGGCCAAATGCGGTTCATGTGGACCAATATGTGGACATTTGCGGCCCAATATGCGGCTGCATATGCGAAACCGCATATTTGAGACTGCATGGAAATATATTTTTATGTGGAATCGGACTGCATACGCATATGTGGCCGCTAGGGGCAGATCCAAGATTTTCGTCAAGGGGAGCAAAAAAATATCGAATCGGATTTAAATAGCTAATCGGGTTCAAATCCATTAATTAATTAAATACTTAATAAAAAATAATGTTTTAATCTATACTTTTCAATGCTCTGACTTGTAATTTTTGATATTTTAATCTATAATTCTAATTACTAATCATAATTGAAGAAATTTATTTTAATTTTAACTCTAAATTTAACTCGAACAACAAATTAAACATCCAGCGGGGGGCAAAAAAATTTTCAGAAAGGAGCAGAGTCGATCGAAACGTCCCGACTTGCACTAAAACGCAAAATCCAGCTGCCCCCCCTGGTTCAACTTGGGTCCGCCCTTGGCGGCCGCATGAACCGCTTTTACAACACTGGTTTTATATGTGAACTGAATAAAATAAAATAAACAATGCCCGCACACCCACAAGTATTATGCAGACAATCTGCGTTCCCCTATTTTTTTTTGTCGAATACAATGTTAGTATTTGTTTGACGTCATTTGTTTATTAGACATAGTATATTGATTAAATCATATTACTCAAGATAAAAAAAAAAAGTAATGTGCAATATGATGACAGATTAAGTATACACACAAGTTTGCAATCAAATTTACACTTTAAAAAAATTAGTATTTGATCTAGTGATAAAAACACATGACTTTCGTGTAAAAATTATGACTTCAAAACTCATAAAGTGGAAAAATCTACCGTAGTATGAACATAAGTCTAAAAGAAACTGATAAGCTAGACCTCTATCTTTCATTCAAAAAAAATAATTCTTCTTAAAAATACAACTTTGACTAAAAATTAAAAATTCCATCCATATTAAAATTCTTGCCCACTCTCTTCTGGATGAACCTACAAAATTACAAAAGAAAAGTTGTATATATATATATATTTTTAAAGTAAATTTTAGTGACCTTGAGAATTTCTAACATTTCTAGCATTTATTTCTATTGTTTCTTGGTTCGCCTGGTGTGATCTCCTTCTCGTCCTTCTAGCATGTCCATTCACATAGGATCCGGTTGTGTTATCTCCTACTTACAGTGATTAACTGTTGTTCTAGATCACAATGACGGTTCAGTGTACGCAAACCATTCACATTAATTGTCATCCACACAGAATTGTGAACTCGATGTGTTAATGAGTGTCTTAATATAGTAGGGAAACAAACAAATGTTCATTGTAGCTTCGGAAATGACATACTGATAGAACTAGGGCTGTACAAAAAGTTCGCGACTCGCGAGCCGTTCGAACTCAACTCAGTAACGAACTCGCTAATAACTTGTTCATTTAAAACTCGAATTGAGTAACTCGTTTAACTCATGAGTTGAGTTCAAGTTGGGCTCAACTCGTGGACTTGTTTCGTTTGATTAATTATAATTTCATGGACTCATTTTGTTTAATTTTTTTGTTAAATTGTTGTGGAATTTTTGCTAAATTTGTTAGTTTGTTAAATCGTTGTGGATTGTTTGTTAATTCAATATTTACTTCTCATATTATTACATAACAACAATCATCAGTTCAAGTGTTCAACATTTCAACACTTTAAACGAGTTGACTCACGAGTCACGAACCAACTCGAGTTACTCGCGAGTTGAGTTCGAGTTAGCAAGCCAGCTCGGGTCACTATCCTCAACTCGAGTCAACTCAACTCACTATATTTCGAGTTGAGTTCGAGTTGTTTGTAACTCAAGCTAACTCGGCTAGTTAGCAGCCCTAGATAGAACATACATACGTGGTTCATGATGCTACAAGAATGGGGACACCATCATCGATGGATTCTGTCAATATGCCCTCGCAGATACTATTGTCACTAATAGAAAAAACAATTTTATGTCGGTATACTCTTGCGAATATTCACTATTTACCTTCGCATATACACTCATGCTCTTTAGTATCCTCTCTCTCTTACTATTTTGATAAAATAGGCACAAAAATAATTTTCAAACCAATGAGTAAATATAATATTTGAAATTATTCTATCAAAATTGATTACTTTCTAGTTATATATAACCCAAAGTCCCAAATAGCTACAAACCAGTAAGGAAGGAGCCTCAAATCTACAACACGTTATCAGTTATTTTCCATTATATTTTTTTTACTGCAAAACATAATTCACTTTATTTACAGACTATATATACCGCCAAACAATTATTTTTATTTATATATTTATATTCCAACCAAACAATAGTAAATCTGGTGGGTCAAGTGATCATACACCTAACATGTATTCTATTTGTATTGCGTATTTATCATTTTATACAATAATTATAGCCACAATTACTAAAGGTTGTAATAATTCTATTTATCATTTTATACAATAATTTCTGCCAAGGTTTAAAAAAAAAAAAAACTAGAGGTTGTAACGCATTTCAGTCCTTGCAGTTTTAGCTTGTAATTTTTTTTTTTTATCATGTATTAACAATTTGAAATTGATTTCACAACATTATATAGTTTTAACTGTAATTGTATACAGAGATAAATTTAAATAGAAACCACTAGAGAAAAGAGCTTCCATAATAACAACCGCCATCCGTTATAATTTTTTAAGGTCCGTTGCAACGGACGACAAACTACTATTTAAAATCCTGTTTAAATCATCTCACAATTTTAGGTGAATTTAATTTGACATTCTCATCCGAGGTATGGGTTCAAATTAGCTGAGTAAAAAAGATTTCAAAGTTCGCTATTGCCTATTGGTATAGTTATGGAATTATGTCAGATAACAAATTTCCTTCAATAATTAAATTTAGTCTTCCTGACATGGATGCACGCTGCGATCAGCTACGAACTGATACAGCATGACATGATTTTATACGTGACTTGTGTGTTGGTGTTGTATGTTGTGATTATCTTTCGGAATAAATATTATGGCACGTAAATTAGTCAGATTACAGTATGAAACATGACACATTACAAAATGTGATTGAAAATGATCGAATTCACGTGACCAAATTAAAATATATAAATTATGTCATTATTTATCCCAACGTGAATATGCATGACTAGCTGTATCATATTTGATCATGTCATGAATGGCATGCTGTGACTATTCGCGTGTCGGACTATTTTTATGACTTTGATTACAACACGTCATGTAAAAACTTCACTTGACCATGATACGACACAAAACAAAATGTGAACCAAGTCTTGATATGGCATGGAATGAATTTACATCTCTAATCTTCCATATTTATTTTAGAATTTGTTTTTCATTTCTCAAAGAAAGAAAACATAACATAAATCATGTTGCTGTGATACTGTCAATACTGCATAAAGGTTCACTTCTAATTTAATGTGGTAAAATACTACAAGTGAAATATATTATATATCTTTATTTCAAGAATATCGTCCTTCTAATAAGTAATCGAATCCTTAAATATTGTTCGTTGATAAGAGTAAAAAATATTAAAAGATATCTCAATATGTCTTGTCAATTATCGGCATTGCATAAAGCGCAAGCAGGAATCCCACAATTAATTCGTCAATTTCATGAAAAGTAGTCCATAAATTTTACGGAAAGGAATATGTGGGTGGGTATAAAACAAAGGATCCAGATAATTGTCCCCGCATTTTCATCTCCCCAATACACTTCACTAAAAGACAAAAATTAATTACTAACAATTTGATAGTTTAAATTTTCTACAGTATTTAACTTCAATCTTTAGTGTATTTACTGTGTATCGATCTAGTATTTGACTTCGTTCATTGTAGTATTAACTATCGGCATCCAACAACAGAAAATGTTGTCCCCGCACCACCATCCCTCCACTAAAAGACAAAAAAAAATTAGGTTCCGACCCTTTTGAGTATTTGAATTTTCTACAGTATTTAACATCTATTTATAGTATATTTATAGTGCATTGAATAAGTATTTAACTCTATTCATTGGAGTATTAACCGTCTGTCCAACAACGACACAATTTTTACCCCCGAAAAAAATGACAATAATTTGGTATCATCCCCGCACATCAGTATTTAACTTTATGAATGTTAGTATTTAACAATATGAACGTTAGCATTTATCTTTAAAGTCAAAAATATTAATCTCTAAAATTATAAATAAGTTGCATTGATTCTATTTAGCATCATATATCTTAGTATTTAACTTTATACACATCAGTATTTAACTTGAGGAATCTTAGTATTTAACTTTAGGAACGTTAGTATTTAATATTATGAAAGTTAGTATTTATCTTATTAAATGACAAAAGAAAAAAATATAATATTTATTCAGATTAAGGAATGAGATCAAATTTAATTAAGGTAGATAATTAATGTGGGGATGATGCTAATTATGGTAGTTAATTAATATGGAGAAAGTGCGGAGATAGAAATGGAATGTGGAGAGGATGTTAATTAAGGTAGTTAATTAATGTGGGGAGGGTGTGGGATAATGGGGGGATGGAAGTGGAGGGATGGAAATAATTATTCATAAAACAAATTAATAATATTATCACCACTTTCCATATAGTTTAGATATCCCCTGCCAATTTGAAAAATACATGTGTCCGGAAAAATTAATCCCAAAAATCAGGTCTAGTCCCTTGAGTTTTTTTTTTTTTTTTTTAAATAATAACTACTTTGTATTTATGTTTTTCGATCGATTTAGTTGTAATAATCGTAGACAGACAGACACCAAAATGACTAGGAAAAATTGCGTATATGTACCTGAAATCGATAATGTACGTCATATTTCAAAATAATAACTAATTTCTAATAAGTTTCAAAATTATTGAATAAAATTTTATTATCAAGAGATGTCACTTTATTAAAAAAAAAATAGTAGTTTACTTTTCCCTTTTAGCAAGAACCATACAAAAAAAAACAAAAATGATTCATGCTTCTGTGGTCCCAATTTTTTTTTTTTTTTTTTTCTTTTTCAGAGGTCCCAAGGATTTAATGAGCTTTCACAATTTTGAGGTGACAAGAATCAAGTCATCTGTACCATGTTGTCTAGAGTCTAGCCGCACAGGAAATACGTGACCAAATTCTGCCTCTCTCAAGTCGTAACCTGTTAGGTCACAGTCAACATATTTAAAATAAATAAATGGACTACAGTGAAAAAAAGTAATTGCTGAGCAGTGACCAGTGAGCTATGGGATGGGAAAACGCTTTCGGCCATAGAATAATAAAAGACCCGCCAAGAGGTCAATTTTGCCCTTTGAATTTTCGTTTTTGCCGTTTAGCAGCCTCTGCTAAACTAAAAAAAAAAAAATTTCGTTTTTGCAGTATTTTTTATGTATTTTTAGGCTGGACGGATCCAGAATTTTTGTTAGGAGAGGATAAAAAAATATCAAATCGGATTTAAATAGTTAATTGGATTTAAACCCATTAATTAATTGAGTATTTAATAAAAAAATAATACTTTAACTTATATTTATAATGCTCTGAAATGTAATTTCTGATATTCTGACTTATAATTATAATTATCAATCATAATTCAAAAATTTTATTTTAATTTCAACTACAAATTCAACCCAAATTACCAATTAAACATGCAGAGGGGGCAAAACAAATTCAGAGAGGAGCAAAGCCAGTCGGAACCGGTAAATTTCCACTAAAACTCAAAATCCAGAGGGGGGGGGGGCAGCTGCCCCCCCCCCCCCCCCCCCCCCCGCCCGTCTACACTGGGTCCGCCCTGTTTTTAGGTCAAGCATGGTTTGCGACTTTGGAAGTGTTGTATTTTTTTTTTTTGAAAGCTTAGTAGCAGCTATTAATATTAAATTAGTAAAATAGTTTACAACATCCCGTCCTAAATATTACAATCGATGCTATGTTATAGCTGTCTCAATACCCTCAATAGACCCCTCTCCCTCGCGCCCGAGATGCCCTGTATACATTGAATTTACCACAATAACAAGTCCATAGTACCGCTTCTTGCTAGTAATTTAGAGGAAGGCTAGGCTAATATGCATATTACACGAAGACCTATGCTACGGACTCGTATATTTATTTTGAAAATTCAAACAGTCGATCTCAACCATTCAATGTAATATAAATATGAAAATTTATTTTCAGACAAAACTTGATAGAATTTTTTTTTCAGACAAAACTCTATATTTTCTTTAGAATTTTTTATTAGTTTTTTTAGATAGAAAAAAAAAACTTGATTTGAAAATCTTAGACCATATAAAAAACAATACTTTTCTGTCTATTTTAAAAAAAAATAGCAAAAAATTAAAAAATGATTGGTTTTTGCAAGTATATTTTCATATGAATATAATATTTAACGGTTCAAATTAACTATTTGAACTTTAAAAATATAATTATGGATCCATAGAAGAAGCCTATCCTTAAAATGCATATCACCAGAGCCTCATTACTTTTTAAAAAAAATAGAAATAAACAAACCCATTTAAACGAAACATGCACTCATTGTATTGGATTTTCAAAAAACAAGTCCACCAATAAAAAAAACAAGGTGTATTAGAACTTGGTATTGTTTTTGGTTGAGTGGTATGTACTTCCATATTGGATTTTGAGTATTCTTTTCTTTTATTTTGATCATAAATTCGGCATCTCTCAAAAAAAAAAAAAATTGCAACTTTAAGCATGGATGTGAAACAATTATAATTTGGTAATTTTGCAAAATCAACAATTTTGTTTGGAAGTGCAGCATAATTATTTGTAATTGATAAGAGCATCTCGATTCTTGTAATTACAACATATAGATTTTTTGTCACATTGGTGGGCTCGGCAATTAAAACTGTATGAATGCAAATATTGATATGAAACTAATTAATGAGTAACTGATAATTGTTGATGTGGCAGAACCCAATCCTTCTGCGAGCTTATAATTATGTGACACTTTTATATGATATATTCTACATTTGTACGTATCTTCAATTGCAATTATAAGTGTAAGTATCTACAGTTCTTCTACAAATGAGATTGAGATGCTTAAAAAATATTAGGAAATTATAATTTTTCTCTCTTAAAAACTGTAAAAAAAAAAGATCATTTATTTATTACTCTTTGTGGGCTCTGAAAGCATTAATTTAAAGTTATCAAAATAAAAATACTAAAGATCTCTGAAAAAAAATAGATTTTTATTGATAAAAAACTTATTGGACAATAAAATTATAATAGCTAATAAAAAGTAATCAAAATAAAAGATAAAATTAACATGTATTTTATTTAATTATAATTAGAGCATAGAACTATGGTGTTCCTAAGTTCACCAAATCTCCTTGTGAACTCAGCTCTAAAATATATCGGATTGACTCTAAATGACTAATCCAAATTTGTTAAAATCTTTCTATCTTATGAGTGATGCGTCAACATGTGAAATTTTTAAAATTTTAAATTAATTTGGTAGGAGTCAAGTGGTCAAAAGGTGTCCAAAAAATGAATGCATTAAAATTAATTTATGAACCTTCTAGTTTTGATCACTTGACTTTACACTAAATTAATTCGAAACTTTAAATTTTCACATGTAGACGCATCACTTGTGAGATAGAAGGATTTCGACGGTTTGGATTCATTATTTGAAGCCAATTCGATAGGTTTTAGAGTTGAACTCACAAAAAAAGACTTGGTGAACTTAGGAACACCTTAGTTCTACTCATAATTAGATCGATAGATGGTGTATGAGACCGGCTATTGTGACATCAGTAGTATTTCGGTCTACATACCACTTACTTCAAAACCTATCAAATTAGTTTCAACCAATTAATCCAAATCATTCAAATTGGTTTACTTCAGGAGTAGTACGTTTATATGCAAAATTTATAATTTTTATAATTTATTTAGTATCAAGTCAAGAGGTAAAATGCGAGAGTTCTTTAAGTTAATATTAATTTATTTATTTTAATCATTTATTGACTGCTTGACTTGGTACTAAAATAATTTGAAAAAAATATAAATTTTGTACGTAAACACATCACTCATAAAGTATATTAGTTTAAAAAGTTTAGATTTATCATTTGAAATCTATCTAATAAGTTTGAGCATATCAAATATTAGAACATTAATTGATAGCTTATCAAACGATTTGAAAATCTGTCAGTTTAATTTTATCAATATCAGAGCAACAATTATTTTTTTTTTCTAAAATTACAAATAGGTACAACTTTACTTTCAGTATTTTGATAATTATTTTGTTATCATACTGTATGGATCGTTTGAATACCACCTGTCCTCATAAATATATAAAAATAATGCGAAGTATACATCGTACAAATTAGATCTTTTAGACTTTGACTTAAAGGTACATATTTTACACAATGCGAGTTGTTATATCTCTTTCGTATAAGTTTGATTTAATCATATGATAGTTTCGTAAACTAAAGTTATTTCAACTGAAAATACAGTATAAACCTCCGTTCAAATAACAAGAGAGCAAAATCTAAAGAAGATACACGGAACAGGTACGTGGGTCCCTTTCAGCAGTCACATCCCCGATAGAAGACAAAAACGACCAGCTCAGAATGGGGACCACGTGTCGGTCCCACATAAGATATGCAGGATCTCTGGCCGATAGAAATCTTGAGACCTCTCTATGATGGTGGGTCCCACCAGTGGGAAACCGATACTTACGTCGCACTCCATATACATGCTTCTTTTTGTCTGCGCTAGGTGCACCGATGGTCCAATAGGCTGCCTCCGCTGTTTAATAAGTCTGGATATAATCATCACCGGTTTTTGTTTGTTTTTACTTCAGAAGGTTATAGTGTTTTCTTAATAGTAAAGAAACCGTATCATTGATACGATTCTTTTAATAATCTTCCAAACAATTTAAATTCATCTATTTTTATAATTATTCGTAAGAACTTTAAATTAATGAGCCTTTATGTTAAATTTTAATTTTTTATAATATGGTTCTCTAAACCGTATCCTTGTGGTGCATAAAAAAATTGCAAATCTCACGCCAATTCTTCAGATTCATATGCAGTTAAGTACAAGTTCAAAATATATTTTAAATCTCTGTTAAAATTTGACAATGAATTTTCGGCTATGCAAATAATTACTGATACTATTTGCATAGTGCAAAAATTCACTCAAAAAAAAAGGAGGGACTTATACAGGAGAAGAAAACAAATATATTACTAGTTGCAAATTCTTTCTGGATACAAACACAAATGCATATACATTTTCTCATTAACTTGTAAATTACAACATAATACATTAGTATGCCCATGCGATAATTAATATAACGCATAATCAGTAGTAACCATGCATACGGAAATATAATTTTAACAAAAAGTTGGTTAATTATGTTATGGTCCCTCTATTTTATTCATATTACTATGAAACAAAATAAAACTTGGTTAATTTCCTCGGTTTGATTTCATCAACTTTTACGAGGCATAAGACGATATTATAGATTGGTCAAATTGACAAAATATGCGAGTCAGGTCCCACTAATCAGGGACAAATGGTCATCAAGGTCTCCTCAGCTAATGAACTTTGTTTAAATTAAACGGTCCAGATTACCTCTAACGGGGCACGACTTACAGAGTCATGGCACTGGTAGGTCAAAGCAGACTCCAGTTCTAGCAAGCGTGCAAGTATTTCATTTCACTTGTTTTTACAATTAATGAAAACACCGAAGGGCAAATTAAAGTTTTTTCTTGTTGAAGTTGTAAATATTAAATGTAGACCAGGTGCAGGATAAGATGATATTGTGGTCGGAGAGTAGACAAGAGAGAGATTCCCCGACAACCAAATCTAGAGACCTCCTTCCATTCCGGGTCCCACCGCACGCGTAATGGGCCACCTCCTTAATCTCTAATCTCTAGTCTCTAGAGCGCGAAAAAAGAAAAAGAAACATGTTCCCTTCGTATGTTTAAATAAAGGCCAGGTGTAGTTAGACGGACAGGTACATTTCCAGTGCTTTCTGGTAAAAAATTAAAAAGAAAATAAAAGAAACAATATTTCAGTGCTTAAAAGGCTAGTTGGAGTTGGTCTTTTGTGCGAGTGTGAGCGTGTGTTCAATTTCTTCACCTTCGAACGAAGGAAACTGAGCTTCACCAGTTCTAAAGAGAGAGAGAGAGAGGTGCTTGGGAAATGGAATTGGAATTGGAGAAAGAGAAGGGAGCTGAAATGGAGACGGAAATGGGAATGAGAGTATTGGTGGTGGATGATTCACCTATAGATAGGAAAATTGTGGAAGGTTTGCTCAAGAGAAATGGAAATGGTTTCTTCAAAGGTTGGTTTTGTGCTTTTTTTGCTTCTGGTTTCATTCCTCAGCTAATAAAGCATATGATGGTATAATTCAAATGAAAATATCATTTTCTTTTTGTCAGATACGTACTTCTTTGTATTCACTTTTAGAATTACTTCTTTTGTCTAAAGATATTATTTAGTTTGAGTTTATATCAATCTGAAATATATTGGGTTCTTATTAAAATTTAATTGCAACAAAGACACAAAGTCTTTTGGTAGTTGCAGCTTGTAAGAGAGGTTACCATACTTTTATTGACAGAATTTAAGTGACAATTATTATGGGGCCTGAACTTGATTTTAAGTTGTTTGTTGTTTGAAGGAACAACCTAGTTACCCATTTTTTTTATGCCTTGGTGTTAGTCATAATTAATTAGCGTTTTTAAATAACCCTCCGGTTGAAGCAATTCAACACTTATTTTTGTAAGAAAAAAAAAGTGAGGTTGGATTTCCTAAAAAGGCTTTTATTTTACCACTAGGTATTCTTTATGAACCACAGGACAAAAAATTTGGGTACAAAGAACAGAGCTTACTTTCTTTCATGCTTTTCATGATGGCCTTGTTTTCCTGCTTCAACACCAATTTATTAGAGAAAAATTGCAACATGCTAAAAGCTTGTATATAAACAAGTCATAAAACTACCAAAACCACTATCATCTAATAACTTTACCAGGAATAAATGTGTTGTTTTTTTTTAATTTATTTTCCCCTTAAAAATGTGTATTGCTTGCATCTAGGTTGCAAGGGTAGTGGACTTTTAGTCAATTTTTATTTATTTTATTAACCGAAATTTTCAAACTGTATATTAGTTTGCCCCCCCAACTAATTTCTTTCAAAAAAAGATGCCAATTGACCTGTCCTTTTCCTATAAGATTACCTGATTGTGACGAGAGATTTTGTTTTGTTTTTTCTAAATGAAAGCTCGAATTATATCAATTCTCTGTGACGAAAGCATTGTAGATGTTTATTATGTGTTGATCTTATTCTACTTCATATTACAGTTATTGCAGTTGATAGTGGATTGAAGGCAATGGAACTTCTTCGATTAAACAAACAAAAATCTGAACCTGATTCTCTTGCTTCTAAGGTAAGTTTAAAAATACTGTTTTCCTATTTGAATATTTTTGTTTTTTCCTGCAATAAAAATAAAGAAAGAGAGATCTTTGATTGTTGCATAAGGTACCTATTGATCTTTCTGGATTATTTAACACTATCTAGGCGAATGTTTGCATCCATCAACAGATAGTACTTTTGTTAACTAGAACATATTTTATTTGACGATATCTATTAGGTTAACAAAAAGAGATTTCATATTTAAACAATTTGACTGAAATATTTTATCTACAGGAAATAAATATTGATATTATCCTCACGGATTATTGTATGCCTGAAATGACTGGCTATGACCTCCTTAGAGCAGTCAAGGTGGGGTATCTTTTCTTTATTATTTTTTTATAAATCCTCTTGTGTTTATTTTTATAATCTGAAAAGGACTTGTTTGATTCTCTATATTAAATGAAAGATATTGTATTTATTTCAGGAACAGAACTTTTCAAGAACTATCCCTGTGGTCATAATGTCATCAGAAAATGAGCCCCAGAGAATTAGCAGGTTTGAATTTGATATTTCTAAAGTTACTTTGCTTATTCTAATATACTTTTATATAAGATTAATCATATCAGTCTAATTACTTTTTATAAACAGATGTAAAGCAGATGGAGCTGAAGACTTCATCCTAAAACCTCTTCAAACAAATGATGTGCAGAAATTGAGGAATTATGCAAATAGATCTGCAAAACCTTCCAAACTCAAATCTGGCACCAAACGAAAAATGACATCTCAATCGGAGCTTGCATCAACAATGAACATTACTGAATGGAAGCCACACTTGTCTCGAGTTGTAATGGTACGCATTAATCAACACTCTACTGGATCCCAACACTGTCATCACCAGACTGGTATGGTGGTACCGCACTCTACCAATTGGTCGGTACCGAATGAATCTGGATTCTCTTTATTTTCTTTGCCTTTTAGGGTGATATTGGATAGGAAGTGTTGCTAGAAATGACAGGAGAACTCTATGTGAATTTTTTTGAAAGAAATCTTGATAGGTATTTTAATCCCTTATTTTCTATATAATATTTCAGGTTTTGAAAAGCTCTCGGCTCGACATCTCCCCTTATTTCCCACTTGCATGCAAGGTGGTGGTGTTGTTTTATGCAATGCTCTGCCTCAATCAACTGCTCCACAGATGATATCATCGTATAATCTACTAATTTGCAAGGTTCTCGAGGTTTAGTGGTTTTTTAATTTGTTTTTTTTCATCTTGTTTCCTCCTAAGATACTTGGATGATGTATTTAGGTTACTAAATTTTTTACTAGATTTTGGCTTCCTGTTAATTCACTTCTGTCGAGTATGATTTGGATCACCTAATCAAAGCTAGTTTTGCTAAGAGGAAAAGAAAAGACTAAAAAAAAAGAGGACTGGTTATTGTACAAAGTAATGTTTGTTTAGCTATCAATTATATTTGCTGTTGCTGATGATTTTACTACCTCAAGTTCTCTGTAAGTTCAATTATGCAAGTCTTTTGTTGAAATCTTCAAAACAAATATAACAAGATGGGGGTCGTTAGAAATTAGTTTTGAAATTTGATATTTTAACACTCTTTTTTATTATATTGTTATTTTGTTATATATTTTTTTTCTTTTTACCGTCTTTTATTCCTTTTTTTTTATAACATGTCTAGTTGATGTATGTTAAGAATTTTGATTGGTTTAGGTTAGGCTTTGCCCAGAAGACTAGTGTGACATAATGAGAGACGAGATCAATTAATACAATATCAGTAAAATTATATGCTAAGTTTCCACTTGTAATTTAATACTACTAATTGTGGAAAAATAGACCCGGTACCAACTACCAAGGGCCAATTTACATTGTCTACTTCACATGTAAGACCTGGAGGCCATATCCAAAAGCTACAACTGTACATAAAATTTCATTGGTTAATCAAATCTAAAATCCTACCAAAGCTGAAATCATATTTCTTTCAGCTGAATTCATGTTCTTTCATTATTTCTTCTTTGAACGGTCCAGATTCACACAAAAGCTTAATTACATGCTTAACCTGTCAAAAACAAACCAAATTATCATATCAAATCCAAAAGACGGGGAAGATGTAAACAAAACCAGCTTTGCAAGAAAGAAACCATATTTCGTCATATTTAAAGGGACACTCAATAGTTCCATACTTTTTACAGAAGTATCACTTGATAGTTTCATGTTTTGTACTGAGAACAGACATTATTTTTCTGTTTATGGGTCATAAAAAATAGTATCCTCGGTAGAATGTTAACGCTTGCCTTTACAAGCCTCATTTCTTTATACCCAATTAGAAATATAGCCGGGACAATAATAAACTTTTGAAAATTAGTTTGCACGAATAAGGCACCAAATTAGTTTGCATGAATTAGTCACACTTGACTTTCAAAGTCATTCAGAGGGGAAATTTAGTTAACGTTTTGCTCGAGTTAACCTAGCTTTAATCTGTAAAGTTTCAAAAGGATGGAAATTACTCGCAATTTAGGATTTAGCTGGAAAACATCCAAAGAGAAAGACAACTGAATATACCTCAGCAGTCTCATGTACTAGAAAATTGCCAATAACATTTCGGAAACCTTCATCTAAGATGTAATGGCAACTGTATGTGGGTACTGGGAGGTAACCCCTCTGAATTTTATGTTCTCCTTGTGCCCCCGCCTCCACCTTACTCAGGTTCAAATCAATTGCGACTTCTATTGCCTACATATATTAAATCATATAAATATGATTTCCTTTTTCTTCCCTTTTTGTTCTAATTCCTTATCTTTGCAAATATCTATTCTTTATCACTAAGAAATTGCACCCTATTGTTGGAACTTGAAAGCAAATATTGGGCTTAATCCAACCTTGATATTTGGAACTAAAGATGACCTAGAGCTATAATATGTGGTCAGGTTATATTAACAATTATTCAAAAATGTTAAGTGCTCCTTGCAGACATCAAGTGTATTTCGCAACTACCACAGAACATCAGGTGTCATAAAAACCTCATTTTCATCTATATAACCCTGCAAAATTTTCTGCTTCTACACACTTGGTTTCTTTGAAAAATGAACATTGTTTGTTTTGCTTTTGTTCATCAAGAAAGAAGCTATAAGGAGGGAATTTGTGCATTTTTTTAGTAAAGATGATATGATTTGTTTGATACTTATAGGGGTATACAGCATACTAGTGATATTGCCCATATGATCTTTTTTGCTTGTTTGCAGTAAATATGGTTATTCAAGTTTTCACATAGTGTGTATCAAATTGGCCTTGTGCAGAATAACTAAATAATTCAGCATTGGAATCGCATACCAATTATACAAAAAATGTTGGCACTTTACCTGGTAATAACATGCTTCAAAATGCAAATTAGGGAAATATGCATTAGGCAAACAACCCCAAAGTCTACCGAATAAAGTATCGCCTCCAATTAGGTTAAGAGCGCCAGCTACTAATTTATCGTCCTCTTCTGCAACAATCAGCATTACTTTGTCGCCCATCTTCTCACCCATGTTGTGGAAGAAGTCCCTCGTCAGAAATGCCCGGCCCCACCTGTCAATCCCATAAATAATGTAAAACTAAGCACACAAGTTAATTCATTACAATATTTTCATCTTACGACTGTAGAAGGAACAGACTTGTTATCAGTTGTGTTGCGGTAGAATGAGTAGAAGGAATCCCAATGCTGAGCCTGAATGAAAATTAGAAGACAGCAAATATAACTTCTTATAAAATTTAAAAATAATGGAAAAATATAATCTAAATTTGATCAGATAATAAGCACCTTAATATCATCACCGCGGAGTCTCTTCATTTTCAGATTCTGTGTAGAAATCTGTGGAAGGAATCAATAAAAAAAAACGATTAGAAAGTGAAGAAATTTACATGAACTTATAAATCCAGATTTTCAATATAACACGTGAAAGATCTAAACTAAAAATTCATACCTTCTTCCTTTCTTGCCGAATATTCTTTCTCTTGCTATGCCTCATATCCATCAGAAAATCATCAAAACTAGAAGAAGAAGAATAAGAAAGTTATGTCCATAGCACAGTGCCCCTATTTTTAAAAGATAGATAAATGAAAATTAAAAAGTAATACCATAATAGAGAACAAACCTTTTGTAATTCCTATTTTTCCAATGATACTGCATCCCAGTTCTCTGTAAGAAACCCCTATTCTTCAACTTGTGCCATTCGGTTTCAGATGGAAAAGTAATATGTAACGATGAGACATCCAACTGACAAGGATGTTCCAAAATAGCTTCAGTTCACCAATTAGTTTCAATGTAAACACTACACAAAATCAAGCACAAACAAATGTACCACGGATTTAAATTTTGATTGATACTCACTGGTACCAGAACATACTGTAGCAGTACTGGCACACAATATTATTGGATTTCTCAAGTCATTTTTAGTTCCCAATTCTCTCATGTCCTTCAACTAGGCATTAATCGTACATATTTCCAAACTTTTTTTGAAAAAGCGCCAGTATCATGCAGTTCTAACCCAACTGTGCTAATATGTCTAGGTAAAATTTATTTGCTCTTTAAACTCTTGGTAGTAGAGATAAGGTCAAACAGGAGAATCAAAACAAAAAATAATCATGAACATTTACCTTGATAGTGAGGTCCTTCAATGCTTCTACGAGAACATCAAAGACTTGACTTTTGTAAACAGTATCTCGTACCAAAATCCTCTGACCTGTCACAGGAGTAAACGGCACAGAGCACTGTAACTTTGGGTAGTACGGGTAACCATAGCTATGGTAAGCATTGGCCCATGAATGATCAAACACATACTCCCCATATGAGTGGCTGCAATTTCAAATTTTTATTAATAGGTCATCATAGATACAAAAAAGAAATTAAATTCAAGCTAGGTAGGAATATCAATTGTTGTGGGTTAGTATGGGTAATCTCCCTGTTCGGATGCTATGGGGAATGGGAATAGGAATGGGTTGGGATTTTATTTTGAATAGAAAAAACACTGTGCACGTGGGAAGAAAAACATTGACTCTGAGTGAATTTGTTTCTTCCCACAGTAACAGTGTCTGTCCGAACAGGGCCTAAGTGTCTCGCCTATGCCTGATTTAACCCGTAGATTATAAATTGTTGAAGAACATGTTTTGTTTGATTTTGCTTGATTTTCCTCTTTAAGGGGTACTGAGAGGATCACTTCTAGCTTTCAAAAACAACAAAAATCAAGATTATTAATTGAATTTCAGTAAAAATAAAAGATGCTAAAAATCAACAGATGGCTTGTTAAACAAGCATAATATTAGACAAAATCATAGAAAGTGGCATCAGCTCTGAACCTTTTAAGATAAAGGGGAACAACACCTAAAACATTTCCCTTTTCGTCTCTGGCAACAATGTGTTGTGGGACCCACCCCGTCTCCTGCAAGTAAGGTTGTGGTAATTAGAAAAACAAAAAAAAACATATGTTTTGCAACAAAAATAGTTTAGTTGATCTTAAACCAACCTTTGTAGAGCAGCCAGACTCTTCTAAACTGGAGAGGAATGCATGAGTGGTAAATGGGTTAAAATGCTCATTGCCAGTTGCATCAATTCCACATGCATCCCAATCTTCAGAAGAAATTTCCAAAATTGAAGACACAACAGAAACAGAAATCTGTTGCGTGTCTACCTACAATGAAGTGATTAAGCCATCACAACACATGACAACATAAAGTGCGAGTTCAGTAAACAGCTAAAGTTTCATTTTTTTTTCCAAATTTTCAATGAGAAATGGTTGCATAATAAGTGCAGTTCAGTAAGCAGTTAAAATTTTCATTTTTTTTTTGTTCCTGAGAAATCGGAACCTCAGTGGTGGAAGCTGTCAGAGGATAGGGTCCCAGTGAAGGACTCAATTGGCGCGATCCCGAATTTTTCTTAGGCCCCCAAAAAAGCGCATAAATTTTACATTTCGAAGGACCTTTTCGCGAAGTTTGTCTAAAGTAAGGGCCTTCATGGAATAAATAGAGGGAAGGAGACGCATGAAGGGAAAGAGAAGGTCGGAGCATCGCCGATGCTGCCATGAAAGCAGCCAATCGGCAAGCACCACCCGTCTCCTAATGGCAGAACTCGGAAAGAAGAAGACTACAAGAGTGAGATTTTTGGAGGTAGAAATTTGGGTTTGGGGAAGACTCTGGCGAACGCGACACGTGGAGAGATCCTCATCAAATGATTCAGCAGTTTACCTTGGGGCATTCGGCAACTCCAATCATTAAGCCCATTACGGGCCCATTTATGGCCCATTCATTATCCTTGATTTTCCACTTCTTTTAGTAAAGTTTTAGTCACAATGAACTCAATTACTCTCGTAATTAATTTATCTGGTTAATTCTCACTTTTATCTGGAATGAAAGTGAGACTTCATCAAATCAGGTTTACAGTGGTGCCAAACTGCATAAATATTTTTTATTATACATATTTACTCCAAATCTTTTCTTCTCAGATAATTTTGTTGGATTCTTTAGTTTTTATTTGAGTTTTGTATGGCAGTGTAAGTGTAAAACTTATATAACTAATTTGTGTTATAATGGGATTTAGAATGATAAAAAAAACTGAAAAGATTACCTACTTCCTATACCAGTTTTGAATGTTATAATTTTCTGATAACGTCTCTTTGGTTGGTTTGCTTGTGCAATTACATTTTTTTTTGTTAGTTTGCTTGTATAGTTTTTGTGTTCGTTTAAATTTACATGAAGTATTTCAGTAAAAAGATGTTGATTGTTGAGGCATGTAATGTGGATGGAAATCATAATCCAGAAAATCTCAGCCAATGAATATCTCCAAGGAAAAAAAACAACAAAAATAGATAATACAATACCAGTCAGATGGTTAAAATCTAAACATATAACCAATTGATCTTTTGTCCAGTATTTGACTGCCATACGCCTCCTTACAGCTTAATGTGTTTTCTGAAATCCCAATTAAACAAAGGATTACCCCAAAGATTTCTCCAACTGAGAGAGGCTCTTTTAAGTGAGCTGTTACTAGAACCATGCATTACAACAAAAAGAAAATCACCAGTTATATACATCCAACAAACTTTAAACCAGAAACAAAGTCTTCTTCTTTGGTAACTTACCTAGAAAAAAACCCTCAGACAGTCAGTGAAGCGCCATTATCTTCAGTAGTTAGACTTAATATCATTGTAGCTGCTCTAGGAGCCCTGACAATAGAGAAAACAACTTTAGAGATAATTACTGTGATATGTGGCCAAGCTGGACACGTACTCCGAAAGTGAGAAAAAACATACTACTACTTATTTCAGGATAATTTTCCTTGTATCCTATTTCTCTTTAGTAAACCTCATGTGTTTGCCAGTCAACAAAAATTAGGAGCAAGGACATTACCCTAAACATATCAATACACCAAAAGTTTGTGAACAATGTAAAGGCACCAATTGGACAGTGCATCAATGCAAAGCATTTACAATTCTTCTACTAAATCTTTCTAGAAATCTTCAAATTAGGGCATTATTTGTGTCACACCCTTCTGCACTTGCTCTCCCTTTTTAAAAAATCATACTTTTTCTCGCAAACCTAGAAGCTTCTTCATATTTGCCCACAATTAACATTCTAATCTGGAACAATCCCAAATTATTGTTCCTGATCTCGGGCTACTATCTCCTCTCACTGTTTGTTCCTTTCTCATGGCAAATGTGGAACAAGTTTTCAGAGTAAACATGATAAACTGAAGTCTAATAAAGAAACTGGAATTTCATGTGCGTAGAAGGCCATTGGAAATTATGCTCAAATTTAAGAGGCTATCTGTAGGACCTACTAGACATTACTAAAAGAGTCTAGCCAGCTAAACCAACAGACCCAGCTTTTGTAATTTTTTTAAAATAGATTACATTTGATGTGGGTTAATCAGGTCATTTTTTTGTAACTTAAATGTCTTAATAACATTGCCACCAGGAAACATCAATTAAAAGATTCAAAACAAGACCAAAAGTTCAGGGCCTTTTTGTACTTTATGAGCAGGATGGCAGAATGTGTTGAAAGCTCTTCCCCCACCCCGAAAAAAAATATATGGAATAGTTAGCTGTATTAAAGGTTTGAATGGTACCATGACTCTGGGGATTGATATAAGGCTGCTGAGCTACCAAAGCACGATGTGAGCATATCGGTGTTGACTACCCCTGGACTAAGTGCAATGACTGCTAGACCAGGAGGCAACTCTTTTGCAACAGACCTCGTCAGACCTTCAACTGCCCATTTTGTGGCACAGTAGGCAGAAACCTGCAACAATGACATGTGATTGACAACTTTATATGCAACCAAAACAAAAATTATGGAACCAGTTGGGCCAGGGTTTAAAACATTTGAAAGATGACAGTAGTCACAACAACTTATTTTGGCATGAAGTCACTGTAATTACCAGCATTTACTTGTCTGTAGGAACTGATTAAATGTATTGGTCATCTACATTTTCTTGCTTTCATGTTCTAAAATTATTTAAGTCCATTTGAAAGATCACATGACACTTTCACATAGATCTGTGCACGGACAAAATTAAGAAGATATACCCCAAAATCTGGTAATATATCATTTTTATCTGGTCAAATTATAGCTTACATACAAGTTAATTCGTCGCACAGAAATATACCACGAATAACATATCTTATTCTAGTACAAGTTCATTTGAGAGCTTAATCAAGGCTTAAGCATTAAAACATAGACAACTAACAGACATTTTAACTTGGCAAAAGTCCTCAAAGTATTGTTAAAACTTAGGCCTAACAGTGGAACTGAACTCAAATTTGAAAAGTTTTCCATTTTTTTGAAGCTAGCAAATAATATTTTAGTTAAAAAAAAAGAAAGAGAAAAAAACAGATTTACTGAACCTCAGCAGAAGCAGATCTGCCCCAGCCAGACGACATGTTGACAATAATTCCATGTTTCTTTTCTATCAAGAGGGGTAAGAAGTGGCGCAATATATTTGCTGTCCCCTTTATATTTGTGTCAATTACCATGTCAAATTCTTCGGCCGGGATGTCCCATATCTTGTTATTTTGGTTTATCGTCCCCGCATTGTTCACTATAAATTGCACCCAATTAATATATTGCATTGCAAGTCGAACCAACAAACATACAATTATGATGTAATATAAATGTTAAGATTCAAATAACATGCACCTGTTATAGTTAGGCAGTACAAACATGAACATATGCATGCTTTTGGTGATGTGAATGCATACGAATACAATTTCAATAATAACGGGCCATATTGTACTAAGAACACATACACATACCTATGATATCAGGTACTAGTCTTGATTCCACCACACGCTTTGCCAACTCTTTTATGCTGGTATCAGATCTCTTCAACACGAAAAAACATACTATTATAAATGTGAAAGCACCAATATTTGTGCAAAATGCAGAAACAGGGAAACATGTCTCTAATTGAAAGCTCTTCCCAGAAATTAGGATTTAAAGAATTGCAGACAAAAACCACTAAAAATATAAAAGAACAAAATCTTGATGTTCACAAGGAGGTGATGACGGTGACATCAAATTATATGTGCAGTAATTATGCTTTCTAGAAGCACTACAATTAGAACTCGATTTCAAGTATAACTCATAATTAACATGCAAAATCACTTAATAAAGGTAAGGTCGCTACAATTAAAGTAGGGGGCTCCATGATTGTGTTTGTGTGTGGGTGTGTGTGGGTGTGTGAGAGAGAGAGAGAGAGAGACCACGTCAACAGTGGTGACGAGGTGAGGAGAGGCGGAGGAAGAAGAGGAGGCAGCGGCGGGGTTGAGAGAGGCGAGCTCTGTCTGAAGGGAGCTGATCTTATCGGAGGATCTGGCGCACCCGATAACGGAGTGGCCGCGTCGGGCCAGTTCCAGTGCCAACGCCCGACCCAAACCGCGACTCACGCCCGTTACCAGCACCGTCTTCTTCTGAGCCGGTACTCCCATGGCCGCCGCCAGGTGCAGCTTCGTCGTCCCCACAGTCATCTCTTCTCTTCACTTTCTCTAATCCTCTCGCTCTCTCTCTATCTGGCGCGCTTGGACGACACACGAATTGGTTCGGGTTTCGGATTTGAATACTTCTGGCTTCTTCTTCTTCTAGTTTCCACACACAGAAAAGATCAGAAGTTTCTTGCAATAATTGGAAATTTAAGTCGCCGAACTGGCCCAAAAGCCCAATGGCCCAACCTAATATCTACAAAAAGTAAAAAACCCAATATAATCCAAAAAACCTAAAAACAATAAACATGGCGTAGTATCAAAAAACAATGCACCGCACGAACGTCTTCTCCTCCTCTCAATTATTCTGAATCTTGCCAGAGAGCTACTTTTAATTTATCCAAAGCTGGTCCACATATTTATTCAATTTTAAAGATTACAAACTTGAAAAAAAAAAGATAAAAAAAAATATCTATTCAATGAGTCATAACTCATAAAACAACACCAGACTATATCATAGGATCGAGATTAATTTTTTTTTAAGATTATAAATCGGACTGTCTTCCTTCTACAAGCAATTTCTTCGAGGACCAATGGTCCCATCTTATTTTGAAACGACACGAATTAATTGAAGGAGAAAATGATTAAGTTCATCGTACACCTAAAACAAAATATCAGGATCTATTTTCGATTGACCATTTGACCCACTGTAAAAGATCAATTATAAGATATATATGGGGATATGGGTAGACCGAGTTAATGATAGAATATGGATGGAATATTAACGTGATTTAAATGTAAATCTATTAAAAGATTTACACAATTTTTGTGAGGATTCTTATTCATTTTTTTTTTTGAGGATTTAAAACAAATCTACATCTAATATTTTAGCGAGATTCAGATCTCCGTGTTGTACTAAAATATTTACATTAACATAATGTATAATGAATTAAGTAACTGAATATATCATAATTTGAGTTGGACTATTGGCGCTTCATGAAGTAAAGCGAGTATTTTACTTCACACTCATATTTTGCGATTTTCAAAGTTCAAAACGTCAATCCGAACCATTCAAGTTGATCTCCATATTAAACTGTGCTTGGATACCAATTTTTACATTTTTTTTTAGAATTTTTTTACTATTTCTTTAAAATTTCTGAAAATAGCTGTTTTTGTTGGTCTAGAATTTTCTGAAAAACAACGATTTTCAAAAATTCTAAAAAAGTTAGGAAAACATTTCCCAAAAATGTAAAATTTTGTCTCCAAACACATTTTATTATGGAGATCATGTTGAACGATTTGGATCGACTTTTTAGATTTTAAAAACAAAAATACGAGCGTAAAAGTAAAATATCTCATTTAGTTCGTGAAGTAAAATAGCCCAACTCTCTTAATTTCATATTATAGCAAAGTCGAGCGCATTACTTCAAATTAATTAATATATGTGACATAATAAGTCACATAACCAAAAACAAATAATCAATGGAGATGATTGGTTCATAACTTGAGTCTTTAGAACAAACAAGCGTGCAAAAACCAAAAACAAATGAAGAAATGGAAAGAAAATAAAATAATTAAAATGAAAAAAAAATGTAAATTTTTAGTTTATTTTTTTGTTTGCGTCATTATTAATAGTGATGATTTCCCACTAGTTGAAGCTATATAAAATATACTTCTTACCATTTCAATTTTGTTAATTTTTCCTTATAGCATTCAAGCCTTAGGAAAAAAAAGAATTATCACCGAAAGTTAATTACAATATTAGTTTGCCTAAGATAATTTATTTCTATGTCGATGACTTGGCGTGAGGTGCAAAGACTAGCTTAATTCTAATAAATATTATAAAAAAAAAATTGAACGCAAGCAAACTAACATTTTTTATAGTCCACTTTCTCCTTGTTAATTAATAACCTAGTTCTTTGGATGCAAGCAAAATAACTTTCCTTCCTTATTTATTGTTTATTTGACTTGATAGCCGTGGAACTATGATTTTGTGCGAATATTCGTTGTTTTAAATGAAAGTGGTCTGTCGATCATTTAAAAAAAGATTAAAAACTACTTGAAACCTTTTTGAAATGAAAAGTAGAGGTCTGACTTACCAGTTTTTTTTTCAAATTTCTATTTATATTACAGAGAATTTTTTTTACTTTATAAATTTTAAACCTATAATCTCCTATGTGAAAGTCTTGTGTCTTTGTCACAAGATCAAAAACGGATTCTCTTGACAAGACAGTGTTTGCGTTTGTCACTAGATCAAAATATACTGTTGCATTATGTAATCTATGAAATTTATTAATGGCATCCAGTAAAAAAAAAAGGCATAAAGCCCGTATAATATCCAGTGTTTTCAATTAAGCTCATCTCGTGAACTTCTAATGTGCATTGAAAATTTTATGTTTGATTGATGTTTCTTGCCTTCATTGTCATTGGATTATTGGTTTACTTCCCAAGGTGTCTTGAAAACATACGGGTATGATAAAATATATACTGGTATGATGACATTTCAAACCAGATGTCTTAGAAACGCCGTCTATGTATCACGGTATTAGGAAGGGTATGAATTTGCAGAATCCCATTTCTGTTATTTATTCCTGAGCCCTACAAGAGAAAACGACAACGAATGTCAATGAATCTAGCTAGTATGACATCGATGTCATATAACACTAATTCTAAAATTTATTGGATAAACTACAAACGATTAAATCAAACTGATTTAAATTAGGAGTATTGTGTTAATATGCACAAATTTAATTTTTTCAAATTATTTTAATATCACGTCTAAGCGTTCAAAAATGTTAAAAAAATGAATACATTATAATTAACTTAATATTTGACTGCTTGACTTGATACTGAATAAATTCAAAAAATTAAAAAAAATGCTATGCATACACATAACTAATGAAGTAAATTAATTTGAACAATTTGATTCGCCATTTAAAATCAATTTGATAGATTTTGAAATTTATGTTATATAAGTTGAAATGACACTGATATCATACTAGCCAGACTCTATTTCATTGTCATTTTCAACAGATATTCAGCATTATTGCTGAACTTATGTTTCAAACTAATAAGCAAATAATACACTTGAGTACATAAATATATAATTGAACCAACCGGTATCCAACCTGCATGCAAAATAAGCTGAAAGTAAAAGTAGACTGACTAATTCCTCGGGAACTTAAATCCTTCAGCAGACAAAGTAAAAGCTTGTACTATTGTAAAATAAAATCAAAGTTCATCATCATAAACAAAAAAAAACAGACATAGTACTTGTATATTGCAAAACAACTAGTCTTTGGATCATCCCAATACTCCTGATACTACACCGATAACTCCAATTCTTCAATTAATTCAATGCAATTGTGCTTTACAAGCTACCTACTAAATTCTTCACCATCTGGCCTTGTTTGAATCTTGTAGCGAAACTTGGGACGCACATCAATCACACCAGGTCTTGCTTCTTCAAAACGGTACCTGCAAGGACCAAAATTGGAAGTTCCTTCTCAAACAAACAATTAAAAAAAAAAAAAATTCAAGGAACTGTGCTTTCAACTGAAAAAAATGATTATTTCACAAAAGTTCACAGGAAAAGGAAAAAAAGAAAGGGTTGTACCTCTTTTCTATAAGAAAGCTCTTAACAGCTGCTGGTAGGGAAGCCTGCCCTTTACTATGGGTACCAGTTCCTGAAATTAACCAGAACAGATCATTTTTAAATCTGGGAAAATGTCAACTATAAAAAAAACAAAAGAAAACTTTCAGTGGCACAATCAGGCATTCGTCAACACATTGCAAATTTGTACAGAAAGAAATCTATTAAAAAGCAAACTGTTGGGTACATTCTCGGCACCTTACAAAATGCCAAGTACGAGTAGCTAAAGAAACAAAACTACATGGAAAACCTGCAATCTTCATTTAAGGTGACAGCATAGAATATGACATATACCTGTAATGACATGGAGAACATTTTGCCTTGGCCGAGTTGTAGTTGTTGCATCTTTACAAGCAGGCCCCATCTTCAACCTATCAATAGACTCAATCTTAGCTAAGCGCTCCTCCAGTGCACGCACGGCTTCCACTGCATGCAAACCGTGAAGATCTAACTTCAACATGTCATTATTCACATTTTTTAGCATCAGTATTTCTTTGGCGGCCTTGGCATTCAATTTCTCTGCCTCAGCCCACTCTTCTCGAGCCTGCTGAGACAGCTGACGAGCTAAAACATGATCTCCACGCATAAATGCATTGCTGGCTGCTCTTGAGTGGTTGGAAGCAGCTCTGATATAATTTGAAAATATATAAGAGCTATGAGAATGGTTTTTCATATCAGCAGGTATATATCATGGAAAATTCCACAGAGGTTTATCTATTCTTCTGGTTTAGTTTGGTAATTTTTATGTAACACAAGTATCAAAATATACTGGCACCAATGCAGTACAACAAATAACACAAAAGGACCCTGCAAAACAAGAGAGTAATAATAAGCCTTCTTCTGGCTACTAAATTCAAAAGGGGAGAGAAGAACAAAATTATTCTATGCAATGCTAACAAACAAGATAATTATAACTAAAGCTATAGTACAAAACATGATATGTTGAGAAAGCCATCCCGTTTTCCGTAATTTGCTTCACAAGTTGCCCCCACTTGTGCATTTATGTCTTCATGAATAATAAAGAAAGATATTTGGCTACCAAAAAACTGGTCAGGTATATCCTTTCAAAAAATGTTATAATCTTGTGTGTTGTAGTCTTGTAGATGCAACATTTTAAGCTAAAAAGATGTATAAGCATACCTCATCATTTTTAAAGCATCCTTCCTATGGTTGAAGTACACATCATCCTCCTCCTCCAACTCAGGCTCAATTGGTACAGAGAAAATTAACCCATTATCCATAGCATTCAAGCTACTATTATTTTCAGATGATGTACTACTACCACCACCACCATTTAATACACTATAATTCTCACTGGGCATGGCTTCTTCCATCAAACCTTTATTTTTATGAACATTTGAGTGACTTTTTTCTTCAGCAACAGGGGTCTTTCCATCCTCGGAATCATTAGAAATCATAGATTTCAAAATCTGAGACGCCATATTCAGATCATTATTAACACCTTCCAATACATCCTCTATTAAGCCATGATCAGCCCAAGGGTTGGCATCCTTCAACAACTTCACAGGATTTTCTAACAGGTTACAGGGACGAAGAACTGAAGAAAATGGTTTCATCATAGAAGGGCTGGTCCTCATCAGACTGCTTGAGGGACCCGCATGAGTGTTGCCTGAGATAGGAGGGAAGGGATCAGAACTGGATGCATCGATCTTCTCTTTCTGGGGTCGGTGTTGTCTGTCAAAGGCAGCCCACCCATACGTACTTTGAACCCTAGGGCGTTGCATGACTCAATTTGAACCTTCTCTCAAAGATTAGTGGAACAGAATTGAATGTACAAACAGGCTCGGAGAGAACTAAGTAACTTGTCTTCAGTTAAACTGTACGCTTTCTGCCGAAATATGGACCGGCCTGAATTCAGCATGTAAAAATGCAAGTTAATTTCAATATTATAATGTAAAAATATTCAATTTCATCTTAAATTACCTAAAGTATCCTCAAATTTTCTCCAAATTGCATGGCCTAACCCCTCAGGATCATGACACAATGGCATGACTAGAACGTCGAGACCAAAGATGCACGTATTTTGTGATTAATTGGTTGCCCATTCTAACTATTAAGTTTAACAAATTGAACAAATCAAATTAGGAATTGCAAACGACAAGAAAAATTTCTCAAATAATAAAAATACAAGCATAAAACGGGACAGCTCACCCTAAATCAGTACTAACAGACCCTAACCCCAGGATCATGATTCAATGGAATGACTAGAAAGACGAGACCAAAGATGTACATATTTTCTGATTAATTGGTTGCCCATTCTAACTATTAAGTTTAACAAATTGAACAAATTAAATTAGGAATTACAAACGACAAGAACAATTTCTAAATAATAAAAAGATGAGCATAAAACGGGAAAACTTACCCTAAATCAGTACTAGCAAACCCTAATCCAGAGCTCTCTGAACCAAGGCGTAGAAGAAAGCAGGAACAAGAAATTGAATGATTGAGGTGCGAAATTGAACAGATCGGAGGCAGTGAAGTTTTTGCATCTATTATCCATCAACACAAACGAGCAAATTTCGAAATAGGAACTTTACCGTGTTCCTTTTCTTCGAAAGGGCGAAAAGTCGGGGAAAGGACGAGAGAGAGAGGAAAACAGAGAAGACAGAAGAGGAGGAGATTTAACATCTTTCAACGTGGATTTGGATCATATTGGATCTGGATCCAGTAAGAATCATATCGCATTCTAACGAGCTACACGGGTTTAACAAAAATAATTTTTAATACTGTGACCACCAATTAAAAGAGAGTGCTATATTGAGGACATCAATTGTGATTTTGAGATCTGAGATAAACTTTTCTTTCTAAATACTTATTTTTTTTTATATATTCTCTCTTTCTTATTTGTTCCAATTAATTCTGTTATAATTAATTCACCAATAAAGGAAAAAAATATACAGACAAACTATAATTGGAATGATGAAACAAATAAGATGAAAATCCAAATCACAAATAGACTTTTCTAAAATCTAAATCCAATACAACACAGATAAATATTTTAAATACACCCATCTAAATCCAATACATTACAAAGTTTTAAGATGAACCTCGTAGACTATAAAATCATGAAAAACACAAAGTTTGAAGTGCATAGCATATCACAAACATAGTAAAATAGAAAGAAAAAAAAAGAGAGAGGATAAAACTAACACTTTCCCTAAACTACCCCTCTGTCCAAGCAATACCAGTGTATCCTTAAATCTAATTTAAACACAAAATCTAAATACCTATTGTGTTCTCTGAAATATCATTGTGCTAACAATTACTCCTACAGCTTAAACTAACAATTACTCCTACTACAACTTAAAGTAAACAAACAAAGAACACACAAAAATTTTTATTAAACTTAAAACCTACTATTGGAAGATATACATATTTTCTGCTCCATACTCATTTACTCTGGATATGTCTAGGCAGAAATTAACAAATAGAAATATAAACCCAATTGTTGTTCATTGTTATGCAAGAAAATATGTGATGTATTGGATTTAGAGGGGTATATTTAATTTTTTTTATCATTGATGTATTGGATTTGGAAGGGCCTATTTGTGATTTAGATTTCCATCTTATTTGTTTCATCATTCCAATTGTAGCTTGTCTATATATATATATTTTTTCCTTTATTAACTTGTGAATTAATTATGACAGAATTAATTGGAACAAATAAGGAAGAGAGAATATAAGGGTAAAATAGGTATTTAGAGAGAAAAATTTCTCTCAGCTCTTGAAATCACAATTGATGCCCTCAATATAGCACCCCCCCAATTAAAATATAAAAACATGCAAATAACGGCATGCACAATACCGTCAAACGATAAATCACTATACAGCTGATTAATCAGAATTTTACGAATACCTTTGTGTTTTTATTAAAGTTATGTACATATACTTATAATATTAAAAATATTAATTTAACTTATCAAACTTATCAAAATAAATTAATTTTAACTTTAATAATTAATAAAAAATTATAAAACTATCATTTAGAAAAGGTCAAATAAGACAAAACAAAGTACATTACACATAACAAATAATGCTTAAAAATAATTTAAAAAAACCAACTAATTGATACGATTCATAACAGTTTGGTCATTGTCAATGACTAATTAACCGATTAGTCAGGCTAAATGACTTTTTTTCAACACTGATGGTAATATTCATAGCGCATAATGGTCTGTAATTCGGATCAACATCTCTATTCTTAAACTCCAATCAATCGATCTGAACTGTTCAACATGTTCTCCATCTAAAAATGTGTTTGTGTATCAAAATTTTACATAGTTTAGAATTTTTCTACTATTTGTTAAAGTAGAAAATCACTATCATTCAATTACTGTAGTTGAATGATAATGATTTTCTATCTATCTAAAAAAATAAAAAATAAAAAATATATACATATTATCATATTGAAATCATGTTGAACAGTTTAATTACTTGAACTTTGAAAATAAAAATATTAATCTGTAATACATACCATTATGCACTATGCATAGTACCATAGCCTGACTCTTTAAAATATAAACAATTGTTTGAGCAATTCAAAATATAAAATTAATAGCAGTGATCAATGTGATTACGATGATTTAGACAATAAATGCACATCAGCAGATGCTTGTGAGTATTTTTTTTTTGTTATAATTTCTTAGGTGATTGTATTAAAACATCAGAGTAAATTACAAGTCTGTTCTAGCGTAGATATTCTTACACAAAGATAGCAGTATATACACTGAACTACTTCTAAAATTTCTTACTGCTAAAAATTAAAGAGAAGAGGAAAAGTAAAACTAGTAGTTGCGAAATGTTTAGTTCCTGCCAGATTAGCAAGTCCATGGGTCTGTTCATTCTCTTCTCTTGGTATGCAACTGTAGCAGTGTGTCGACACTGTCTAGAATAATGCACACTCGAGAGGCACTAAATCAGACTGGATCAAGAACTAAATCAACCGGACTAGGACAGTCACTACTCAACCGAAGAGACATTGAATCAAGCCGGACAGAAAACTGAATCAATCGGACTAGGATAGTCACCACTCAACTGATGAAGCACTGATATCGAACCAAACCGGAAACTAAATTGACTGGACTAGAACAATCACCTCACAGAAGCCACCTAGGGAGAGAAGGAGAGGAAAAAGGGGGAAAGGAGGGAAGGAAAGAGGAAGAAAATGTGAAAGGAGACAACATATTCGTCGTCATCATCACAACCATAACAACACGTACCTTATTCATATATATATTGAATAATTATATTAAATACTACGAGGCGAAGCAAATTTATAACATCCTCAGTAGAATCCGGAGAGTCGAGATGGATCGAAGAGCAGTGATTAGATCCGTTGAATAGAAGCACCAGCTCAGTTAAAGTAAGACAAAATGAAACGACGACGAGCGATAAGAGAGAGCGGAGGTCCCTAGGTGCTTGCTTGATTTCCTCTTCCGGATCGCTTGGGAGGGGAGAGCAGAGGTCCCTAGGTGCGAACATGCTTGTGAGTGATTCACGCCATTTCGTATATTTCACAACGAAATTAAGTCTGTTGTGATTCTTAAAGGGATTGTAGGATCCTGCTTTTCCATATCCAACTCTTAATTTTCTTTGAGATTCATGCATGAAAATCAGTTTTTTTAGAGATTCGTGCATTTCAAAAAAGTACATGTTGGATATGGAAAAACAAGGTCCTGTGATCCCTTTAGAATCACAGCAGATTCGTTTCCATATCACGAAACATCCATGAACCAATCCACGAATCAACCCTCTGTTACAATCCACATCGATCTTTTAATTTTTTTAGTAGAAATTACGTTCATCAGATCACTGAAAATGTTATTAAACATTTTCAATCTAATAGTCATAGTAGGCCTTCTAATAAATGGACCCCCGTTCATATCCGATTCGGTTCGAAATTAAACAGAACAAGTTCTGTTTATGTTCGGCCTGAAATAAAATATTTCTTGTTCATTGTCAGCTTGTCCAATAATATTTATAACTGAACTCATTTGTAACCGAGCCATGTTTGAAACATGCCCGTTTCAGCGAACCAGGCTGAACAGTGGACAATCAATCGGGCTAGCTCAATATATGGACATTGAACAACAGAGCTTATCAGTTTATACTAATAGATAAGCACAAGAGTAATCTTTGAGTTAAATCAAGGCACACAATTTTTAAATGTAATTAATGAAAGCCAATCACAGAAATAAATCACAGGAAAGAAAACTAAAATATAATCAATCGATAACATTTTGTAACAAGTTAAAAAAATGTTATGGTTCTTTCATTCAGATCAAACACTTAATTTTGTCTGATCCATAAAAAAGGAATGAATGATTTCAAGAATTGAAATAACAACTATGCAACAGAATAAACTTAAATCACAACAGAAACTTAAATGACAAAAAAACTTAAAACTTAAAAGATATTGTAATGCTTGAGAAGCTTTGTTTATAAAACAAGATGCATAGCAATTTAACAATTTAACTACTTGAATTTTAAAAATAAAAATATTAATCTGTAGCGCTCTTTAAAATATAAACAATCCACTGAGCAATTCAAAAAATAAAATTAATAACAGTGATTAATGTGATTACGATGATTTAGACATAATAAATGCACATGCTTGTGAGTTGATTCACGCCATTTCGTATATTTCACGAAACATCCATGAACCAATCCCCGAATCAGCCCTCTGTTACAATTCATATCATTCTTTTAATTTGTAGGTAGAAATTACGTTCATCAGATCACTAAAAATATTATAAAACATCTGAAGAGGTTTTCAGTCTAATAGTCATAGATGTACAGTCAAGTATTTGTTCGAATTAAATTCATTATTTTTTTGGTAAAAGGAGCAACTGTGCAATATGTGGTACTAATATACAGGACACGTATCGAAACAAAGAAACAAATCTGCTGAAATTCCTGAGAATTTCAAGGACCCTGAAATTCACAATTCAACCATCTATATATTTTCAAAAATCGTGCACAAAAACTGTCTTCTTTGAGATTTGTGTATAACAAAACTTGGTTGGTTGGATTTTAGATTTCAAGGTCTCTGAAATCTCCAAGGATTCCAGCAGATTTTATTCCATCGAAACATGATACATGAGTAGAACTAGGGTGTTCTTGGATTCAGTAAGTCTCTTTGTGAACTTAATTAAAAAACTTATTGTATTAGCTTCAAACGACGCATTTAAACTATTGAAATCGATCTCCTTCATGAGTGATAAGTTTACATGTTAAATTTATAAATTTTCAAACTAATTTAATATAAAGTTAAGCGGTCAAAAAATAATAAAAAATGAACATTAAAATTAACTTATAAACTATTTTTTTTTTACCACTTGACTTTGTACTTCCAACAAATGCAATTTTCTAAAAAAATATTGATTTTGTATCTATCTTAAAAAATAGTATTTTTTTTTTCAAAAAATATAAAATTTTATCTCTAAATATATTTTAACGTGGATATCATGTTGAGCGATTCAGATCTTTTGTTCTTTAAAATAGAAAATAAAGATGTTGAGATACGATTGAAACATGATGCAATGGGACATGTGAACGCTCCTTTATTTTCATATTTTCAAGGCCGCTGGTTTTTTGGCAACTCACCATTTCACTTCGAGAATTCAGAATAGAACCGATAGTACACTGCTGACTGTTGTTGCCTGTTGGTTGGACTAGATGCTACCGTGCTAATGGAGTATGGACCAACCTTCGACCAAAACCATAATCGGTTCAGAAATTTGAACAACATAACCGGGTCCTTGTCCAAACTGAATGGGAGGAGGAAAAGCCCGGTTACTGTCCAAACCAAACTTAATTCGGAAAAGCCTGGGCACTGTCTGTTTATGTCCGAACACATTTATTTTACTTCCTAGAAGCGATATCTTCACACACCCTTTCCCTCTTCGGTCACACCACTGAATTGAGTCGAAACTCGAAACATATTTTCTTCTTGGAAAAAATTAAAACATGTAGTTAATGTTTTTTTTCTATTTCGAAGGATATGATTTGAATAAGTTCTACCAAAAAAAAAAAGTAAAAAACTATATGCAAACCTTTTTCGTATCAATACTTTTATTGTGTTATATCTTAAATAAAATTTCATCAAACATGCAATTAGAACACACTAATCACATATGAATCACAAATTAAAAAATGTGGGCACAGAAATCAAATGCCCCGTGTTTAAAAAAAATATGGCATTGACATTGGCAATGAGTGATTTCAAGTTTTCAACTAATGTTTCAGTTGCAAAGATATCGCCAAAATATTCCCTCTAATGGACCCAAATCAGTATCATTACCATCTCAGAAAACATATACCTGACAAAACCATATCACATCCAAATAATACCAAGAATATTTTCCTGGTAATTAGCTGATATTAACTACCATTTTACACAGAAGTCAAAAGAAAGCTTAGCAACTAGCTGATATTAATCCTATAGTTAAAATTGACCCAACTCCAGAAAAAGTAAACACCCTAAACCAAGCACAACTTAAGAAAGTTTTAGTCCTCTGGCTGCCACCCAAACCTTGATATTTCAGTTCTGCACAAAGAATATGAATAAATTGACAGGTGTTAGCAATCTGAAAGTAATTTTGCATAAATGCCAAAGCAGATTATTAAAAAAACTTACCAGATAGCTATCAACTCTAAACACAAGGATTTTCCATAAAGGTTGGTGAATATATGTGCCACAGATAGTATGACCAGCAAACCTTAGAATTACACAAATAGAATAATAATGCTTTAAAAATAAGAATAATTATATATAACTCCCTATTTCTATCCCCCCTTCATCCCCGCAGTCCTAAAAAGGAAAGTGCTAACTAACTTTTTGTCTTTTAGTGGGAGACAATATTTTTTGTTGTTGGACACCAATAGTTAATACTACAATGAACAAAGTTAAATACTAGATCGATACACAGTAAATACATTAAAGACTGAAGTTAAATACAGCAGGAAATTTAAACTATCAAATTGTCGGTAACTATTTTTTTTTGTCTTTTAGTAGGGGGTATGAGAGGATGGTGGTGCAGAGACAATAATTACAGATTGATAGATATTATTACCACTATCTCTAATTGTTAAAAATAATTATATAGAACCCCACATTCTCATCCCCTCTTAAATACTAACTTCCCTAAAGTTAAATATTAACATTCCTAAAGTTAAATACTGATGTGTATAAAGTTAAATACTAAGATATAGGATGCTAAATAGAATCCATACAACTTATTTATAATTTTAGAGATTAATACTTTTGACTTTAAAGATAAATACTAACGTTCATAATGTTAAATACTAACATTCCTAAAGTTAAATACCAATGTGCGGGACGCGGGAACATTAGTTTGTCATTTTTTGCGGGGACAGATTGTGTCGCTGTTGGACGCAGACGGTTAATACTCCAATGAATAGAGTTAAATACTTCTTCGATGCACTATTAATACTCCAATGAATAGAGTTAAATACTGCACGAAATTTAAACATCAAATATCGGAACCTAATTTTTTTTGTCTTTTAGTGCGGGGACGCAAATGTCGGAACCTAATTTTTTTTGTCTTTTAGTGCGGGGACGCGGGGACAGAAAACTTAATTTTTTGTGGGGACATAAATTGCTTCGCTGTTGGATAGACGGTTAATACTCCAATAAATAGAGTTAAATACTTGTTCGATGCACTGTAAATACATTGCAGATAGATGTTAAATACTGATGGAAATTTAAATACCCAAACTGTTGGGACCATATTTTTTGTCTTTTAGTGCGGGGATAGAGGGGGGATGAATGTGCGGGGACAGTTATCTGAGTCCTAAAAATAATAGCTTATACAGTTTGGCACAAAACAAAGGAAAAATACCAGTAGAATAATCATGCTTAAAAATCCTAGCTTATACCAAAATTAGATGAGGATTAGATGAAGTGGAACTTAATTGAAAATGTTATGAGAAGCATAAGAAATTAGAGTTAATAATTTCAAGAAACCACACGGATGGATGAAAGGGCCCATATGGCCATATATTATAGGACAAACTTTTAGGCAACAGCGACTATACACCTAGAACTTCAGCAGGGTGTCAATCAGTATAAAATATAGTATATGTTCACCACCTGAAAGTTACCAAAAGAATCTTATATTTGTTAGAAATTGTTATTATTTAAAAGACATGCAAATGAAGATCATATAGAAGCTCTTTGTTGGGCTTAATAATTGGTTTTGTATAAAAGTAGAAGCCTAAAATTCTGAGATACCAGACAATATATAGTAGTATTCTGAATAAAGAAGATAACTATTTTGTACAGGTAACTGACATTATAGTTTAGAGCGGGTAATATTATATCGATTATTGACCGACCTTCAAAACAGTTGCTTTTACCAATAAATCATTTCAATTATAATTTGAGAGTAAATGACCAATCAACAATTACTAAAATAAAACAAAGTTTCGGTTTTCAGCATATTCATGTTACAAATTTATGTGAATATCAAACTTAACACATCTTTATGAGATAACAAATCTCATCTCGCTTATATATGCAAGTAATTAGAAGGGAGTTAAAACTGAGTTTAAAAGATGAATAAAAGGAAGCAATAAAAGGGAGTAACAGAAAAATGCTAAATTATATTTTATTTACTTTCTAGTTTCTACTCAGAGATAGTTTAATTAATTTTATTTTTGACATAAAAAATTGAGCAGAAAAGGCTAGCTCTATATCAGAGCCAGGTTTTGATTCTGACCTGTGGGTTATGGGCCCACCACGCTTCCACTGCGCCACTCTGATTTTATATGTGATTACTTTGTTAATTAGTATTTAGTTTAATTTCTAAAATTAGAGGATATTAATTGAAATATACTAAAAATAACGATATATGTATGCAATTTCATACTTTCATCTTATAGGATCTAGATCAAATATGAATTATATTTGATTTTGTTAAAAATATATATATATATAGATTAACGATCTACACCTGTTAAACAAAACTAAAATTTAAAACAGATAATACTGGAACGCGTATCCTCTGCATTGGAATTTAAAACAAATACTTTCATCCTGGGACATTTTGGAATTCACATCCTCTCAGGTACCTGACGAGCGAATCTCAAAACCCAATAATACTGGAACGCCTATCCTCTGTATTAACTCAAAAGAGAATTTTTTGAGTTAATGAATCTAACCGTTTGATTTTAAACAGAGCCAATCCTACTTCTTATAACATAGGAACTTTTCAATATTAGTGCATAACTGCATATCTAGTTTGTACGAATTTTGAAATAGATCGGACAGTTAAGATTCATTAACTAAAAAAATTCTCTTTTGAGTTAATGTAGAGGATACGAATTCATAATACTGCCCTGCGCAGCTGCGCTATCCTAAATCCGGAGGCTAGTCCGAATTACAAAGCAACTGAGAGTTAAATCTCAAACTGTAAACTGTAAAGTGAGAGAGGATTCCAAATTTAATCTCAATCCGTAAAATGAGAGAGGGATCCGCGACATTGGGGTATCATCCATCCGTCCTATGAAAAAGATGGAAATCATAAGATCACCCTCCGATGTCATGTAAAATGACATATGACAGGGCACAGAATGTATCTGATAGTCGTTTAATATGATACATATTCAGCAGGATTAAATTGTTTACAGATTCATTCGATTCATTAGGTTGGAAAAATATATATGATATGGTTTCATTTCCTTGTTTTATACTACTCGTTTCTTCTTTTTGGTTTGCAAATTTTTGTAGAACAATTATTGCCAACGAATTAATTCTCAATAGTTACAAAAAGAAAATCTTCAATAACTTAACAAAATACACTTAATTAAGCACAGATTTTCCAAAACTTGAGCATACTAAATTGTATAGTTGTAATAAACAGGATGTATGGAAAGGTATTGTTCACAAAGGAATTTCTCTAAGAACTAATTTTGATCTAGTAACAAAAGACAATGCTCTCTCATCCCGTATGAGAGGTCATAGATGCAAAATCCAATTGGACAATCCCTTGTCTTGTTAATATTAGAATGTTAGCTGCCCAACCCTCTTCTTTATTTTAGAATGTTAATATTAGAATGTTAGCTGCCCAACCCTCTACTAATATAATAAAGAACTCTAAAAGGCGAGAATGAAGATTAAAGACTTGAGACTTTGTGACAATTATTTATTGTAGATACATAACTGTACAGTATCTCCACAGATTTCGAGGAGAA
The DNA here is from genome assembly GCA_964058825.1 of Carex arenaria. Classification (NCBI taxonomy): domain Eukaryota; kingdom Viridiplantae; phylum Streptophyta; class Magnoliopsida; order Poales; family Cyperaceae; genus Carex; species Carex arenaria. Next base: position 62,784 of record CAXKVW010000574.1, on the reverse strand, counting down.
ATGAAAGGCTGCATCTCATACTGCTTCAAAAGTGTAAAAAAAAAAAATGGAAGTCTACCTCCACGCACTCAGATCACCTTTTAGAGTATCCCAAATCTTGAGAACCAGAATTGGCATAATCATATCCTTCTCTCTCTTCGCCCTTCTTTCTATGCTCTCTCCCTTCTCCAGTTCTTCCATGTTTCCTCAAACTTGAATCTGAATTTTCATATTTTTCTTCTTCATTATCATCGTCTCGATGTTTCCTTCTATGGCTCCTTTTCTTACTTGTACTATGCTTCCTCCTTGACTCGGTATCTGATAAATCATCAGAGTATTTATCCCGACGCCTCTTGGATTCCTCTCTCCTACCATCAGTTTCTTCTTCACTGTAACTTTCTTCAGAAACATCATTCGCTTTGTTGTATCGCTGTTTCCTCTTTGATTCAGTTTTATTTTTAGTACTATCTTCTTTGTGGTACTCTCTGTTGCTTCTCTTTTTGTGCCTATGAGAAGAACTTTCAAGTCTTTCATCATATGAAAAATCATCAGAGTAGTTATCCCAATGCCTCTTGGATTCCTCTCTTCTACCATCAGTTTCTTCACTGTAACTTTCTTCAGAAACCTCTTTCGCTTCTTTGTATCGGTGTCTCTTATTTGATTCAGTTTTATTTTTAGTACTATCTTCTTTGTGGTATTCTTTGTGCTTGTGAGAAGAACTTTCAAGTCTTCCATCATATGACCTCTCCCTAGTTGAATGGTGCCTGTCAGAATCACGGGTCGGTTGTTTTTCAAATCTAGAAGAATCTCTTTTTCTTTTTCTGTCTTCTCTCGCTAAATCAGAGTCATCTCTCAAAGAATCGTGATCACGGCTCTCTTTCTTGCGTCTAGAATCATATCTGGTAATTTGGTGTAAGAGGAAAATAATTAGCATTCAAAATAGGCTTCAGTATTTTCTCCAAAATAAAATGAAAAGCGGAGTCCACATTTGATCGCTGAAATGCAAATATCAATTTGGCCCCGAGAGTGTTAAAGTGCAAGGTGTGGTCATTTGATCAATTAAAAGCCTAAAATGGTGCATTTGCAGACAACACAGACCCCCACTGATCCACCCATATATGAACCTAATCTGAACTGAAACTATTGGAAAATATAATGCAGAAAAAAACTATCGCTTCTGTAACCAACTGATACAAACCCACCCACAACTCAACCAATATGACATGAAAAAACAAAAACCTTGATACTGCACATTTGCATTATAATCTGAACTGAAATGAAATTTGGCCCCCACAAAAACCAACATACACCTATATTCAATTACGACTCAACTGAATACAAAACACAAAGCCCTACTGAACAAACCCCAATAAGAGCTGACCCAATACTCAACTACTCCTGAAAGCCCATCAGCCATCTTTTCAAATCATCTCCATCCGGCTAAAAAAGAAATATCTCCTCACCATTTTGTAAATTCTCTACAGTGGTTCACAATTCCATTATGTATAAACTTGCAGGTATTTAATTGACAATAATTTTGTTAACAGACTAAAGACCAACATCTTTTTTGAAGATATTTAAGAGGCCTTACTGCCCTTAAAGTTTACAAAGCTAATCGAATTTTTATAGATAGTTTAGGGCCTAAGGCATACTTTTGGTGTACATTAAAAAAAAGTAAAATAAGATGCATATCTCCAAAGAGTTGGGTTTTTCGACAACAATCTTGTTTGATGAGTGTGAATGGATAAAATAATTCTTAACATCAAAAGATTAAAATTGTAGATATGCTCTCCATTATTTAGATAGGCTGTGTCAAATTTGGTGCAATTTGAAGGCCGTGATTGGTCATCAATTGAGCGATTTACAGTTCAGTTTTAGTAGCAATTTGATCAGTTTATGAAATGATAAAGAGCACGACTATAATTTTAGTTTTTTTTATTTTTGATGAATTTAAATTCTTGTGTCATTGTTGTCCAATAAACTATTATCCCTTGCCATCTCTAATAAGCACTTGTATAGTAGTCAAATAAAGTACCCTATCTATCACTGGCATCAGTACAAGTATGCGCAAAATGGAGCTTCACAACTTCTGTTTCTTTGTTCATTTTAACTTCTACACCAGTGTTGTAAATAACAGTATGCGCTCATCGAACAGACAGGGTAACGCCAAGCGATTAATCGGGAATAATCAGGAAAATCAGTGACAATTTGGTCACCGCCAACGACTAATCAACCAATTAATCAGAGGCTTAAACGGACATTTTTTACAACATTGCTCTACACAGAAAAATCTCCCATAATGGTTTATTAAAAAAATAAAATAAAGTAGAGTGAGGCTGTGGTACTATGCATAGCGCGTAGTGGTCTGTACTATGGATCAATATCACCATTTTCAAAGTCCAAATAGTCGATATTAACCGTTCAACATGATCATATGAAAATGTACTTGTATATCAAATTTTACATTTTTTTTTAAATTGTTTTACTATTTTTTAGACAGGTAGAAAATCACTTGTTCCAAAAATTATAGAACATTCAAAAGTAGTGATTTTCAACCTATCTAAAAAATAGTACAAAAATTCTAGAAAATGTAAAATTTAGTCTACCAGTACATAATACGGACCAATCTGCACTATGCATAGTACCATAGCCTCACTCATAATAAGTAATAAGACAAAAGAACCTGTCACTGGTAGGTGTCCTTCTCCAGTCAGAGTTTCTCTGCCTCTCGACATCTCCCAGTTCAACTGCTTTGTTGTCATAATATGATTGGTCCGAAAAGCCAAAAAGAGAGACCATCTTATTTATCCAGTACTTTGGTGGGGGTTTGTCCCAATCAGCCCATTCATAATCCCCTCCTGGATTTCTAAAACAGTGCAGAAAATTACATGTACTTCCACGCGAACAACTCTAGAAGTATACAAAAAAAAACAAATGAAATTAATGAGAACAATATACTTAGCTTCATGTGTATGCAAGAGAAAAGATGATGCTACATTGGCTTTTGAATTTTACGCTTAAAATTTTATACTCCAAAAGACAAGCAACAATTCTCAAGTTTGCAACCTAACAGGTAAAACAGAAGTTCTGCATAAAGGGACTTCCAAAGTACATCCAGTCATCTCAACTCAACCTAATCAATTCCTCATGTGTCCATAATCCATACCCACTCAAAAGTAAATTAAATTAATAAAGAGTGAGGCTATGGTAATAGGCATATCTTACACAGCGGTCTGCACTATGGACTCATATCTCCATTTTTAAAGTCCAAACAGTCGATTTGAACTGATAACATGATTTTTAGATGAAAATGTACTTGCATACCAAATTTTTACATCTTTTAGAATTTTTTAACTATTTTTTTAAATAGGTAGGAAATCACTTGATTTGAAAATTCTGGATCATCCATTAGCAGCAATTTTCTACCTATCTAAAAAAACAGTAATAAAATTCTTAAAATGTAAAATTTGGTCTGCAGGTACATTTTTATATGGAGATCATGTTTAACGCTTCGGATCGGCTGTTTGAGCTCTGAAAATAGAGATATAGATCCATAGCACGGGTCAATCCATCACATGCATATTACCATAGCCTCACATAAATAAATACTCTTTTCATTGAATTCAGCTTTATATTGATTTATTAAAAACATCAAGATTTAAGATACACGGAGTATGATGCATGCCATGTATCCACAGTTTCAATGAAATCAGTGGGTATTCCTCCCCCCCCCCCCCCCAATTTATTTAAAAAAAGAAAAGAAAAGATGCATGCCATGTAAAGCCTCATATAACTTGTACCCCTTGAAATTGTAAAACATCATGGACACCCCTAAGAACCACCAAAATAACACAGATGCCACTATAAGATAATAAACTGTCATCAGAGATCCTTCCATTCCTGGGCTGTCAAACTCCTTTAATACATATTGGTTAATATAAAAGGTAAAAATTAAAGAAGAACTGTAGTATCCTTGCAAATAAGTAATCACATATTGATGAAACAGTGCCGGAAGGTGGGCATCAGTAATAAATAATCTGGTTTCTTTGCAGTGTTATTCACGCTATTTGAGGTTATGCAGGGCTATACACGGATTTCTATAAAAGTGGGGTAACAATTGCTAATGTGACATATATTGGGTATAAATTTTTTTGCAAAGACAACATAAAAAAATTTGCAAAGACAACCATTATTATTTACCTTTAGTCTTGATTTCATATATTCACCACAAATGGCAACCTTCCATCTAGTGACGCTGACAAACTCACATGTTATCTGTCAAAAGTGAGGGATAAACGTTCACGCCTATCTTACAGAAATCATGCTTGTTAAGAAAATAATACTTATAAGAAATAAAACAGAAGCAATTAATCACCTGTTTTCCTGCAAAATAACGACCATTGATGCTTTCATAAGCAAAAACAGCTGAATCCAAGGATTTGTAATGGACGTATACATTTCCACGTAGATGATATGAGCTGTTTCGACAAACCTAACACAATTTTGATGATTACATTCTATACACACCAACAAATAAATAAAATAAATGTTCAAGTAGAAATCTAACATCCCCACAGTTGCACTGGATTTCAGGAACTCAAAATAAATGATATAGACCTTAAAATTAACAAGTTCCCCGAATTTCAAGAACTCAGTGTGCACGTCTTCATAAAATTCTTCATAAGAGTGTTCAACCTCTTCGTCAGTGCACTGGATTTTCAATGCCAATAAAATACATTCAGTCCAGGAGAAGTAATACTTACATATCATATCCTATGTAATAGCAAAATTTACTGTATTATTCACAACATAGATCAAAATTTCATGCATGCATTGATTAATCAAAAGTAGGATTACTTCACTTTCTTCTATAGTACAAAAGATAGCATCACCTGTAGATTTGATAGTCATGCAAAATCTTCACAAAAGCAATGTCTCAGCAAATTTTAAATAGAGGAGAACTATTCAGCGTCAAGGAGAATAATGTACAATATATAATTATGAATGACAAACTGTGGTTCCTGAAGACTATATATCTCTGTGTATTGAAGTTAGAACCAAGGGCTACAAGAAGTAAATTGCTAAATATGCTAGTATACACAAGAATCACAACAGGATACAGAAGCCTGCAATTATTTGAACTCCATCTTCAAAACAATGCAATTGGCCAATTTAGACGGATTTATTACCAATAACATTAAAGACAACATATGCTAGTATACACAAGAATCAAATGATCAGTCATAGAGGGTATTCGTTAATTTAATTATTTGGTTTTCCACCTATCAGTTCTGTTGAAAAATAGTCATTTTTAACTTCTATTTCAGTTTGTACTTTGTACTGAAAGAACTGCATATTTGCCACTATCATGTTACCGTGATCATTATCAAAAGAACCATTTAATTTGTGGGGAAGTTAAACGACCAGTATTCTTCCTCAATCAATTAGAAAACCCAAGAAACTGTGTAGTGACAGTTCTGGATCAGAACTGCCACCCGTAAAAAATGAATGTTAGTTCAACAATTGATAAAGATGTAAAGGGTGTTTCAAAAGCTTAGGATACACAAATGTGGCCAGAGGAGAGCATCAATTTAACAAACCTCAAGCCCCTCGTCTAGCTCCCAAGCAAGGCCTGGGCCCACATACATGTTCTTCATTAGTAAGGTGCACGACTTTTCAGGGTAAAAGTGGGCCCGGTTGCACCTCAGCCCAAAACGACACACCCCTGTTTTCAAATGGAAAGGGCAATGTGCTTTGTCCTGCAAAAGAACGAAACAAAAATCAAGAGAATAATCTTGTGAGCGCAAACCCTCGGCCAAAGTAGCGGGTATTTTGGACATGACACCCAACAATTACTGTACTTGTAACTAGCACCAGAAACTTTTTAAATTACATCCAGTAACAAACAATCAGTGGTTGCAATATTCTGATTGCAAGGTATGGACATTGACAATACTAGGCCTCAGTTCAGTAAGCCCTTTATCGATGTAACTAAAAAGCAGGATTTTATATTTCATTTGACTTACAAAAGCATGTTTGAATTGACATGTACAGACTAGGGACAGTTTGGTCCCTTTTTTAACTTGACTCTTGTTCTACTAATGCACTACAGCCAACAAGCTGCCCAACGAGGTTCTCTGGTTTAGATACAAAGACAAAAATACAGAAATAAAACCTGCTCGGTTCCGAAATTGGGTGTTTCTTGTGCCATTTTGTTGAGCAACTCCTGTGCAGGAACTGTTGCCACACTACTATGAGAAGAGAAAGCTTCTGACTGGGGAGGAAGTGGGTTTGACGTTGGTCTCTCTGCATCCTGAAAAATTAATTTGATTGATCGTTGATAAATATAATTAGTAGGAATTCAAAGGGAAAACATTAACAAGAAACATGAACACTAGTTGTGAAGAACTAAACCTCTTTCGTTGGTCCCTTTTGAGCATTTGCTTTTGGTACTTTAATTGTTTTCTTCTTGACAATAATCTCATTGCCCTTCCATATTATCTCAGCAGGGCCCGTTTCCACATACTCCCATTCACCATCATCTCCATCTGATTTCTCCAAGTTTTCCTCTTTATCCTACATATCATAAATTGAAACACAAAATCAGTGTGGTTGTCTAATTTCTGGTTCTAATATACACGAATGATACACAATTCCCTCAGTTCTGGTTCCAATATGTAAAATTGGCACCTATATGTGGAAATTGTGGATTCAGCTTCATAACGTATTATAGAAAAACTGAAGAAAATAAGAAAAACAAAAAAATGTGATATTGATCTCTACCTTCTCATCCTTATTGGCTTCTTCTAGCAGCTTTCTTTGCCTCTCTGCTTCTTCCTCCTCCTCCTTTTTCTTAGCCTCAATCCACAGTCTTTCTCTCTCCTCAAAAAGCCTCCTCTCTCTCTCAGACCTTTCTCTCTCCTCTTCTTCCATTTTCTTTAACCTCAGCTGTTCTTCAGGATCATTCAGCCTAGCCTCCTCTTCTTCCTTCTCTCGAATTGCCATATCCCTTCTCAGTTGCTTCCTCTTCAGTTTCTTCAAAATCTTTCTCTTCTCCTTCCTCGTCATGGCGCTTCCGTCTCCAGTGGAGATGGCGCCGGAAGCCTCCGGCGATCCCCCGGCAACAGCTGAATTCTCCATCGGACTACGAGAAGCGCATCACTAGCGTGGCGCTGTTTAGGGTTTAAAGATGTGGGATCAATTTTCATTACTTTCCGCAGTTGCCTTTTTCTGAGTGCGTACCCTCTGAGATATCTCATATTTTACGTGACCGACGTGTCCGGTGACTATTCGGAGATAGCGCACGGGCCAGTATTATTTGAGCTTTACGATTCGTGTAGAAAGTATTTGAACGGTTGAGACTTTTCAAAAAGTCACGCAAAATATGAGATATCTCAGAGGATGGGAATTCCCTTTTTTTTTTGTTAACAAATTTCAGAAACATCCTTCTAAAAAGCCAATGTTACCGTTGAAAAAATAAAATTACGTATTTTTTCTTCTAAAATTTAAAATAATATTTTTTATAATATTTACTCTTTCAAATTTTGAAATTCACAAATTTAAAATAGTCTTTTATATAAAACTTATTTTAAATTTATAAAATACTCATTTTTACCATCTATTAAAAAACAAATATATAGCATTTTTAAGAAAATTATTAGTCTTCTAATTGATTGATTTCCAATGACAAATGTTCATTTCTTTAAATTATATTGAACAGTTTGAATCGGGTGCGTTTGGATGGGTGAAGAATAGCCACTAATTCAGATTAGCACTATTCTGAATTATTATTCTACGTTTGGGTGTGCTTGGATTAACAAATATGGATTATTCTTTGTTTGTCTTTTATGGTTTCTCACTATTCTACTAACTCAACAAAATATTGAGTTAGCTACTATTCTCAATTTTAAAATTAGCTCTATACTTACTCTATTTCTTAATTCATCCAAACGTCACTTTAAAACAAAACTAATAGACGCGCCTTTAAATTTTGAAAACAACGGGAAACACGATGGCCAACTCTTCTCGTTTAAGAAACATTATTCTAAAAAACCATTTACTTTTATTTAGTTATTCATTCATTTTTTTAAGTAAGCATACATTCATTTACATCACTTGTAGGATTGAAATCTTTCTGTATAGAAAGAGAGGCTCGTCATCATTTATATTAGATTTATTATTCTTTTGTCTAATTGTGTAAGTAATTTCTAAAATTTATATTGGAGTTATTTACAATATTGCAAAATTATAAGGTTACTGTGTAAAATTCTTAAACCCTGATTGAAACCGAGAAGGATAGCCGGTTGAAGGACTATTAATTTTCATATTATGTCTAGTCTTTTGAAAGGTTAAGAACTTAAGATTTAATTGTTTAAAGCTTTAAACTTATTCCTAGCGGATTGACACTCAATTATACTACTCGATGGGATTATGCATTTATAATCTGACTCGATAGGAAACTGGATTATAAATTTTATTAGCCTGACATAATTTCCTCCATCAAACCCATAAGTGAGAACTAAAGGCTCAAGAAAAGAAGTGGGCACACACAGCTCAGAAGCAAGTACAAGCCTTAGAGTAGGCGTTGTATAATCACTAACTTTCACTCTATTCTCACATAATCACTAACTTTCACTCTAATATCATATAATCACTAACTTTTGCTCTATTCTCACAATGATCAATTTAGGTGAAGTATATTTGAGATTGTTGGAAAAATAATTGAAATTCAGGCAAAAGCAACAAAGAACTAGGATAAATCTCTCAAAAGACTTCAAAGCTTGTATTTGGGAGGGTATTCTCTCTCTTACTTAGATAGACAACAGAGCCTACTATTTATAATATAATTTAAAGGGTTTGCTAACGGCTCTGTGCAGATCACAAGATCTACAGAATAAAGAATTGGCCTATTTTGCATGTGTTGTCCCTAATGGCACCTAGAGGGGGAAGAGGCTGAATAGGTTTGTTTAAAATTTAACCCCTACAACTTGTAACCATTAGTCAGATAGACAAGTTTGAAAGTCGTTCCTGTGCTTAGCTAATCTATCTACTATAATTCTTGACGGAATCAAGAACTTGTAAATTAAATAAATAATAAAGTACGATAAAGTAAATTGATAGAGTTCGAGAAATTGACACAAGAGTTGATAATGAAGTTTAGTTACTGAAGGACCTACGTCTTCGGGACAACACAACCTTAAGAGACACACCTTTCTATTACCCAATGAAGAAAGAAATACAAGTTGTGATTGGTACGAGACAATACCCCTGTGGTCCACACTCGACAGATTGGGCACAATAGCTCAAAGGAAAGAAAGTGAGCACACATACTTTGGTATAGGCGAGCTCGCAGGCTCTAAGTCTAGACAATCACTAGCTTCATTCTAATTTTACAATGGATCAATATAAGTGAAGTATATTTGAGGTTATTGGAAAGATAATTAAAGTTTGAGCACCAACAACAATGGACTATGTTAAACCTCTCAAAAGGATACTAAAGTGTAAGGTTGGTGAAAGTATTCTCTCATCTATTGAGACATGAGATATAGCCCACTATTTATAATAAAATTCAAAGGAGAGCCAACGACTCTTTGCAGATCACAAGATCTACAACATAATGGTTTAGCATATTTTGCTTGTGCTCAAGTTTTCAATATTGATCATACCCGGTAATTTAAATTTTGAATTTGAAATTTAGTCAAGCAATGGCTAGACTCGAGTGATCTCAATCTCAAATCTACTTACTATATTTTTGGACACGAATAAAAATAACAATGCAAAATGGTAAAGTGTAATCTTCATGATCTTGATCTTCATATGATATTCCGTAATCTTCATGATTCAGCATATTCATTGATATCTGACATTCCAAATGGCTCGTATGAATATTTGATATCCAACCAAAGAAATGAATTAATTATTGAAATTTTGGGGCCTTAATTTTGCTGGCAAAAAAAAATCAGCTGCTTTTATGTTCATCAATGAAGGTTTTCATCTCGTCAACAAGCTTCATCCATTCTTCACACTTTGTGTAGAGATAGAAGCCATGAAATGAGTCGGGATACAGCGCCAGCCGTACATTGTGATTCATTCCGTTCAACCACTCGTAGTATTTCAGCTGCCAGTCTCTGAGTATGTCGTATCCCGCAGCTGCCACCAACACTGGCGGGAACCGTTCCTCTAACTTGGTCGTTGTCCCGAACGGGAGTGCGCACTCATGGTTTCGGTTTGCTCCTTCGGGCAGGAACACCTTCCAGTACCAATCTATTCTCTCTGTAGTGAGAACCGGGAGGTTTTGGTTCTGAATATCTCCGTCAGTTCGCTCCTCGCCACCGAACATCGGCGTGATTGGTATTGCTCCTTTGATGTTGATCTGATTGAATATGAAGTTAAAAGAAATTATTGAATTGATAAGAGCATTGAATCTTCAGATTAGATGTACCTGTGGCAACAGATGTGCAATTTGAAGTTAATTTAAAGAGAAAATTAATTGAGTAGCATTTGATCCAACTCCAGCCTTCCGCATTTAAATTTTTTTGATCAGCTGGCTCATATATATGTGTGTGTGTGTGTGTATGACGAATTCGAATCCAACCTATCTGATCCGTATTAACACGAATATTAAAGATGTGTTCTATACGTTTTATGTCGAGCCGGATTGTCTATCTGGTCTCATATATGACTGGTGTGCTAGATTGACTATACTTGGCTTCAGATGTATATTATATTTCGTATTTTCTTCGTATTATAAATGGAATGTTAATTTTGTTATTTTTATTTTAATGAGAGAGAGAGAACAGTTTAAGCAGTTTGACCCCCCTAGCGGGCCTCATAAAATTATTTATTTGAAAAAAACTGTTGGTATATTCGTTGAATTATTCTTAATTGCTTATTTTATAGTCAAACATTTAAAAAAATTATATTTCACTTAAATTGAAATACTTTTTTATTTCTTATCAAAACTACCAAGTAAAATGTTAAGTCTTTAAATATGTAAATATCAAATTATAAACAAATTCGTACTAACAATTGTAAACGATTAACTTTTGAAATATCAACGGTTGTTAATAAATACATATTTAAACAAAGGTCGAGCCATGTCTTGGACTAGAGGGGTTAGACTTCTCTGAATTTCTCAGGGACCAAGCTGAATATGACGCAATTGATGAAGCATTCTTCCAATCAATTGATCCCACTGCATCTCACACTAGTTCCTCTTCTCCTAGTTCAACTGCTGATACTTGGTCTCTTTAGTACTTTTAGCTATTATGAATGTACCTTTTGATGATGAACTTTTATTACTGGGGCTTAATATTTAGATAGTTCTTAATTGTTTTCCAACTAACGAACTGAAACTTTAGTTTTATTTCGCACATATATGTAGACTCTTTTGTAAAAACATTCCAATTTCTAATAAAACAAGTGGTAATCATACCACTATTATAAAAAAAAAATACATATTTAAATAGAACTAAATAACTGATTATATTTGCTTGTCAAAACTTGATATTTAGATATGCAAGGGATTGAGACTAATGTTTTGTTAGTACAGAATATGCATTTATTATTGTGGTTAGAGTTCTAATTTGTTATTATAGATATTTGACTTCAAGTTCCGACCAATATTATGTATTTTAGATTTTAGCTCTTACTATATAAATTTTCTAGTTATACTTTTTTTTTGTATAAAATACTTGTTTCAGTGATGAAAAATAACGCACACTTGATTATTTATTGAGAAGGCTTGTAACATCATCAGAAAAGATGGCATGAAGTGTGAAAGCATAAGAAAAATAAAAAATATTTTAATTTAAATTGGGAAATAAGAGATTTGAGTGTTTTGATGAGAAATAAAAAAAAGTGTTTAATTTAAAAGGCGAAATAACATATTTGAGTGTTTTGATAGAGAAACAAGAAAGTATTTTTTAATTTAATAGGAAGAGATTAAAAATAAATATTTTAATAAGAAAATAAGTAATTTAGAATATTTCAGTAATATACGGAAAATTCTCTCTAAAATTAAACTCTTACACAGGACTGGTCCTAGGAACCAGGGAATCATATCCTCTGCGGAGTTTTTACCTGCGGAGCTCTGCAGTTTTTTTAATCTGGTTCGTTCATTTTGATCGGACGAACCAAATAAGATTATGGTACGAATCTCAAAGCAAAATTAATACTGCCCCCTCCATCATCTCGAGCACTCACTGACTGAGATTAAATTTGGGCCGTCCGATCAGCTCCGCAGGCAAAAACTCCGCAGAGGATACTTCTCCAGGAACCAGACCCAGACCCAGACAGCAGTCAGCAGATGTGTTCTTAGATGGATGGTTCCACTTTCCAGTCAGATCATCATTTTTTTTTACTGCTCTATCCAGTATACTGTATACATAGCATAAGCGTCTTTCCTCGCATTTTCTTTTTTACAGAACTAAATTTTATATTTTTTTTTATAAATAATACCTTCTCCCAACTGTCAACAGTAGCAGCCCATCGGCGCGCCACGTGATGAACGATATTTCCACCGGCAGTGTCCCCGGCCAGAAAACAACTCCCCAAATCCAGATCCAAACTCGACAAGATATCAATGGACCCGAGACCACCCGAATCCAAGAACCTCAACACGTCAACACCGTCATCGTAAGGCGCAGGGCACCTGTGCTCCGGGGAACGCCTGTAGTTAACCGATACAATCACTGCGTGCAATCCCGAACACATCCTGCGGCCCCAGTCGTCATACGAAACCATATGGGGCGATGCAAATGCGAACCCACCCCCGTGAAAATAAACGACCAGAGGGAGCTTTTTAGCTTCTTCTTTGTTCATGGACGGGACGAATATGCGCACGAAGAGGTCTCGGGTTGAGTCAATAATGACATCAGTGGAGCAGACTCCGGATTTGGGTCTGGGGTCGGCAGGGACTAATGGCTCAAAAAGTGTGAGGAGACGACGGTTGACAGTGTCGTCGTGCCGGATTGCACGGTTCGTGATGAAGCTGAAGAGGCCCAGTTGGATTCTGGCTTTCAGGGGTATACAAGGTGCCATGATGAAGAGATTAAAGAAGAGAGGTACAAAATATGAATCTGATAGCTACGGTTACTGAGATTAGTTAGGAGATGGAAGGCATTTATTATTTGAGGATTTTCTATTTCCAACGAATGCTGTATCTTTTTTTTTTGGGATAAAATATCTAGAAGTCCAATTTCTATTAAAGGTGACACCAGCAACGAATACTGTATCCTAGATTGACTTATTTGCCTCGGGTTGTTAAAGAAAAAGAAAAAAAAAAAGATTTGAATTTATTAGGAAGTTCCTTGTTTTGATTTGAGAACAGCACACAGTTTTAACGAAAAAGAAAAATGGTTCTTTGCATACAATAAAATAATAGAACGCACAAATCAATCACTTCCTCGGAAACATCGATTAAAAATATATAAAGGAAATATATCTGTTTATCTCTGAATATATGTAATATGTAGTTTCCTTTTATAATATATTGTACATGCAAATACTTAATTATTATTTTTTAACAATAAACTAGTTGTTTCTAAGAGTAGAACGTAGAACTGGGTGTTCTTAGTTTTATCAAGTTTCTTTATGAACTTAACTCTAAAATCTATCGGATTGACTTTAAACTTTAAACTCAAACTGTTGAAATCTATCTATTTTACAAATGATGTGTCTATATGTAAAATTTAAATTTTCGAATTACTTTAGTATAAAGTCAAACAGTCAAACTTAGAAGATTTATAAATTAATTTTCATGCATTCATTTTTTGAACGTTTTCTGAGCACTTGACTTTATATAAAATTAGTTCAAAAATTTTAAAATTTTAAATGTAGATGCATACCTCGTAAGACAGATGGATTTCAATGGTTTGGATTCACTGTTTGAAGTGAATCTGATAGATTCTAAAATTAAGTTTATAAAAGAACTTGGTAAACTTAAGAGCACGCTAGTTCTACTCTGTTTTTAATTCATAATAATAAATAAATGATCAAGTGATTGTGTATTTTAATATTAAATTAATTACTTCTAACCAAATATCGTTCTTGTAAATGCTAGATTATTTTTATGTTTTATTCCACACTTATATATTTATAAAATTTTATATTTTTTTATTAAAAGTAATTCGTTCAGTATTTAAAAAAAACGCATTCGTACCGTTAATCATACTTTTCATGATTATACAATAAAGGTAATTAGGTTTGTGTTAAAACCAGTGTTCTAAATAGCTAGCTATAGCTTTTTCAGACCATAAACGCTACGCTATGACATAAAAGTGCGCTATTTCAGCTACGGCTGCTATAGCTGTAATAGTTGACCGCTTTTACCGCTACGCGCGATGTGCTATTGCTAGCGCGATGTGCTATTGCTACCGCTATGTTACATAGGCTTTTTTGCAATTTACATGGGCTTCTGTACTTCAGTTCATATTTATGATACTACATGGTCTGTTATAATAAACATGCTAAAATCAAACTATATGCCTTTGTTCCTATTTATGATTTAGTCTCTAATTATATATCAGAAAATATTCAAATATTAATTCATCCTTTTGTTTTCTTTTCGTTTAGTATTCACCTATAAAATTATCGCCGTTTGTTTCATTGAAAGCTAATTTTGATTATAATAATATATAAAATATTCAAATAGGTATGCTAACTTTATTTCACTATAAAATTAATTGCTCTTTGTCTATTAAAATATGTAATACTATGAAGTATGAACTATTAAATAATGTTACATTTTATATTCTTTTTTTTTTCCCTTCTGATTTGCATGATTGAAAAAAAATATAGACTTAGATAAGTTATTATTTAGTTATTATCCTAATTCTCCAATATTGATCATGTTGATAATTAGTAGAGATATAGACTATAAATTTTAAAAATTAGAAAAACGCTATGTAGGAAAACTTCCGCTATAGCTGCGCTATTCGCTATAGCTTGCCTCCCCGCTATACCGCTATAATCGCTATTTAGAACCTTGGTTAAAACTAATCATCTAAGTGTTTAAAAATATAATATATATGTTAAACTTGAACTAAATAAGATTAGAGGTGATCACAAAATGAACACAAAAAAGATTAACTTATCTCATGAGTTATGAGTCAATATGTAATTTCTCTAAAAATGGAACAATTTCAATGGAAGCAGGTATTATATATGCTAGAAAGAGAACTAGCATTTGGTCTAGTGGCTAAGGCACATGAGTTTGAAACTCAGATGAGAGAAATACTTTGTTATAGTAACAAAGATGTTAAATAGTTGAGTGGCTTGGCCTCCAACTTTTACTAAAAAAAAAATATATGTCAGGAAAGGTGATATGAAATCCGTGTTTAATCATTTGTGGACAAGTCGAATGCATGTAAGATTTTTTTTTCCGTTGATTTATTAGATAAGAACATAGAAAAATTGTTAATTTATTAGATGAGGGTACAAATACAAACTATGATGTATAATTCCTCTAGAAAAGATCAATTTCTCTTATAACTCAATATATAATTCCTATAGAAAAGGAACAATTTCGATAGAGAGATATTATATATGCTATGAAGGGTGATATGAAATCTGTGTTTATTAATTTGTACCCAATCGGAGACAAGTCAAATACAAATTATTTTTTCCTTGATTTATTGGATAAGATTATAGAAAAAAAAAAATACTGTCAACTTATCAGATGAAGGTACGAATGCTGCTATCCAAGCTACGATCTTTTCATCCTATGCGCTGTAATAATTTTTATTTAATCATATAATAATGATTAATGACGGTGAGATTAATTTATGCGACATTTCATACCATAATTCAATTAGTAATAAAGTATAGCACAGCTATAGCGCAGCTGCTTTTAAGGTCCAAAAAAAAGCATAGCACAGTTATAGCGCAACCATAGCTAGTTATTTGGAATCATTATAAAAGAAAAACAATTAATAGCGTTATAGCTTTTGAACTTCAAAAAAATTATAGCACAACAATAGCTAACTATTTAGAACCCTGCTTCTACTACAGAAATTAATGAGCCTCCAGGGCTCCCTAATACTGTCTGGCTAATAAACACTGCAACTTGATGTCTATTTTACAAGTTATAAAGCGTTCTTTCACAGAGAAAAGTTAGAATACAAGAATTTTACCTTAAATTTTCTGGTCCTATGATCGAACAAGAGAAGTATGGAAACAATAATTCTAGTGTAAATGCATACTGACAGGGCCTTGTTCCCATGGCCCATGACAAAGCAGGCCTCGGACAATGATGTAGGCTCGGCCTTAGACCCCTAACCCGGGCCAGGCCGCAGCCACGAAGAAAGTCCAGGCCTAGCTGACCTCGCAACACCATCAACGGCCCAGGCCGAAAGCTGCTCGTACCGAGCCCTCACACAAAGGCCAAACGAAAGGAGCAGTAACAGGCCGAATCCCGGCCTGACAAGAGACCAATCAATAAACACGACCGAACTGGGCCTCGCTTGGTGCCAGCACCGAAAGGGCCCAGCTCGGCCTCAGCATATTCTCACCGCAGCATGCGGTGCCCTTACCGCCCGTACGGACAACCAGGCCTATTTAAGGCACTGAGCTTCATTTATTGCGGATTTGACTTTTCACACACTTACTGAGGTATGATAGGGAAGGGTTAAAGACCTCAGACACACACATCACGCCCACAGCACAGCACTCCACCCCGCACATCTCGGCCTGCGGACCCGACGCAGGTCGAGCCCAGTAAACCGAAGGTCCAGCTATACGGCCCGCCTGCATCCGGGAAGGGGCGTATCACATACAAATATACTTCCTTGTGAAAAAAACACTGAAAATTTCAGACCAGATCTGATTTAAAAGTGACAAAATGATTTGATAAAATTAATATATCACTCGCGTGAATGTGTCAATAATTGATTATGATATTTTTTTTATTTAATATCACAATTCTCACATGCACGCAAGAAAAAAAAATTTTAATTTGTAATTTGGATTGCACCTTTTATTGTGATCTTCTGAAAAAACATGGAGACATTGTATCTGTATATGTATTTAGAGAAATGAAACATACATGATTTCACAAGCTTCACTGTTCCTTGATAAATGCCTTTATCTCTTCAATCACCTGTCCTGATTGTACAAATTCAGGAAACACATAAAAACCATGGATTGCATCTGAATATTCCAACAATCTCGCGACCTTCCCTCGCGCCTTTAGCATCTCGTAGTACCTCTTCTGCAAATCTTGGAGCGGATCGTACCCTCCGATCACCACCATTGCCGTCGGAAACGCCTCTTCCAGCTTCTCAGCTGCATCACCGAACACATGTGCTGCTTCGTGATTTCGATCGGCGCCTTCTGGCAAAAAGGCCTTCCATCCCCAGTCAGCTCTTGCCATGGAAATTACCGGGACGCCCTCGAGGCGAAGCTCGGCTTCTGTTCGTTCTTCACTGCCAAAGTACGGTTGGAGCGCCACTATTCCCTTGATCCTTACCTTTCAAAGAAAAACATATAATTCTAAATGTCAAATTATTAATTCTACTCAAATGGTAATGTTTCCAAATGTTGTGCTTGCTAAATTAGGAATACACATTTGCCCCATCGAAAAAAAGAAAAAGATGTTTCATGTGTAACCTTAATTTCTTTCCCAGTTTGAATTCATTCTAATACAAAAAAAAATGACCTTACCTTTTCCCAGTTATCAACAGAAGCAGCCCACCGCCGGGTGACATGATGTATGATGTTCCCTCCGGCGCTATCACCGGTAAGTAGAGTTCTAAATTCGTGCCGTGCCGTGCCGTGTCGTGCCAAACACGGCTTGGCACGGCACGGCACGGCACGGCACGATTATTATTTTATTATTTTTACCGTGCCGTGCCGTGCCGTGCCAAAAATTGGAAGAGGTCGGCACGGCACGGTTAAGACACGGCACGTTTAGGCACGCCGTGCCTAAACGTGCCGTGTCTTAACCGTGCCGTGCCTAATCGTGACGTGCCTGTTCGTGCCGTGTTGCTTTGGCACGGCGTGCCTTATTCGTGTTGATCGTGCCGAAAATTAAAAAAATCCAAAAAATAAGAAAAAAAATTACAAAAATATAAAAATATGAAAAAAAAAATTCTCAAATTTTATAGATTGTGCATGCGCCAGCCAGATGCTCATTGCATTATGATTCCGAGTTTCCGACCACCAAAAACGCTTAAAATTCTTGCCACTAAATTGTAACTTTAAATTATATTTATCTTCATCCTTTGAGATTTAAAAAGGCTTATCCAACGGACAAAAAAAAAAGGAATGGCAATAATATGTAGTTAAAAAATTATGTGATTTGTTGATGACAGTGAGTCCTACCCTATCCAAGTATTAGCAAGTAAAATAATAGTTAAATATTCTTTTTTCTGAGCCTCGTGCAGCATTATGTTTTGCAAATTCTTAAAAAAATAAAAAAAAATGAAAAAAGGAGGAAAATTAAATAAAATCATAAAAATAGAAAGGTATAGGCGTATAGCCGTATGTATAGGAGAAAAAAGAAAGGAAAAAAAGTTTAAAAAAATATATTTGTTTTTTAAAATTTGTAAAGTTTAAAATAGAATTAATAAATGCAAAAGAAAGAAAAATAAAGTTACCCTCCTTCTTTATTCCGGGCTTGGGACCAGCTATGTGAAATAATATAGGTGGAGTTCTTTTGTTAGTATAGTTTAAGAAAATTAAATTCAAATATTAAAATTGAAGTGAAAATTATACCTTAATCCTCAAATATTAACATAGGCGGAGTTCTTTAGTCCCAACTCATCAAAACAAAATTAAGAAGGTGCTAGGATGTTTATAAAAGAAATCAGAGATTACCTCAAAAATTCACTTGACTAGACCCATTCAATCCAGATGAGCAAATGAAATTAGGTGCCGTATTGTACCGGATATCCAATCCGTTATTATTTCGGATATGATTCCGATTCATTTTGTTATGCGTTTGGTTTTGGTTAACACCGATACCAGTAAAATCCGCATGTCAATTCAAATATTAAATTTCAAATCCGGATATATACAGATATCCGCTTCGTTTATATCCTTACATAATAATCCATATTCGTATCTGGATTATTTTTCCATATACCAGAAATATTTGTATTCGTATCCGAAAGTATCTATATATGTTTAATCCGGATTCAGATAATAAGCGGATTCGGAGCGGATATCCGTCGGATAATCCAGATCCGTTTACACCCCTAGGAAACTTGCATGTTACACAAGTTGAAAATTGAAAAGTTTAAATAATTTTTTTTAAATAATAAAACATATTAAAATAGAAATTCAGTTTAATAAAACAGTTTATGTAATTAATAAAGTGAACGTACTTGAAATGTTGAGGTTTTATTAAATTTAACTTTTACATTAGCAAAAGAATAAAATAAAATAATATTATGACCTTCAAAATTAGAGTTGTCTCATAAACAAGATAGTAATAAGATATTAAGGTCAGGCACCTTTGATCTTCCTTTCTCATTAAAAGAGAATAAACAACCTGATAAATGGAAACTTCTTCCAAACCTCTTAGAATTCAAAACTTTTTTTTTTCGTTTTCCTTTCTTGTTTTAGCGTGAACAACTTACCATTTATAATGTATTAATTAGAATAAACTTTTTTTTTCGTTTTCCTTTCTTGCATTCAAACGTCCAAATACCATGTATTTAATTAATTAATATTATAATGTAAACATATACATTAAATACATTATGTACCTATCTCATTTTTAATTTATTTTAAAATATATAAATTATTAACTTAATGAAATGATAAATTATTGTATAAATTAATTCTGCCAAAAATTAATAATTAAAAATCTACATAAAAAGTTGGATAAATTAATTTTATCATAAATTACTAAATAAAAAAATTATATGAAATGTAAAAAAAATTAAACTTTCGTGCCTGTCGTGCCTAGTCGTGCCTAGTCGTGCCCAGTCGTTCCTAGCGTGCCTAGTCGTGTCGTCGTGCCGTGCCTAAATGTGCCGTGTCTAATCGTGTTCCCGTGTCGTGCCGTGCCGTGTCCCGTGCCGTGCCGTGCCGTGCCTCTCCTCGTAAACGTGCCGTGCCGTGCCGTGCCCTACAGTAGGAAATCCAAGCACGGCACGCTTAAGGCACGGCACGTGAACAGTACCGTGCCGTGTCCCGTGCCGTGTCTTAGCCGTGCCGTGTCCTTATCGTGCCGTGCCGTTCGTGCCGTGTTTGGCCACGGTGGCACGGTTTTGAGAACTCTACCGGTAAGAAAGCAGCTCCCAAAATCCAAATCCAAACCCGATAATATCCCAATAGAACTCAACCCGTCTGAATCCAGAAACCTCAACACGTCAATCCCATCATCATACGGCGCTGGGCACCTGTGCTCCGGTGCAAGCCGGTAATTCACCGAAAGCACAACAGCACGTATCTCACGACAAATCCTGCGGCCAAAGACATCATACGGACCTGTCGCGGGAGAAAAGAACGTGAACCCGCCACCATGGAAGTGGATGACAATAGGGAGCTTTTCATCTTTTGCTGGATCGGAGGGCGCAAATATGCGGATCCATAGGTTGCGGGTCTGGTCAACAGTTACATCCGAAGTGCACACACCGGCAACCGGTTTCGGGTTCGCGGAGGTTTTGGGCTCGACGATGGAGAGGAGGAAACGGTTCACGGTGCCATCTTTGCGACGTGCCGCATCTGTGACACCAATTAGGAGCGCGATTTGGAGACGTGCCATCCATGGCATAGGTGGAGATAGCGGTTTGTTGGCCATTTATAATTTCTCTTTTGTTTCTGTTTCTCAGTGTAAAGGTGGATCGAATGGTCTGAGCTTGTACAAGAGGTCTATCCGTTTATGATTGATATAGAGATGGCTGGGCCTGAAAGCGAGGCACTGACTTTTTTAATGCACTTGAAAGCAACTTGACAGAATGATTTATTTCAAAATGTCTCAACGAACTGACAGCCGTTTTTGTAATATCGAATCATCTCTTTAGAATAAAATAAGATGAAAATATCTGGATCATTAAATCTGCTAAAAAAAAACAGATTTGGTTGCCGACAATAGTTCAACAAAGTAGGCGTTGAAAGTTCAAACTGAGAAAATTGAAAACTAAGAAAGGAAAGAGAATAGAATTTAACAATGTCGTAGAAAGGTAAATTCTTTTAGAAACTTACGAAGGCTATTTAATTGCTCGTGCTTTCTTTCGTTAACATGTTATTAGACTTTTCTTGAAAAAATAATAAAATCTGCATTGTTTTTGGAGGCAGTCCCACGTGCATCAATAAATGTTACCACAACAAGTATTAAGTATGCAAATTTTATATGAGTGGGACCTGACTGGAATTCTCATCCTCTGAGATATCTCAAACTTTGTGCGACTTTTTGGAATATCTCATTCGTTCAAATACATTCTGCACGAATCTCAAAGCTCAAACAATACTGGCCTCCTATGCTGCCCCGAATAGGCACCGGACACGTCGGTCACGCAAAAATTGAGATATCTCAGAGGATACACACTCAGCTGACTGCGGAGTGCGGACTGAACACGTATCCTCTGCGTTAACTCAAAAGGGAATCTTTTTAGTTAATGCATCTCGGCCTTCAGATTTTAAATGGAGTCAATCCGGTCGTCAGATTTTAACATAGACCTTTTAATATTAATGACAATTTAATCTGCACGAATCTTAAAGATAATCGAATGGTCCATATGTATTAACTCAAAAGATTCCTTTTGAGTTAATGCAGAGGACACGAATTCGTGCGGACTGTAGGTTGATAATATGAATTCATATCACCTGAAGTAACTCAAATTTTGAGTTTAGATCTGAACCGGCCTATCAAGCGAGTATATTAAAAACATGATGTGCATCGCACCTGAGATCGGATTGATTCACATTCTTATGGTATGTTTGGTTAGATTGAGAATAGATTATTTAAAATAATTTATTCGATGTTTGGTTGAGTTAGAATAGCGAATTCAAACTTTTTATCTTATTATTACAATAGATTATTTCTAAGAATTTTGAGATTTGACTATTTTAATAAGGATCCTTTTAATTGTACCTAAGAATTTGTACCCACTTTTTACCCAAACCAACTGTCATTTGACTGACGAAAATACTGTAACAATAACATATAATACTGTAACAGATATTATCTAATACTGTAAAAGATGAGATCAATTTTGTAAAAAATAACAACTTGCAACATCTTTGTACTTGATGTACTTTGTACTTTCAAAAATGTTGTACTTTACAGTTAATGACAATTAACTGTACTTGTTTTACTTTGAATCTGCCAAATTGTGTACTTTCCGCCTTCTAGAAGGTTTTAATTTTTTTTTTCAATTTTTTTCTATCGTTCTAGAAGTTTTGATTATTTTTATTTTTTTAATTTTCTCATTATGTAAAATTACAGATTCAAACTAATGAAAATGAATATGGTAAAAAATAGGTGTGTAAACTGGAAAAATAACGACAAAATCTATATTCCAAAAATACTGTAACACAACATTATGAAAAGTGTAACAATGAATTATCCAAACTGTAACACCAAATACTGCAGCAATGAATTATTAAAACTGTAACAATTACGGTAACAACTACAAGACAAAAAAATATATCACAAAAATTATATAAACAAACATAACTTTGTCAAAAGAAACACTATCCAGCAAACAACTTTACATACTTTGTCAAACATATAGAACTTTGTCGAGCAAACAACAAACACGAAAATTTAAACTATAGATATTTGGTGTTCATTATTAGAATGCGTCAAAAGTTTCATTGCAAGAATCAAACACTCTTTGGATATGTCCTCCTGCAAAAAAAAAATACAACAAATCTTACAATTAAAACCGTGGTCAAATAATGTAACAAATTAACTAATTTTGAACATCAATCATTATAAAAATACTGTAACAAATTTAGGCAAATAATGTAACAAATGTAGCAAAAATAACTTTGTCCAAACCACAACCATATTCACAGTGATAAACTAACTAGAAAAATAATATTTTGTCCAAGAAACATTCTCCAGCAAATAACATTACAAACTTTCTCCAGCAAACAACAAATACAAATTTTGAAACAAAATTCTTACACTAAACTTATTTGATGTTCATTGTTCGGATGCGTAAGAAGTTTCATCGCTAGAATAAGACGCTCCTTTGATATATCTTCCTGCAATATAAAATATAGCAAATCTTACAATTAAAATTACAAATATTACAAAGAAAATAATACTGTAAAAACCAATACTGTAACAAATACAAACAAATACTGTAGCAAATGACAATTAATACTGTAAAATATGTAAATCAGTACTACAACAAATCTAAATTCAATACTATATCAAATGGAAACAATACTGTAATAAAGGTAAAACAAAACTGTAACAAATTGAAACCAATACTGTAACAAATCTAAACTCAATACTACAACAAATCTAAACCCAATACTGTAACAAATGGAGACAAATACTGTAACACAGGCAAACCAATATTGTAACATATGCAAACTAATAATGTAACAAATCTAAATCCAATACTGTAACAAATGGAGACCAATACTCTAACAAAGGTAAAACAAAACTGTAACAAATGCAAACCAATACTGTAACAAATCTAAACCCAATACTACAACAAATCTAAATCCAATACTGGAACAAATGGAAACCAATACTGTAACAAAGGTAAAACAAAACTGTAACAAATGCAAACCAATGCTGTAACAAATATAAACCCAATACTATAACAAATCTAAATCTAATACTGTAACAAATGAAAACCAATACTGTCGCAAAACTGTAAACTAAGACTGAACATCAATCGGTATCCAAAACTGTAACAATTGGAAACCATTACTGTAACAAATGTAAACAAATATTGTAACTTAATAATCTAATATTGTAATACAATGTAAATCAATACTGAAACATAATAATTTAAATGAAATATGAAAACCAATACTGTAACATAGGTAAAACAAAACTATAACAAAGGTAAAACAAAACTGTAACAAATGAAAACTAATACTGTAACAAATGTAAATCAATACTACAACAAATCTAAATTCAATACTATAACAAATGCAAACCAATACTGTAACAAAGGTAAAACAAAACTGTAACAAATGCAAACCAATATTGTAACAAATCTAAACCCAATAATTAATTTCGTCAATCCAGATTGAGTACTGTTCTTCTTTCAAAGTGAGATCTAATACTGTAAAAAAAATAAAACACGAATCCAGTAAATTCTAAATGAAAATTTAAATCAATCATCAAATTCAATAGAAATCATTAAATAACTCACGCGATTTCAATCCATCTTCAACAATCCGTTTGATCCAATCTCGAACAATCATTCAAGAAGTTACGAATATGTGTGTCGTTGAACCGTCGAGGTGGATAAGTCACTAAAAATAGGATCTAGTGTGCATACATAGAGCGATCTGATAAATTGTGCTCAAATAATAAGAATAGATCTAGCGCTTTATCTGTCACCAAATCAGCCCCTCGTTCTTCTCTCTAAAAAAACTTCGAGATGGAGATCGATTCAAGTGAAGAGGACTTTGAGATAAAGATCGAATCAGTTGAAGCAATCTCTTGCTTTATTATTGAGGATTAAGCCGATCAATATCATCAGTCCAGCCACAAAGCAAGGCGAAGCTACTTCCACAAGGCCCGCACGGCGCTTCCGGTGGCGATGGAGACGATGAAGGCGGTCAGGAGGAAGTTGTAGTGGCGCAGCCTCTCTTGCAGCGAGAGGAGTATGAGTTCAGATCTGACAAAAAAAATCATTTTGGTGAAGGGAGAAGATAGATAGGGTTTGAGAGAGATATCGGGAGAAGACAGATAGGGTTTGAGAGAGATATCGGGAAGTTTGAGAGAGATGAGAATAAGGAGGACCGTAGGACTTAAATATTAGAGATTTGGGAGAACCGTTAAAAACAGTTTGGAAGGCGAACTGGATAGCGTGGGTAAAAACTGGATAAAATATATTGGGTATAGAAACATTTTCTCTTTTAATAAGGCAAATAATATTTATTCTTAATTTAACTATTCTAGCTATTATTGTTTTGCAGCTAATTTTGAATTAATTTTATATAGAGTCAAGTGGATACAAAAAGTTCCAAAAATGAATGCATTAAAATTAATTTATAAACTTTCTAATTTTGATAGCTTGATTTTATATTAAATTAATTCAAAAGTTTATGTTTTTTTGCATGTAAATGCATTACTAGTTAGATAGACGAGTTTCTACAGTTCAGATTTATCATTTGAAGTCGATCCGATATATTTTAGAATAAAATTTACAAAAAGCCTTGGTGAACTTAGAAACACCCTAGTTCTACTCCAAAAATTTTATGGTCCTATAATTGATCAAGAGAAGTATGGAAACAATAATTATAATGTAAATGCATACAAATATGCTTCCTTATGAAAAAAAAACACTGAAATTTCAGACCAGATCTAATTTAAAAAAGACAAAATTATTTGACAAAAATAATATATCACTCAAGATATAGCTTACGACTTCGCTTTTTATTAATTGCGATCTGGTAGCAACTACCGTACTTTTCAAAAAAAAAAAAAAATTCCAACAACTAAATTCCAATACATGAGCAATTGAGCATTGACATTAAGCATTTTTTTTAACATCACGTTCCTCGCATGTATGTGTCAATAATAGATTATGATATATTTTTTTTTTTAATATCACAATTCTCACATGCACGTAAAAAAATAAGTTTACACCTTTTATTGTGATCTTCTGAAAAAACATGGAGACATTGTAGCTGTGTCATGTGTTTAAAGAAACGAAACGTACGTGATTTCACAAGCTTCTCTGTTCCTCGATAAATGCCTTTACCTCTTCAAGCACCTGCCCTGATTGTACAAATTCAGGAAACAGATAAAAACCATGGATTGCATCTGAATACTCCAACAATCTCACGACCTTCCCTCGCACCTTTAGATCCTCGTAGTACCTCTTCTGCAAATCTTGGAGTGGATCGTACTCTCCGATCACCACCATTGCCGGTGGAAATGCCTCTTCGAGTTTCTCAGCTGCATCACTAAACCCACGTGCTGCCTCGTGATTTCGATCAGCGCCTTCTGGCAAAAAGGCCTTCCATGCCCAGTCGTCTCTTTCCATGGAAATTACTGGGGCGCCCTCGAGGCGAAGCTCGGATTCTGTTCGTTCTTCACTGCCAAAGTACGGTTGGAGTGCCACTATTCCTTTGATCCTCACCTTTCAAAGAAAAACATATAATTCTGAATGTCAAATTATTAATTGTACTCAAATGGTAAATGGTAGTGTTTCCAAATGTTGTGCTTGCTAAATTAGGAAGAAAAATTCGAAAAAAGAAAAGCATTTTTCATGTGTAACCTTAATTTCTTCCCCAATTTGAATTCATTCTAATACAAAAAAAAATTATATATGACCTTACCTTTTCCCAGCTATTAACAGCAGCAGCCCACCGCCGGGTGACATGATGTATGATGTTCCCTCCGGCACTATCACCGATAAGAAAGCAGCTCCCAAAATCCAAATCCAAGCCCGATAATATCCCAACAGAACTCAACCCGCCCGAATCCAGAAACCTTAACACATCAATCCCGTCATCATACGGTGCTGGGTACTTGTGCTCCGGTGCAAGCCGGTAATTCACTGAAAGCACCACAGCATGTATCTCACGACAAATCCTGCGGACATAAACATCATATGGACCTGTCGCGGGAGAAAAGAACGTGAACCCGCTACCATGGAAGTGAATGAGAATAGGGAGCTTTTCATCTTTTACTGGATTGGAGGGGGCAAAGATGCGGATCCATAGGTTGCGGGTCTGGTCAACAGTTACATCCGAAGTGCACACACCGTCAACCGGTTTCGGGTTTGCGGAGGTTTTGGGCTCGATGATGGAGAGGAGGCAACGGTTCACGGTGCCATTTTTGCGACTTACCAAATCGGTGACACCAGTTAGGAGCGCAACTTGGAGACGTACCATCCATGGCATAGGTGGAGATAGCGATTTGTTGACCATTTAGAATTTATCTTCTGTTTCTCAGTGTAAAGGTGGATCGAATGCTCTGAGCTTGTAGAAGAGGTCTATCCGTCTATGATTGATATAGAGATGATTGGGCCTGAAAGCGGGGCATTGACTTTTTTTATTGCACTTCAAAGCAATTTGACAGAATGGTTTATTTCAAAATGCCTCAATGAACTGACAGCTGTTTTTGTAAGATCGAATCATCTCTTTAGAATAAAATATAAGATTCGAAGCCGACCTGAGATTTACATTCACATGTACGAGTGATAAGTCATCTGATAATTTAAAATTATAGTTATATATATTTAAATTTAATTGAAAATTATATAGTTCAACTTCCCTCATAAAATATGACATATTTACTTATAACCTAGTAGTTAGAGCTTATTTTATAGTTGTGGAGAGCTTGAGTTTAGTTTCTACTAACAACATTTTTTTTTTAATTTTAGCATCTCTATTATGATTTTCTGATTCTACCCCTGAATATCTGGATCATTAAATCTGCTAAAGAAAAACAGATGTTGTTGCTGATTGAAAACTAAGATCCAATGTTATCAGAACCGGACCGGACATTGACCCGGTAAAACTCCAGGTTAACGGTTCACTGGTTAGACCAGTGGGTTAATCGGTTTAACCGCTGATTTTTTAAAACATATATTTCTCTATAACTTGTTATCCGAAAACTAAAATAGTTATTTTTTTACATATTTTTGGTTGAATAAAACATATAGATAACAAAGAGTAACATTTTTAATACCATAGTGATATAATTTTCTATATTATGTTTAATTAAATTCTCTAGAATTTTTAAAACATTCAAAGTGTTATTTGCAGTCTGTATAGACAATTAATCAAATTTGTAAAGACTTCGGTTAAAACCAAAATTAATAGTAGTGAATTCCAGCCTAAACACTGGCATAAAAAATCTTGGGAACAACAATGTACACTACTGCAGAAACTACTAATTTGCTCCATATTTATATTTGTGCCTTTGCCATGGGTCAAGTGGACAAGACAGAAAGTTCCAGCCTACACATTCTTTGTTAGTCTCTCTCTCATTTAATGCACGAAAAGTGCACTTTATAGAAAACTGAACCAATAAGTTTAAAATCCGGTTTTCTTCAAAAACGAGCGGGCGGTTTTAAATAAAAAACCGGCCATTTATCCGTTTTTTAACGGTTCAGCAGCTGAAACGATATTCTAAATGAACCAAACCGTAAAAGGAGCCGGGTCCCGTTTTTTTCGGTTTAATCGCCGGTCCGGTCCGGTTCTGATAACCCTGCTAAGATCAGATTAGCTTGTATTACTGTTCATTCCCTGCGAAAAAGGAAAGAGAATATAATTTAACAATGTCATAGAGAGGAAAGTTCTTTTAGAAACTGACGAAGGCAATTTAATTGCTTTTGCTTTCTTTTGTTAACATGTTATTAGACTTTTTTTTTTTAAATAATAAAATATGTATTGTTTTTTTATCTTAATTACAGTTTGGGCGAATTTCTAACGAATTCCTGCTGATTTGGAGGCAGTCCCACGTGCATCAATAAACGTGTGTGACCACAGCAATTATTAAGGATGCAAATTTGTATATATCTAGTTTACACTTATTACAGAGTAAGATTGATGTTTCTGCATGACGTGACAGTACACCGATTGATAGATAAGTCCGAGACAAAGCCAACGAACAATCTGTTTAATTTAATTTAATTCTATGCTAGTTTACACTTCTTATAGAATAAGATTGATATCTCTGCGTGACGTAACGGACGCTCGTTGATGTAGATATATAAGTTGGCGACAGCCACAATATGTTATGATATTTAGATTGCTGACGTGTGTTATCCTCAATAAGAAAATTTAATGAATATAATTTTAAAATTTTATTGAATTAGTTTCAAATAATCAATTTTAACTCTTCAAATAAATCTGTGTCACGAATGGTACATGTACATAAAAAAATTTAGAATTCATTTAGTACAAAGTTAAGAGGTAAAAAAAATTAAAAAAATAAATATATAAAATAGTAAAGTAACTTATAAAAGATTTAACGAGAAAACGTGCTCCGATAAAAAAAACAAGAACTGTTGAGAGGCAATTTTTTTGGCGATCCTGAAAAAAAAAGAGTGAAATCCAAAACAAAAGGAAAAAAAATCAAAAAAGAGAAAAGCAAAAAAGCCATCGTGATGGCCACAAATAAATTTGCTTCTCTCAGTGGGCTTGATCCAATTTCACATATTACAGATCTTAAGAAATCATTCCAATTTCACGAATGTTTGAATATTAGATAGGACATATAGACAAGAGAATTAAGGAAGCAGCTGAGGAGTGGCTGCCCAAGGACATCAATAGAGTTACTCTCAGGGTTTGGGATCCATATGACAATCAAGAGGTGGAGTTTCAAGGAGTTGATGGTTTATTGATGACGAGTGGAGCTCCAGTCACTGAAGACACCAAAGACATCATGTTGCTGAGTGGAGCACCAGTTCATGAAGACATTGACGAACTTCTGTTGCTGAGTGGAGCATCAGTTCATGAAGAAACTAATCTGATGCCGAGTGTCGCTGGTATTCCAGCTTAATCCCAAAGATGAAGAACAATTTTAATTGTATAGATCCGACTCTAGGATCATTCTCTTACCTTAGCCCTATTATATGTGGACTATTGTTAGCATGTTTATATTCCTTTATGGTGTTGTGGTGGATTGTTAAATGTAGGGCCTATGTTTTTTGTCCAGCTTTGATCATTAAGGCTATGTGCTGGTGTTAGAGTTTGGTTGATTGTTGTCTTTTGTAAGTTAACTTTGGTTTTATGAAAATGAAATGAGCAATGATGCCTTTTATCAAAAAAAAAAAAAAGTCTATAAAATCTTCTTCTAGAGATATTCCAAGACCTAATCCGACTCTAATGGCAGGTAAATCCATGAAAGCACCAATTCGTACACTGTATGAGACTGAAACCCGTGAGGCTCAAGATCAACAGTTCTGTAGGAGTTTCTTTCTTGATGATGCTCCGGGATGGGGAAATGTCCGGATTGAGAATGCTCTCCGGAAACAGGTTCGGCACCACAATTGGATGGCGGCTCGCTGGGATGAGTCGCGCTACCTCATTAAAGCTCCATTGTCGACTTGGCTGGATGATACGCTCAACCGCAGATATGTCCGTCTAGACAATGTGGTGTTTAAGGTTTCTCCATAGGATCCTTGCTATGCTGAAGATCTTCAGATGATCCAGTGCTGGGTGCGAATCAGGGATTTCCGAGTAAGTTCTGGCAATGGGAGGTTTTTGAAACGGTATTCTCTGATTTTGGCGGCACAGCTCTGGATACCTCAAGAACTGGATGTTATTCCTCTGCAAATCCTAGACTCTGAAGATGTGCTGCTGCTGGACTGGGTGACTGGCGAGATTGATGCAGCCTAACCATTTACTGGTTTTCGTTGTTATAGTGCTTGTATGCAGTTTACTTTGCTTAGTTAGATTTACTGCTCTTGAACTTTTTAACCTGTTGGACTTGTGGTCAGTGCCTGCGTGTGCATAGTGGTAGTCAATAGTTGTTCTGTGTTTTTGGACATTGGATTGTTATTAGCTATGATGACTTGAACTACTTTGTTCGTATGTTTGTAAGTTACCTATTTCAATATATGAAACGGGCAGTTCATGCCTTATCTCAAAAAAAATAAAAAAAAATAACTTATTAAAAAATGATGTTTTTCACTGCTTGACTTTCTATTAAATAAATTTGAAACTTCCCAAAAAAAAAAACAAATTATGTACATGAGTGATGTATCATGAATTAGATTGATTTCAACGATTTGAAATTTATTGTTTGAAGCAAATTCAATAGATTTGTAGAGTTCTCACTAAACTTTCTTAGTAAGTATAACACACGCTAACTTTGTTATTAAATGAATGTGCTCTTTTTTTTTTTTGGAGGAAAGGCCCTTGAGTCATATAGGGACTCTTTTGGTATGTGAGGATATAGGTTGCAGTCTTTTATTTTAATTTTTTTTTTTTTGTTAAGATATAGCTTATATGCTTTTATTGACAGTTTCCATCGTGCGGAGTATTATATGCATTAGTACTACTCCTACAGTGTGCCAGTGATTATCAGGATTTATTATTTTAGATAAGTTCCACATGAAATTATCATGATTTCCCAGTGCCTAGCAACTCCAGTATTAACATATAAAGAATTGTAATATGAAGAGAAAGATGTTGGAGAGTGTTTAGAGATGACAACAAATAATTTGAATACAATACTAATATTATGCAAGATTTCACGGTTGATTTGCTCGAGTCCAAGGTCATCAGCAATAATATGGATTATGGCCAAGTGAAACATCTAGATTTGTTCTCTTTTTAAAAATTATTGTTTTACCTGCTTTTTTTCTTCTTCTTTTTTTTGTAAAGCGATATCTAATGTCCATTATCGGGGAATTTGAAGTCGTTCTTTCAATAATATATCATCATTACTGTTGTTGTTGTTATACTAAATCTGGGAGCGTATCATGAAAAGAAAAAATAAACTAAGCACAGCAAGCATGAAACAATACTGAACTACTTTCGATGTCAATTCACTATCAAGTTTTAATAAATACTCCATGTACCCATATATCAACCTCAAAATCTTCAAGTACCAGAACCATACACTCAGAAATCAGCATGCTTCCCCAAAATCATTTCTGCATTTTTGCATTTTCACCCTTCCATCAAAATGTCCTAAAATACATATTAAGAAGTAAACACTATTTTACTTCCTGGTTTTGTCAAGCACCTCAATGTATCTCTTTGGGACGCCATAGTGTTCTACTAGGTGCCTCGCCAGGTTATCAATGACACCACCTTGAACTAGCACCTCATGCCCTTTCTTTCCTGTTTCAAATATTTCAAATTTCAGACCTAAGCAACTCAAAGCATAAAACTAACAATTAAAAAAGACCAAAGTACCCTAATACCTGGAAGCTCGGCAACAGTGGTGCTACATGCAAACTTCTTCTGCAGCTCAGACGCTAGCGAATCTGGATCCAATAAGAACGTCTCCAAGCCCGAAACCCGTGTCATCTTTTTATTGCCCTGCCTCCTCTCTGTCAATATCTGAATTGGCTTTATAGCCCCCTTCCTCAGCACCGAATCAGATCCCCTTGCCACATGGTGGTGGATCTGCATGCGGCCAAGAAATGTTGACCCAATATCTCTTTTGTGGATCTCTGTTGGGTAGGCCCCACCCTTTTTTATTGCACCTTTGTACAAGGCATCACACAGTATTGCATCTAAAACAACTTTTGATTTATCCGTTGGTTTGACCAAATTCTCCTTTTCAACATAGCTGAAGGAAATAAATAGCTAAAATAATTAATAACAATATCAAAGCGAGGACGGACAGGAGCTGTTGTATAATTTTTGCTATAACTACTTACGAAGAACACAACATCACCAAAGAGGTAACACGAGGGGGAAAAGGATTTGCACAAAACCCCCTCAACTTTGTCATATTTTATAGTTTCTATTTTCTGTTTTTGTATTCTTGTCTATTAGCGAATTGATTCTAATTTGTAACATGTAGGATACATTTTACTGATACTTCCACTGGATGAAATTTCATTCATTTAAATCAAAAAGGTACTTGCTAAACCATTGTATGACCATTATTACATGGACTATCCGAACTATTGTATGACAATTGTCGAAGGCAGTCGAGTGCATTTTTCCAAATTTGGTGGGGCCATAGCAACGCGTCAGCAATTGAAGGCAGTGAAGTGGAATCAAACCATAAAAAAGTAGAAAGATGTAGCATGGAAATTAAGAATATAAATATTCTGACAAACCTGAAAACCACATCAGAAGTCTCTGATGCAGTGTAATATCTGCTGGTGTCAGCACCAACTGAAACAAAAACTGGATTAACATGCGTGGTGGGTTTGTAAATCTCGATCATTTCGAGTAGTGACTTTCCGGAATGGCTAGCATCACTATTGGGAGTAGGGTTAGTATTGTCTTTTTGATCGACCGGTTCTTTTGGCTTCTTTTCAGGTCTGAAGGACATATAATCAGCATGGCCATGGTTAATTCGCAGTAGCATAATCTCTTTCCTATGCTTATCCTCCTTTGTTGATATCTAAATAAGATCGTAATTTACAACTAGTCAGAATAAACCTGCGAGTACAATATAACAATAAAAAGCAGCCTTTTGGAATGGAATTTACCAGGCCGGATGAAGATTTGGATTGCAACCACTTTGATAATTTTTTGTGTGACGATTTTTTGATGTCCAAAGTAATGCCAGATGGCCTGCAGGGAAGTATGTGGTGTGACCTGTCAATTTAAAAACATCATATCATTAATGCAATTGATGCTAAGTACAAGAGAGCCTTGCATTCAAGAACAACAAAAGGAATTAAAACAGTGATAGGATTGCATATCTTCTCTCTCCTTGTATAAAATAAATTGAAAGACAAGCTATTATGGAAACTATAGGTCAAGATGAACAACAATTTTAATTTGTCTATCTTGAGATGATATGTAAGCATACTACTAAGGAAGCAAACAAGAAAGCAACCAGTTTAAGTCTTAAAATTAAAATTATTCTTTCAGAAAAAATTCCTAACATATTATCATGTTGCAAATGAACCAACAACATTTTTTTCACATTTGCATCTAACATTAAGCATTGTTGAGGTTGAGGTTTTTGCCACCGCCGTCAAAATTTAGCAACTTTATCATAACTCCATCAAGCTTTTTGTTAAACTAAGACAAAACTGAATTAAAACACAATAAGTATCAAAAATAGAATTTAGATTCTGTATACATGAACTTGTAATGACTGAGTTAATATAAAGAGTTAAAATGGAAACTTAGTCATTTATTACTTAAATTTAACTTTGGTTTAATCATTGATAATCCATAATATGGTTATGCAGATACAGATAAGGTTTAACGTTTTTTTTATCATGAAGTATCAGGTCTTCTTTTGCAAAAAAAGGACAGACAGAAGAAAGTAAATAAAATATGACAATATCCTAAAAGAGAGGTAAGTTAGTACCATAGAGTGCTACCAGGCATAGGCAAATCTCCATCTTTAACACTTGTATGCAGTGCTTGCAATAAGCACTTATCTAACATGGCATCTATTTCCTCTACTGTCATAACAGGCTCCTGTTTCTGTTCTTTGTTCTTATCATCTTCAGTAGTACTTTCTGATACCTTCAGCATGCTGCTGACGTCAGCACTCAATTCCTCAGTTGCCTCAGCCGTCTGATCACCATCCAACGGAAGCTCTTTGTTTCCTTCATCATTTTCTTCCACAATTTCACTCGTGTCATCTGGATGTCGAGAAAGTGTGGGCTCACCAAAAACAACATCTTCTAAAAATCCTGCGTTTGGAACATAACGGGCTTCCACAGAACTCCTGAAAAAGACAGTATATGACAACAAATTATTGATTAAGAAAACAATTTGGTAATTCTAAATATACTTAAGTTAGAGCTAATTTTATTTTTGCAGTTTCAATAGTTGAAGGCATATATCGGACTATTTTTTTGCAAATGGCACCCAGTTTTCTTATTAGCACAAGCGAACGTATGGTAATGTCAAGTGTTGACAATTTTAGCTCTTACACGTAATGGCTCTTCCGTTCAAGCCCAGATTGAACTAAGACAATGCAAAGCAACTCAAAATTCAGCCTCACCTTTATCATTAACAATTCATGAGGCTATGTGATTTTAATCTGACGACATTTAAACTTGCATATGGAAATGGCATGCTAGTTGAAAAGACAAAAATAATACTCGGTGTGAATTCAAAAAGAAAAACCTATAGCGTGCCTAAAAGTTATATATTAAATATACTTGCCATAGACAATCAAGGTAATAGTGCAAGACTCGCAAAGCTTTGCCGCGTAGACCAGCTTTCATGGCTTGCGCGCTACTCATATATGTGGCCCCCACCTAACAAAAGAACAACAAATGAAATGCTGCAAACTTATACAAGGTATGGTAAGTATTTAAATGAGAGAATATATTTTGAAAAGACTCACTGCAATCGGTGCAGGGTTACCAGGCACTCTTACTGAATAAGGTTCACCTTCTGTGAAATTAGGCAACCCTTCTTGAGGTATACTAATTCCGGGAAACATTAAATCCGCACCACCTAGTATATATTGGGACACCTCACCTGCTTTAAGAAGGAAAGAGGGAAGTAGCTCTGGTACCATCCACAATGCATAAACTGCCATTATACATGATATAATTAAGGACATATATTTACACAGAGTGCCAAATAAAAAAGGATAAAAGTATAGCCACAATATGCCTGAAGTAAGTTGTATAAGAAAAAATTTAAGATAAATAACAAAATCCTAGGGATGTATCAGGTGAGCCTTCAGGAAAACAGCTTAGGAGGTATGTACAGTACCTTTTATGTTAAAAAAATAAAAAAGAGGCATTATTGTATTCCTTGTTACATAGGATCTTTTTTAATAACTAAAAGTTAACCTGTAGGATAAATTTCAGAGCCACGGCCGTCAATGTCGAAAAGCATGGGAAAACCTCCCTCGATGCCATAGACATGCACTCGGTTCGGGTATTTTGATACTGTTATTTCAGCCTATAACAATGAAACAGTAATTGCTTGTCATACAGTCTGGCTAAGAGTTGTGAAAAGAAAAAAAAACCTTTACAAGTTTACATGTAAAATGCAGTTCGGCAGTTATGCTCGGGTTTAGGTTCATGCTTTGATAAGGTATCATGGTTTAGTAACAGAAGTTCTCACAGATATTTATACAGATTGAAACGAAATCCAATTGATGATCTTATCAGTATTTGTGCTGATACCATTACATACACAACTGGTTCAGGTACTCAATTACCAGTGAAAACAGTTGGAACGTCGAATTGAGCAGTAATATTAGGTTTTAACAAAATTTAAAGGCACGAGTGTAATTTCAAATTGATTGAGGCGAATATAAAAGTTTGTATAGTAATATATGCCGAATAAACGAAACCTTGGGAGGTATTATAGCATCGATATCAGCATCTGAAGCTTGAGGAAACCTCTCCTTGGCGGTTCTTCTCAATTTCTTCTTATCTGCGCCTGATAACCTCTGTAGAGCCTTCGCGTCTACTGGTTTTTTAAACATGGCGACTGAGCGAGCGAACGAGCGCGCGCGAGAGAGAGGGGCTAGAGCCTAGAGGTCCGTTGGCGTAATAGAGAATAGCGATGAGGTAACTGGTAAGGGAATTGTATACGTCAATAGAGTATTAATGGGATTTTGCAGAGTAGAACTAGGGTGTTCTTGACTTCAAACATTCAGAGCACTTAATTTTAAAATTTATTAAATTCGCTTTGAAAAAATTTAAATTTTTTAATTAATTTAATATAAAATTAAGCAGTCAAATTTAAAATGTTTATAAATTAATTTTAATATATTTATTTTTTAAATATTTTTTTTATGGAATTCAACTATTCGAATTCATCGTTTAATATCAATTTAAATTATTCGACTATTCGAATTCATCGTTTAATATCAATTTAAATTATTCGACTATTCGAATTCATTGTTTAATATTAATTTAATAAATTTTAAAGTTGGATTTATAAAACTTGATGAACTTAAGAACACCCTAGTTGTACTCTATATTTGCAATTTACATATTACGCCTATAAATCCATTTATCAATTAATAATAATCAATAAAATTATTAGCAGTTGAAAAAAATTGGGGGAAATTGCAATGTGTATCACTCAAAAATCTCAATATTATGTGTCCCCTCTAAAATTTATAATTATTTACCCATCTAAATTTAAAAAACTCACAAATTTATTTAATTATTAACCTTTCTATTAAAACTCATTTTAAATTTATGAAGTGTCCTCTTTACTCTATATTAAAAAATATTTCGTCTCCCACTAATTGGTTTTTCAGAACAATGGTTCATTTCACATACACATTGGCATTTAGGCATATGTTTGTACGTTACAAATAAGAAGATGAATCATTTGCTCTCGAAACCGATCAGTTAGTAGAATAAATGAGGTTTAATATAAAAGTCAACAAATTGAGTAAATTTGTGAGTTTTTATAATTTGAAAGGGTAAATATGATATTATGAATTTTAGAAGGGGACGGACGTAATTTCAAAAAAAATTATGGGTATACATAACATTCTCCCAAAAAACTTAATTAGTTTATAATTTTTATTAAGATTTTATGGGGAGGTGCTGTTTTCCTGATTTGAACTCCGTTTTAAGTTCCCTTGTTTCGCTTTTTTCATTTCCACTATGTAACTAAATTTTGATGCAATAAGAACTTCAGAATGCTTACTTTGTTTCGCTCTTTTGGCTTTTTTTTTTTTTACTTCAGAATGTTTTTGGTTAAAAAAAAATTGTTCAACAATTGTATTGCTAAAAAAAACGAATGTTTTTGGTTAAATTTTGATGCAATAAGAATTTGAAGCTTATCAGCTTTGCTATAAGAACTACTCCAGGCAACCAAATAAAATCTAAATAACGAAATATTCCCTTGCTAGGATAGAAATTGTTACTTTGATGTTATGAAACCTACTGCGTATTATATTAGGAGTAGGGTGAAAATGCACCACTGTTTTTTGTCTCAATTATATCCTACATTTTTATTTTTGGTCTCAAGGTTCATACAGTTGATTCAATCTGCTCAACATGATCACCATATTAAAATGTATTTAGAGACTAAATTTTATATTTTTTAGAAATTTTTTATTATTTTTTAGATAGATACAAAATTATTGTTTTTAGACCATTCAAAAAGAGTGATTTTGTGCCTATATTTCTAGATGGTAACAAATTTAAAATTTAAAAAAATATATAAAATTTGGTCTCTATATACGTTTTAATATGAATATCATATTGAGCGGTTCAGATTAACTGTTTGAACTTTGAAAACGGAGATAGAGATGTAGAATATGATTGAAAACAAAATCAATAGTGCATTTTAACCCTACTCTTATATTAGTTATATTGTTCAAGTTGTACAATTCCAAATAAAAGTTTTTTTTAAAGAAATTCATTATTTGTACAATCAGAAGTAATGATTTGCTAAATATCAAATGATAATTCATATTACACCGAGTGATTTGTGTAGTACTTTGGACTGTATATGCTGATAATTAACAGTGTTTTATATAAATTATTTATATATTACATAAAACCTTACAAAACAAGCATCGAATGATACTCAATTTTTTTTTCTTGATGTCAATCGTAATGTTGACTTTCAGCTTACTTTTGCTCATTGATCCTTCCAGTAAAAATAACTGAAACTGATTTAAAATTAATTAATTTCAAAAGCACTATATTCATACAAATAATTTTGACTGCTTTTAGCGTTCAGAAGTGAATAAAGAAATTCTCATACATTTCGGAAATAATTTTTGAAATGGATGAGGGAATAAGAATTAATATTTGTAACATAACATTTAAAAAATAATTCAATTTATTAAACTGTCATACGTCTCTGAAATTGCAAATACCACCAATAATTTGATATTAGAATAAAATTATCATATTTTTAAAAGATGAGGGTTCCAAATTCCAATGCATCCAAAATTTCATGCTCTCATTTGCTTCCAATCCTTTATCTTTATTTTCAAAGTCCGAACAGTCAATCCGAACCGATCAACATGACCTTCATAATAAAATATGCGTGGAGACCAAATTTTATATTATTTTTTTACTATTTTTTAAGATAGGTACAAAATCACTTTATCAGATGGTCCAGAATCTCCTTAAAACAATAATTTTGTACATATCTTAAAAAATAGTAAAAAATTCCAAAAAAATATAAAATTTGGTCTCCAGACATATTTTATTATGAAGATCATGTTGAATGGTTCGGATCGACTATTCAGACTTTGAAAATAAAGATAAAAGAGATAAAGAATTAGAAACAAATGAAAACATAGAAATTTGGATGCATTTGAACTCTTCTCTTTTTAAAAATAGTTATATCTGCAGCCTCACCGTCCTCTCTGGCCGTTAGAAATCAAGCCACCTACAAGTAATATATTTTGACAAATCAGTGATAGGGATTCATCCATTACATAAGCTTATTATTCAGTGCGGATTATGATCATGATTCTATTGAGATAATCATGGAGTAAAATAAATCATCAATACATGTGCTACTTTAATTATTAAATGAACTTTGGTTTAGTAGAAAATGTAATGCTCTCTGTATGAGAAGTTGTAGGATCGAAATCCGAAAAAAGTAGATATTAAATAGTTAAGAGACTTGACCTCCACCTTTACTCAAAAAAAATATTCAATGAACAATTATACCTAGTAATTAATTCACAGTTAATCTTTTTTAGTCAATATTAAAACAAACTCATTTATTTGGTCCTAAACTAAAGTGAAAATTGTCAATATAACGAGTAATTTTATACAATAATGTGTCACACTTTACAACAATATTATATGATGATAACAAGGCCGGAACTATAATTCTATAAACGTGGATTATGAGGCTTTTTCCATCCTCTTTGCCATTAACCCATTGATTGTTTGAATTTTATAATTGTTGAGAAAACCCAAATGTGTTATCGTCTTCCTTTTTTGGATGATTAACAGTTCGCCGATAAATATTGTTGGCAATAAAAAAAGAATCAATATAAAGAAGTTCAATAAAATTATTAATATATTTATTTCAAAAAAATATTAATAGAGGAATAGAGGAATAGGTGGAAACAAGATATGGTGTCGGGACTTTTGAATTGATCTAGAAGACTTAGGGTTTGTTCGGCCGACGGAGGAGAAAGAAAATGGGAATGGGATTGCAAAATTTTTGAACTGGTTTTTTTACTGTGCTTATGGGAAAAGAAAATTTTAGTCTGAGTGAATTTTTTTTCTCCACGCGCACAATAACGCGCCGAACAGGCCCTTAAAGCTTTTGGGTGGTGTAGTTTGCTGAATGAGTGTTATTTTGCTAATATGTGATTTTGGTAATGTGATTATGTAGACAGTAAGGGTATTTCAGTGGCATGTTTAGTTTTTTAGTTGTAATGCTACAGTTGATATCAGAGGTTTGATACCGGTTTGTAAACTCTGTCTCCATTATCTCACTTTAATAAAATAATAATGATTACAAACAGAAAAACATGTCCATATTCTGTCAAATTTGTTTATTCTCATCACATATTTAAGATTTTTAAATATTACAAAAATGAAAAAGATATTATATTACTGAAATTTTATCAACATTGTGTATTGATTTTACCCAATTATGTAGGTTTAATTAAAAATCACTAAAGAAAATGACATGATTACTTATAGAAATTGAACATGAATTGATTAGAAGACATACCAAATGTGAATTATATTATGAATAATATTGACATATGACTTATGATTTAAAAAAAAAATACCAGTACTACCTAACACTACAATAAAGGATCAATCGTGCTAAAATTAATAAATTGTCTACTAAATATCATTTTGGAAATAGAAAAAGAAAAAGAAATCCCTCCAAGATGATAGCGCGTTAATTTTCTTCTTTTTCGCGGGCTTTTGAATTATTATATGCTTTTCGAAAGAGCATCTAGAAAAATATTTAACGCAAAAGAAAGGAAAGAGCATCTGGTAATTATGGAAATAAAAAATTAGAAACTAATTACTATATTAATTACATTATGAAAAAAGATACAGCAGCTGAAAAGATATTTAAAATATGTTAAAATAGTTCGTATATATATATATATATATATATATATATTTTTTAAGATATCATTTATTAGCGTTAATCTGATGACGACCTTATGTCTTATGCGGTGGAGGTGTAGAGGTAGTTCTGTTATAATGTCTCAAAAATGTTGTTGTCGTATCAAATAATAATCAATTTTCCAATGGTTTTGGGTACTTTGTAGTACTCGTCAATTGTCATCTATCTCCTATTATATTAATCGCTTGACTTGAAAACAATAGCAACACAATATAAAATTCAACTAACAGCTAAATTGTGTTGACAAAGGGTTGCTTACCTGGTAACGTCTCGCTAATCTGATTATCTAATTATTAATAACACATATATTATTAGAGGAGGGTTCCAATGCACCCAAAATTTCATGCTCCCATTTGCACCCATTTTTTTATCTCTTTTATCTTCATTTTCAAAGTCCGAATAGTCGATCCGAACCGTTCAATACGATCATCATAATAAAATATACTTGGAGACCAAATTTTATATTTTTTGGAATTTTTTTACTATTTTTTAAGATATGTACAAAATCACTTTATCGGATGGTCTAGAATCTCCTCAAAACAATGATTTTGTACCTATCTTAAAAAATAGTAAAAAAATTCCAAAAAATATAAAATTTGAACTCCAAGCATATTTTATTATGATGATCGTGTTGAACGGTTCGGATCGACTATTCGGACTTTCAAAATGAAGATAAAGAAAATAAAAAAATGGGTGCAAATGGGAGCATGAAATTTTGGGTGCATTGGAACCCTCCTCATATTATTAATAGTTTAAACAAGAGCAGATTGCGTATTTGTTGTTTGATTATATAACCAGCAAAAATCTTTATTCACGTCTCTTTCTCACAGGAATCTACGGATTCAACACGTAGTCGGAAATATCATTTTGATTGGTTAGTCCACTAAGAAGACAGACATATCAGTACATGTAAATGTTTGGTAAATATTAAAAAGTGCACAGTGCACGTCAATTTTAGTTACGGGATATATTTTTATTTCTTTATTAAATCGAAAGTTACCATATTTCAGTGTCCTTGGTGCACATCAGCTTTTCAAGTACACTGTTGAATCAGCGGTATCTCCGATTTCTGAGAAGAAAACCGAGTATTTAGCCCCCAATTCAATTTCTCCATCTGATTGTTCCTCTCGAATCGATCATACCGCTACTCTATCACAGCAGTTCTCGGTTTTTAGCATGGATTTCGATAAAATTTCCCTTTGATCCCCCTAATTTCCGGTTTGTTTCTCGGCTGAGTATTCCTTTCGATCTTTTGTGTGTTCTTTGTTCTTATGATCTCTTTTGCTTCTCTAATTTATATACTTCATATTGTTGCAATCTCCACTGATAGACTCCTGGGAAGTTGATTGATTACTATTTTGATTCACATTTTAACCTTTATTGAGGTTACGGGGTGCATTACTTAATTGCCTTAATTTACACTTGATTCGTTAAAGTTTGATTCTTTTGATTGTTTTTTTAGTATTGATCATGTCTTGTAGTTCGTCAAATCCACCACCGTATTGCTCAGCTGCCTCAACTGAGCTAAAGCTGTACCAAGCTTTCGTGTTTTCTGTACCTGTTTTCTTCACATTTATTCTACTACTGCTGTTCTATCTCTTCTATTTGAAAAGAAGGCGAGCTAATTGGCAATCTATCAGGATGCGCACAAATCACTTGGCCAGAGGGGATGGTTCTAGGGTTAGCCTCCCTTTGTTATATTATGTTCGTTATTTAATTAATTCTGTTTTGTTTCCTTTTATGTAATTTGTATTAAAATTGGTGATGGCTTTTAGGAGACCTACCTGACAGGTCAGTTGACACGGTACCAGTCTAGTGACTGGTACTATTCTAGTGACTGGTACCAGTCTAGTGTTGTTCCAGCTTCTTTATACTGGTACTAGTCTAGTGACTGGTACCAAATTACTTTATTTTACAAGGGTGTTTGTGCAGAGTGGTGGTCTCATGAAGAGAGTGGGTTTAATGGTTTTCAAATTTACATTTCAGCCCTCGGATATGGGACTCAAGAAGGAAGTAAGAGAGATGCTTCCAGTGGTGGTGTTCAAGGAAAGTTTCCTGATCAGAGAGACTCAGTGAGTGATTTATATTTCAATTTTATATATATCAATACTGAAATTTCATTCTGCAAATTTACTAATTTAGTAACTAATTGGAATCTGTCATTATTCCATCTGTTCCATATTTTAAATAGAAACTGAGGTATTATAAGATAATGTCATGAAATTTATAATTAAGTTCAGATGAAATATGCGTGCATTTAATTATGGCAGACATTCTCTTCCAAATAATCAAATCAATAAATATTTGGAGCAGGTGCTCAGTATGTCTAGGGGAGTACCAATCGGACGAGAAGCTACAAAGAATACCGCCATGTGGCCACACATTTCATGTGGATTGCATCGATCACTGGCTTTCAACCAACTCCACGTGTCCCCTTTGCCGTGTGTCTCTTCTCCCCACCCCCACAAAACCTGCCCCTCCTGATTTAGAAGCCCAAGGCAATGCAACTCAGGAGGAGGAGGAGGAGGGGCATTTTGCCGAGCAAATTGCGAGCAGTAATGATGGCAGTGCCGGTGAGGAGAGCAGAACGGAAGAGAGCACTACGGAGTGCGAGGCAGGAAAACAACAGGGCGAGGCGTCAGTTAGAGTTGATTTAGAGGCGCAATGATATTTAGAGGGTCTCAGGTTTGGCCTGTTGGTGATGTTTTCTTTTAGATTCGGTCTGTGTATAAAGGATTAGAATTGTAGGAACTTTGTTATTTATGCAATAAATGCCTTTCCTTTCATTTTTGTTCTTTTTTAATTCTTGAAGAGCCAATTTAACCCTTTATTTAGAAATTCCTTAATTGATGCAGTTCACTGACAAGCAAGCACTGACACAATTAAATTTTTACCTATGGTTGCTGTTAATTTTATGGATCCTGCAGTTGTAGATTCAAAAATTGTTGATTTTACAGACTTTGACCATTTTAGGTTCAAGAACAGTGCATAAGTAGCACTGCAATGCCCTCTTAAAGGATTATTTAGGAATTCTTGCATAAGCAGGGATCAATTGAGGTAAAACTAATGTTTAATAGGGGTGTAATTGCATAAGGGCCAGTTATTGCAGAAATTGGTATGGTAACTAAGAGGGCCTCAGGTACAAACATTGTGCAAAAGAACACACCCCGGCTT
This sequence comes from Carex arenaria, assembly GCA_964058825.1. Lineage (NCBI taxonomy): Eukaryota > Viridiplantae > Streptophyta > Magnoliopsida > Poales > Cyperaceae > Carex > Carex arenaria. The sequence continues at coordinate 18,855 of CAXKVW010000574.1, read as the reverse complement.
AGCTTACATCGTCGGCAATTCTCTTCTGTGTATTCAACCACAGCAAATTGTTTTCAAATCACCGGCCTGTGCCTTTGCAAACTGCTTGGTACTGAAATTACTACTTGATCCAAAAACCTGACTAAGAGAAAACAATGTAATATTTTAATATGCAAGTTGTGTACCAGCTTGTACCAGACCTGTCTACACTGGTACAGGACAATACCAACCGTGTCCGTTTATAATGCCCAGCTAAAACATGGTATATTGGTATATTGTATGTCAATTGGAACACATTAGTCGGAACAGCTCTGAACAGGTGTCGATCAAATTAATGAACGCCCCTTTCTCTTTCAAAAGAACGATCAAATTGCCTTTTGTGATGGAGGCTTTTTTTTTTAATGGCTGAGAAAGGAATAGCTCCAGCCTCCAGGATTTCTTGTTCTGTTTAGGAAGCGGTTGTGATGAAGGGGAGACATTCTTGCTACTTGACAAGTTATGACATTTCAATTTTTTTTTAAGTGGTGAAATGATCTTTCTTTTTGTGCTTTGTACTTGGTTTGCTAAATATCCTAATTCATTCCAAAACACCAATCAAGATCGTCACACCCCGAAATTTTCATTTATACTATGTTCAAAAAAAAATATTAAACCAAATAACTACCGTTTCATGGGAATTAAATTACTACCACTTTCGCTATTTTATTTGGCGGACACATAAGGAGGTGTCTGTCAAATGAAATGGACCAAATAACTACTGTTTTGTGAGAATTAAATTTCTACTACGTCCGCCATCTCATTTGGCGGACACAAAAGGAGGTATCTGTCAAATGATATGGCGGACACCAATATACGTCCACCGTTTAAAATGGCGGACACAATGTTTTTCTTTATATACATATTTTGATCCATTTTTTTTATTTCTCAACTGATCCATTCTCTCTCCTGGACAAGAAGAGTTCTTATCTCCCAAAGCTATAAGTTTTTTTTTTCTTTTTAATTTTATTTATATTTTCAGTAGGTTAATAATTAATTTAGTTAATTTTTAAATTTTAGGTTTGTGTGAAATAATTGGTTGAAAATGAGTCTCATGGTATTTATTTACATTGGCGGTGATGTTTTAACTGGGCCAAATGGGGTTTATTGCAGTATCGGGCCTGTTACTGTGATCCTAGTAATGCCGGGTACTGATTATGTTGGAATTAAAACGATTATTTGTTAAAATCTGGGATTGGATCAGGATCAGTGTGATCTTAATATTCACCCCAAAATTAGCATGCCCATTGGTTCAACACCAACCTAGTTCTAATTATTTTCAATTCAGAATGATGGAGTCTGGCAGGTATTGTACAATCAAACAATGACTTTTTCTAAAGGTGGGTACAAGGTAAACCCACTGATGAGGTTAATCTGGGGTGGGAGTCGGGTTAACTCATCTAGCTCAAGCCGGGCCCCACCCCAAATTGACCAGTTGTCTAGTAGTCCGGCCCCAATTTAAAGGGACCGACCATCTAGTAGTCGAGCTCCTCGTCGGGCCACACCCATATTGACCAGCCTTCTACTAGTCAAACCGCTTCTTGGGGACATTCTTGTGTTCTGAATGATGATGATGACGACGATGATACATTGGATCCAGAATTAGAAGAGCTAGGGGAAATTTTATTTTATTGTTCAATTTCTAACTTTCAAAAAATTTATTTTGATGACATATGGAATTAATGGTCATTGTTTTGTGTTTGTTTGTAAATTTGCAGGTTGAAAATAAATTAATAGAATTTAGTGTTTGTCGAGGAGTTAACTTTAATTTGAATATTTTATTTGTCTTAATACGAACATTGTCTATTTTAGAGTTATTAGATGTTTTTTAATTGTACTCGTGCGAATATTTACATTATATTTTTCAATTGATAGTTTCTTCTTAATATTTATTGTTATTTATGATGAAAAATATTTAATATTTCTATACTGAATAGATATAACCAAATCAAAATTTTAAAAACAAACAAAATATAACGAAATCAATGTAGAACAAAGTAACACAAAATATAACAAAACAAAGAAATATAACTTAAAAACTTAAAAAAAAACATTGTGTCCGCCATTTTAAACGGTGGACATATATTGGTGTTCGTCATTTTATTGTGTTAGAAATTTAAGTGATTATTTGGTTTAATATTTTTTGAAAATATGGTATAAATGAAAATTTCGGCGAAACATCTGATAGCAGCTGAGGGAGACAGAAAATCAGGCCGTTTACCATCCTCGTGCATTCGTTTGACCAACAACGAAAGGGATTCGATATGTTGGTTGGTCACAGTGTAAATCCTAAGCAATGTGTTCATGTGTTGTGTTATGTAATCTGGTAGAGGCATGTCATCGAACAAGTTATGTGCATGATGGTTGTAGTGTCTTTTGTAAAGGGTACAAACCGTACAAGATATGAATCGAAAGGTGAATGATTCATTGAACAGATCAGGGATAAGAAAGGGTTTGGTTTGGTCAATAGACAAGAGAAAATGGTCTTGACAATTGTGGGGTTCTGGTTTTTGTGGAGGCACGAAATAGTGAATTAGGTCGTGAGATTTGAGTAGGAATTTAGGTGAGATCACCTGTTTCCGACAAATGTGGGGTTTAAAGGAACGGAATTCTGAGCGAAAGTGACCCACTGATTAAATTAGACTAAACTAAAGCCACAGATCTTTCCAATAAAGACTCTGCTTGGAGGGTCCTACCAAAGCATCTCTTTTTATAAAAATTAGTTAAAAATTAGGAAAAATTGGTTATTTGCCACTCCAAAACCTTCAAATCTGAAAAATACCATCACAAAATTATAAATATGAAAAATACCACTCTAAACTTAGTTAATTCTTAAATTTGTCAGAAATACACAATTTTTATACTTTTTTTATTAAAAATTAACTGAAAAATAAGTTTTGAGATACATATTTCTGTATTTTTCTATATACCCTTCAGACCCCTTATTATACGTATCTCAAAACTATATTTTTTAATTAATTTTTAATAAAAAAAAGTATAAAAAATGTGTATTTGTGACAAATTTAAGAATTAACTAAGTTTAGAGTGGCATTTTTCAGATTTATAGTTTCGTGATGGTATTTTTTAGATTTGAAAATTTTGGAGTGGCAAATAACCAATTTTGCCTAAAAATTATTAGGTTGGGTAATCAATTAGAGTTAAAGATATATATTGCAAAAAATGCTGACAACTGTCACGCATTTTATACCAAATAAAAAATAAATTTTGACAGTTATTAAGATTTTTGAAACACCCGATTCAAATTATGAACCTTTTGTTTTAACCGAAATGTACACTCATCTCAATCGAACTTTCTCTTAAAATAAATATTGATAGCTATCATGTATCATGATTAAAGCCAAAACACTTATTTATTCTTTCTTTTTGTTATGTAAAGAGTATTTGCAAAAATTTCGAGAGAATAACTATAATATTCCTTGATTATTTACAATATCTTGATTGTCTACATGTACCTTGATTATTTACAATATCTTGCAAGGTTTAGATTCACGTCAGTGTAATCCAAACGGTGTTGTAAATAACGGTACGCGTTCATCGGACAGATAGGAAACTGTCAAGCAATCAATCAAGAGTGATTGAAAATAATCGGTCATAATTTGGAATAATCAGCCGATTAGTCGAAAAAATCTGTGACAGTTTGATTGCTGCCAATGACTAATCAGCCTAATAGCTGTTATTTACAACGCTGATTCAAAAATCCGGATAAATGTATTGACATAGTAGTTTTTGCTTCATGCTATGTATGGATGAAAGAGTCCCAAACTGTTATGAAAGGATCAAAATCAATATTTTAGAATGCAATTTTCATGCACTATGCGGAAGGCCATCATAGTATGCGGTATGCGGCCGCATATGCAAATTTTAAAATGAGAATTCATATATAATGCGTGTGTGATGGTGCACAAGTTTCAAAAAGAGATTCCACGTATCCCACTAGATCTCATGTTTGATATGTTGAATCTCTTCTTGAAACTTGTGCATTAGCCGTTCGAAAAGAAGAGTAAGGAGCAACTAAATCGTACTGAGTTTGAGTTTTGATATGATTCTGAATCAGTTTGGTTTTCGTCAATTGCGTTGGATGCTTGAGATATAAAAAGTCATATTGTGATTGAGCACATCACAAAACGGTATAGCTTCTTCACGATCCAACACGGAATGCGTATTGAACACATGTCGCAACTCCAGTTCAAGAAAAATGGCACAATAGTAGGGTGCAGACAGATCATATATTATTCGTCAAAATCTGGATCCGTATTAGAAATTTTGCGAATTCAGATATTCATATACGAATATAAATTATGCAGATACGAATATGGATACAGTTTCAAATTCAGAAGCATATTATCCGGATCCGTTAAGCCCTCTGCTCCGCAACCCACTACAATTTGTTTATTTTTATTTCTTTTTTGTTACCTTCTCTCACGGTCTCACCACAGTCATTAAATGCAAACAGCTGTTGTCTACCTGTATTCATTATATCCTCCTTACAACAAGGACATTGAAATTCCAAATATACTAAATAGGCTGACACTGGGACCAACAGTTCCAGAAGGTAAGAGATTTTTTTTTTTTGTTGTAATACTCTATTATTGTAACAAAATTTAATCAAAATCTCTTTTTATATAAATATGTTACTTTGTCACTAGATTAAAGACTAAATTTTATTTTTTATAATTAATTATTATAATTATGTACATGAATTAATATATATGATTCTAGTAAACAAAATTTAATCAATAACATACGGAGATGACAGTGTGATTATTATTTGAGAGACTGACAATTGTAATTATGTTTATTAAATAATTTGTATTTAAAAATAATAATTTTTTGAATAATAAGTTAATTTTAACACAACATCCGTATTATATAGCTAAATAATATTTGTATTTGTATTCGTATTAGTTTAATATCCGATCTGTATCCGTATCTATTTAATATCTGAACCGTACCCATATCCGTTTAATATCTATTCGTATCCAAAAAAATAAAAACGGATACGGATATAATTTTAGCACTATCCGATCCGTTTGCACCCCTACACAACACGTGACCAAAACGACATAAAATTTATGTCATTATTATTTCAAATAACAATTCAAATTCCGAATCATAAATTATTTGTTTAAAAATAAATTTCATTTACACCATTGTTTCTTAATTTTACAATTCTTTCATATTTAAAAAAAAAAATTCCTTTCATTAACAAAGTTAAAATTCGAAAAAAATAGTTAAATGTGACCACGAGTGACTAAATATGTTGTTCTCCATGATTTTAATCACATCCCACACAACATGCAAAAATTATTTTGGCTACGACATGACACGATTTTACATCTTTATTAGACGACGGTGGCAGAATGGCAGAATTAATTTTCACATAAATTATATGTGCTAGAATATTTGGTTTAATTGCTATGGCAGATTGGCAGTTGGCTTTTGAATGCATGATGGGAGCTTTATATCATTTCCCAGGAGGAACACAAAACAATAGTCAAAATTTAAAAAGACCAAAATTCCTACGTACATCAAAGCGTACAAACTACAAAGACGCTGCAACAAGCAAAACACATTGTGGTTTCTCTAAATAGGACGACAATAGAGTCTACTGGCCCAGGGCACAAATTGCATCCAAATTTGTTCAGGTCTAATTTTACACGTCTTTCCAACAACGTTGAACAATGAAATCTGCCTCAATAGTTTAAGCTTTTGATTTTATTCCAGTCAATAAGTCGTAATAGGAAAAGCTATCAATTAAAACTAGTTAACAAATTAACTTCTCCAGGAGACTACACAGCCATATGATAAATGCAAGGTCTGTTTTGTGTAATGGAGTCACCTGAGCCAGGAGCAATTGGTCTAAAACAAAACAAACAGCGCAACCTAACCGGTAAATAACAGTTACCCACACACTGACCTGGCATAAATTGTACAATACTAGTTATAACAAAATTAAAAAAAAAATTAGTAGCAATACTTCATTTGTCAATAATTGTAGCATGACTTCATTTCAATCAGTACAAAAAATGCACATAATCAGACACAATTTAAGAAAGAAATAAGAAATCCAACTCACTTTGGCAAAATTGGATTCACTAAAAGAGCATTCAACTATGAAAATTTAATATTTACATAAAACCCGCAGAACAAAAGGAGATTGTTTGAGACACTTACTATACACCCCCCCCCCCCCCCCCCCCCCCCCCCCCATTTCCACTACTACAACTACTTACAACATAACTACTTGAAACACAATAAATAAGGGACTACTAGTTAGGATTGGTCATCATGTCAGAAAGACAGCATTCATTCTTATCCCTTGTCTTTAAACTTACCACAAGACTCAAAAAAGAAACTACAAATGGCAGATTACCTTGCCACAAGAGTATCACAAACCATGTTTTTAATTTGCATTTTTTTTCTCTGTTTTTTTGGCCTTCCTCCTTTTCCTAATTAAAACCACCCATCAAAATGTAACCATTCATCAAGTTTCAATAGAGAGCACACCACAACCAACCATGCTCACTATTCAAACAAAAACCAGGCCCCTCCATATGGACCCATCACAGTGTCATAGAACTGAACTATTCCCTACTTAAGTCATGCCAAGAAAAAGGAAAAAAGAGGGGAAATGCAAAACAAACAGGGGGGGGGGGGGGGGGGGGGGTTATAACAACAAAGTTAGTTGTCCTTGTCAGGGAGCAGGTCCTGGGCTTCAGGATTGTTCCTTGACAGGTCGACAGGAGGCTCTGGCAAAGTAACTACTTTGAAAGAAGGGAGTTTTTTCGGCACAAGCTTGGCAGCCTCCTCTTTTGTGTAAATATAGATTTTCTTGACCAAACCACGAAACTCACTGCAAAACAACATATGAAAAAAGATTCATATTTGTTCCTGGAAGAGTGCAAATATTTTGAAGGACACACAAGCAAATCCTTCAGTAACAAAAGGAGGTACAATTAAACTGTGCTTTATTTCTAAGGCTACTTTTCCCAAAATAGAAAATATATATTCTTGACCTTAAACACATTGCATGATTTGTAGGGGCATAATAGGCATTTTGATATACTTTTCGTAGAATTCATAACAGATATTCCAAAAAGAAAAATTGAAATTAGTGTACCTCCAGGGGTCATCACCAACCGCCATGATGTCATCTTCTTCATCTGAGAAGACAACTTCCCAAGCTGAGGTGCCCTTGTCAGAGATATTTTTATTATCCAAACCAAACATTTCCTCCAGTTTGGCATATAGTTCGTCATAAGTTGTGAACCTCATCAGGTCCACTGCTCGCCCTACTGCCATCCCCTGCATTATCACCTGTATAATAAAATTTTATTCTTCTTTAGCACATTCCTCCCTTTACCCTTTTATATTATTTTTTTTGGCAGAAAATTAGTTGGTATAAGAGAATTTCACCAAGGATATATGCTATAGGGGAACAAAATAAGCTAACCTTCGTGCAACTTCTGATGGGGCGGCAAGGAGGGAACTCCACAGGTAGCATTTGCTCACTGCCAGTGGCAGTGACAACATCAGCATTGTTTTGATTGATTGGGACCAAAGCGAGCTCAGTTTCACCACTGCCTGCACCGCGACCACGGACCACATCAGATCCCACCATTGCATCTAGATTCATTGATGAGATTGATGCATGCGCAGTCACACCACCACCAACCCCATGAGATCCAGATGCCATATCTAGACTCGTCGGGACAGGGGTAGTGGTATGACCAATCACAGAACTACTGGTCCCACGAGATCGAGCTGCAGTAATGTGAGAGGGAACTGACTCCTCTATGTTACTGCAATTTACCAAGTCAATACCAAACAGCCTACACCCGATGGTGCCAGTTGACATGCTGGCTGTAATAGGAGTAGAATCTTGCTTCTCATCAGTTGATGGTGCCAAATCCCTCAGAGACCAGTAAAGATGGCTACTGCTAGAGGAAGCCATTGGTTGCTCGGGTTTCGAGTTAAAACCGAATGAAGATGGCCTTAAGGCGAGTGCAGGCGTGCTACGTCCAATTGAAGATTGGCTTAAGCTGAAAGGAGTCGGGCTTGAGCTCAGTGTAGATGTAGTTGACGGCCTCATTGGAAATGAATCCGAAGGAGGAGAAAATATTGGGTGGCGAGGAGTGGATGCAGATGCATAGAACTGTTGCGGGGGTTGGGGACCAGGAAAGGAGAACACCCGTGGATTGGAACACTCCATTGGAGACCTCCAGAGACCTATTGTAATAGTACAACCAGATAGAGCTTATGATACTATATTTATAAAAATGGATAATGCTAATAAATTCTTTGATTAATAAATATTTACCATGGGCTGGAGAGATCTCGGGACGAGGTGCAACAGGTATAGAAGCAGGTCTTGGACGCTTGTTTCGTGAAATAGGTTGTGGTGCTGATTGAGGGGTGTTGGCTGCTGTCAGAGGCTCGATTTCCCATGGAGAGACCCATTCTGGCCTTAAGATGGCTGATGGTTCGTCCCATTGCACCTATTTCCAATATATATATTTTAAAAAAGGGAGAGAAAACTAGCATATGGTATAGACACACATCATAAAGATACTTGTAAATTAAGTAAATAGAAATATTATGACATACCTTTAGAGATCTCCACTCAGAATCAGTCCACTGAGGTGGAGCATTGCCACCTATAGCAATAATAGTTCCAGTAAACCTTAAAAATAAAATCTCAAGAACATTAGCACATGGAGAAGATTTTGCCAGAAGGAGAGCAACAACAATCATTTAAAATACCTTCTCTCAGGAGACTCGTCACCTTCAAACCTCATTCTAAACCTCAACCCAATAGAGAAGTTATGGTTTCTTCCTTCGAGATACTTGTTAACATGTACTACAAACTCAGATAGACTGGTCCTGAAATTTAAAAAGGAGAAAACATAGTATTTTAAGTCCAATAAAATGTTATTAATCAGAAGCTATGACAGTTAAAAAAAGTGAGAAGAGAATATAATAACCTTGGTTTGTAGAAAATTGAGAAGGGGCTTCCAGTATTAACGGCATGACAGGCAGTTGCCAATACACCAACCTGCATGCATTGACTGGATATGACAGAAGATGGCATGTTGCATAATTGCCTCATAAGCCTTCTAACACCTACTCTCAGTTCACCATCCTCCCCTCTGACAATTAAACAATGTAAGCATAAATGGGTATAAGAAAATTGTAAATGATGAGGAAATGATGACATGTAGTTATAGATACCTTAAAAAGATGAAGGCATCACCGGCTACCAATCTCTTCGAACTGACAAAAACGCTCCAGCCTGTCGTGAGGAGATGCCTCCTAGGTTGACCTGAAAGAAAACACAATGACAAAATTGTCAAAGCCACCAGGATGTTATTCTTAATTTCTTATTATTATTATTTTTTTTATTGAAGAGCCCCGGTACACCCAACATCTTTTAGATGCTATTCTCGAGAATTGAACCTGTGTCTAAGCTCGCCCCACTGCACTAAGCCCGTAATTCTTAATTTCTTATTATATAGTACAAACCTCGATAAATATGACGAAAGTTCCAATTATTTCCATGGAGATCTCTTGCAACCAACTCTTGCAAAGGAGGATTCAGAGACATGTCCTAAGTATCAAAAGAAGATAAAACCAATAATGTAACGGCAAAAGATAAACTAATAAACAAACTGCAAAGAATTAATTCAACAACAAATGATAAATTAATAAACAAATTGCCACACTAACCAGTGAAGGTAGACATTCTTCGGCATGTCGCCTAAGAACAGAGAATCCCCCATGAGTGCTAGTGTCTGATGCTGTCAGAGTCTTGCAAAAGGAGTGCACTGGAATTCTCTCAGGCTGAGGCACCGGCTGGTCTGGGCTTGTCAGCTCAACTTGCTGCTCATCTCATACAGTGAGGTTTATTAATTTTATTGTAATGTGAAATATGTGTGAAAATTGCACGAAACTTTATTAACAGAAAAAATGATAAAAGGCGGCATACATTTGTCTCGGGGTTCAAGGTGATCTGTGCGTAGACCTCATCGCTATCTGCCTCAGCCTGTACCAAGCACCATACAAGTAAAAAAACCAAAAGTCAAGGGAGTACAATTGAAAAGGTGGAAATTAAGGCTAGGAGGCTTGCCTGAAGAATAACATTCATGACCCGGCATAAGAGCTTAGAAGGTAGGTTGAATGCGGGCAGCTGTTGGGGATCCAACCGTTGGCTCATTGATGCTTCAAGCTAGAGAGAACAGAGAAACCAAGGTTTCATAAAAGGCGAGTAGGAGTCAGTTTGTGGGGACTAATTTGAATAAGAAAGAGGAATACCTGTTCCATATGGCCTTGGGGGAAGTAATAGACACGATCTCCAGGGACCGGAAGACGGACGAGCGGGCCTGCACATGCGTGCCATAGCTCACTGTATAGCCGATCATGCGGGTCATCTGCAAAATAAAAATCTCACAATTATGTAAAATTGAATACTATTATTAGATAGTACAATAAAAATGTACTGCTAGAACAAATCACTTCACATTTGATCTTAGTTGGGACAGCAATTATGAAGCTAAAAAAACAGACTGGTAGTCTATTAATGTACTTTTAAAAAACTTCGTCTATATACCTCCATCTCTCTCTCTCTCTCTTCATTTTTTTTTTTCTTTTGTTATTTTATATATCTATTTATATATGAAAAGAGGGAGGGATATGAACAAAGGAATCTTTGTCTGTAAGTCTAAAGTTTAAACTATCAAAAGATTCATCAAATATGTAGAGCCTTAAAAGGGATCACAAAACAAAATATAGGAAATTTCCTTAAGAAATGTAGACTGATTCAACCACCTGACCATGCTAACCATTCTGCCAAGAAAAAAATCTTAAGAAAATAACAACTTGAGAGTATTTTTTATTTCATTCCACCTTAGCACAAGTTTCAACTGTACTGTCCTATCCTGAATTAAAAATTTCACTAGTACCAATAAAATAAAAGGAAAGGAAAGGTAAATTTTTACTTGATCACTTTTATGCCATTGTTTTTTACTCAAACCCCTCTGAAGAAGATCAGTCTTTTACTCAGAAAAAAATTTAGTTACAACATCAATCCATCAATGCACAAGGATTGCTCTGCTAATAGATCATGACTAAAGGTTTCAGTATATAAATTCTTTTTCATTTCCCCGAAGAAACTATGAAGCTTTGCTATAGTCTGTTGTACTTCAAGAAGTAAATCCAGAGAATGGCTTAGCGTGGGCTCTATCGAACTTTCGAAGTACCAGTATAAACAGCCTCTTTAGACCGACTTTGAAAGATTTTAGCAGTATTTTTAATTTATAAAGGCAACTTTATAACAGAAAACAAATGTGAGAAATTCACAGGAAGAAAAAAATATTTTAAAAATACCTTTAGGCGTTGATATCTGATACAAGCTTTGAACAACCCAGATTTTATCAAAATACAAAAGGTAAAAACTCGAAGAGAACTATCAAAGATTACTAGCAAATATTCAACATCAAAAGCCACCCTTTTGAAATAAATCTGAAATACCTTCTATGTGGACCATTCAATGGACCATCAAAACCTCATCAGAAGCAAAAGTTTAAGAGAAAAGATCAAAATTCCTACAGTATTTTAGATTATGAGATTAGAGAGAAAAAATACCAGAGGTCAAAGCTACTCCGGTTGCACTCGTCATCACCATGAAATTTCACTCCTTCCCAAATCCTTCCTTTCTTGCAACTTCCTTCTACACACGAATCAGTTCACACAAAAGTCCTGATTTATACCGAATGAGGCTTCTTGCTTAACACGTTCTATTACCAACGCACAATGATAAGGCGGAACCAACCAACTGGCATCAAATTCTCTTTAATACTAACTCCAATTCCACTTTAACCCTAATACGACAAAAAAATGGAGCTAGCCTGCCTTAAATTTGCAATAATGACAACAAATTATTCCAATTTTTAGCGGGAGTCTCACTGTAAAACGACAAGGCGGAGTTAATTTCCGCGAATTCAATTTAACACAATCCTGAACCTTGAACTATTCTCAAATCACCTACCCTGGAAGCCGACAAATAGTACTTAACTCCCTTAGATTAGCAGCAGTCCCAATCTCAAACTCATCTCCACCGTCAATCTCATTCTCTAACCCAGAAACTGAAAGGTATATTTTTCCTTGAATTCAATTTAATACCAATCTTAGTATGGAAAGTTCATCACGCGTCGGAACAACCACCACAAGATGCAGAAAAGAAGATAAATCTCCTTAAATTTGCAATAATCCCACTTTCAATCTTAATCTCAACGCCATCTTGAATCTCAAAATGTGTTCAAGAAAATACTTGAAAATGACAAAAGGCAACTCAGATTCTTTAAATTCACCCCATCTCAACTAGACTTGATCACAATCTCTACCTCAAATTTCAAGTTGTTTATTGAATTCTATCTTCACTGAACCCCGTAGTACAAGAGGGAAGTATAATTTGCTTGCTTAATTCTATTCCAGAAGAAGTCTGGATTTGATTGCACATTCAAAGCAAGGAAATTCCAAGTAATAACATAGAAAAGCTCTTCATATACAACTCTTATTTCTTACATATCATTCACGCAGTCTTTTGCTCTCTCTGAGAGGAAAAGAAATTAGTGCTCTCTCTAGAGATAGGAAGAGGCAAAGAGAGGGCTGCAATAAATTCACTTCTCTTACAGGGGCCGATCTGAAACAAAGCAAGTAATTAGTCAGGATGTGGTCTTTGCAGATATTAGAAAATTCAAAGATAAGATGAAAAGGCAAATGGATACCGTTAAGAGAAGGGAATTTGGAAATTCAAAGTATGAAAAAAAAAATTTGACAAAAAGACTGAAGGGACTGAAAAGACTCGGGTCAAATTCCTAATTTGGATAGTTTGAGGTCAACTATTTTAAAATAGAAATCTTGAAGGGTGTTTAACAAAAAGAGAAGAAGTTTTTAAGATGGCAAAAAATCCAAAGAAAACCCAGATTTTAAAAATTGTAAATTTATTGGTAAAAGTGCCACAGAATTATTCAAAATAAGGCCATATATCAAGGAAAAATGGGATCCAGATGGCTATAGGAGATAATATTAAACTTAATTGGAGGAGAGAAAATATAAAGCAGTATTACAAGATCTCAACAGATTTACCTGGAAGAACATGTTGAATTTTACATGAGCAGCCCAATTAAATTAAAGAACCTTAGCTTGCAATACTATAAAATGAAGAATTTGAGAAAACGGTATCATCTAACTGTGTTCAAATGATAATTCATTAATTCCCGTAAACATTTCTGAGATACTAAAATGGAAAATTCAAAGGATTCTTGAAACTCAATTGAGTCGACTAGAAACAGCATTGAATTATAAGGGGAAAAAAAAAAGAGTAAAGGAATAAGTCACTGCCAAGTACTGACTACCAAATCAAACTTCTAAAGGGAAACAGAACAAGTTTAGCTTAACTAAGTAGAGAAAGGCAAAATTCCGAAAAACGAAAAATTAAAAGGTAGAAACTGTATAAAGATCACCGTTTGGTGCGAATCTAAGCACGATGCAGCTCAACGATAATAATGGCCTGATCCCGATCCAAGCAAGAGGGAAATTGAAGATTCGAGCGGGCTGTTCGAAATTGGAAGGAAACTGAGAAAGAAAGAATGGGAAATTAAAATGGCAAGAGGAATGGAGGAGGAAGAAGAGCTGCTATTCTTTGAACAGAGTGAGAGAGCGATTACATTTTACAAAAAAAAACATGGAAAAAAAGGTGCAATAAAAAACTTTCAGTTTTCTTCTTGTTTCTTTGTAGGGAACTTTGCACTTATACCCTAGTATAATATTATATTGATATAATTTTCAAGATGTGGTGCCTAGTAATCTAGAAATTACTATAAAAATGTATACATTATGTTATACAATTATTTTTTTCTTGAGAATGCTTGATCGAGTCTGAAGCTCTAGATGCGCTCTACTACAGACTACAAATACTATATATTAATAAATATATAAAACAGTATCCTATTTATTTTTTAATGAATGCTAATATTAGTGTATGATAGTCATGATTAAGTAATGAAAAAATGTATTATTGTTTGGTTAATAAATTTATCATTTTACTAGTGCATATATAATATTTGTCTTACAAAAACTTACATCTAGAAATTTTCACGTATGTCCTTGAGATTTTTTATCTTTTTATATGTTGTTCTTGAGCATCTACATTTCTAAAAAATTCACAACAATTTTTCTTATTGTTCAAAGTAATATGCAAATGTATTTTATCGTAATGTTTATGTGATGTATGGTTAAAATATCATAGTCTAATTTTTTGGGGTAGCAACGAAAATATGAACATTTTTCTCATAATACAACCATGTAGAATTAAAAATACATGTCAACAATTTATTGAATCAATACAAATTATGAAAATATATGCATATGTAATATTTTTAAATTTAATATGCGTATTAATTAATTCATGCTGTATTTTAAACTCAATATGCGTACTAAGCCAAAAGAAAAGTGTCCTCAAGCAAATAAAGTAACCAAATAAAGTAAATAAAGTAAGTTAATGGGTATAGGCGATAAAGTTGCATGCATTTATTCAAATCTCTCCTCCTATTCTTGCCTCTGAGAACCCTACAGAGTCCTTCTGTCTGGTATCTGTGCCTTCGTATCATTTCATATCCAAACAAACATTGAACCCAATAAACTATCCCTTCTCACTGACATAAGGAAATACAAATACAGTGGTCTCAGTGGGGCCCGGTTGTCAGTGATTCAAAGGGGAAGAACAGGGGGGCGATATGGAGATCTGAGTCGTTCAAAATCACATCCGTTTCAGCTTTCCACACTGTGACCGAGATCTCGCGTTACTTTCCACGACCCGTCTTTTCGTAATCGTACCCGGATCCGACTTGTTCCGTTGTTCCCGGTCAGTATCTCTCTTTAAAAACTACAAACTATTCTCAGCCGTGTGATTTTTATATGTAATTTATCTTTATAAGTTAATCCAAGCTTTGCTGCAATTATTACGGATGTGATTATTAACAGCAATTATTCCCGGTCAAAATCTCTCTTTAAATTTAAAACCACCGATTTTTTGTCCGATTTTTAAAAAATAAATAAATAAACCACAATTATTTGAGAAACTTGATTTATAACGGGACCAGCTAAGACATGCCAACAGTGCTAGTGTTTGGGACAATTTTTTTTTTTGAGACCATAATTAAGAAAATAAATTTTACTGACTCCACGCATTGGTTGGATTTTTACAAAAAAAAAATCATAAATACCGAGTAGCCTGTTTAGTATATAGAATGAGGTAGTCAATAGCCCTATTCGGTAATCTCCAATTTCACCCTTTGATGCCACAAATTTTTTTTGGAAAAATTGCAGTATGGAGTGTACTGGATTGGCTATTGAATACCTCCTTCCATGTACCGAATAGGTTATTCAGTACTTACTATTTTTGTAAAAAACTAAGCAATCATGTTTGTTCAGTAATTTTCATTTTTTTATTGTAATTATTTGAGTAAATGTTGGAGGTCAAGCTATCTAATTATTTAATATCTACAAAAAATTGTCTCTTCCGAGTTTCGTACATGCAACTTCTCACATAGAGAGCATTACCTTTGTCACTAGACCAAATATCGGTTCTCTTAATTGTAGTTTGATAGAGCCATGTTACACATGCCCTAATTTCTATTTGGGCTTAAACAAAAACAGGAACTTGGACCTTGTTTTGCAAGGCCAGTCTGGAATATGAAAGAAAAGCCTAACAAAACATCAAGGTCGAAACCCATATTTGAGCCCGGCATGCCGACTGTTGCACTGACATAAAGGCATGCATTGCCATGTGCGGGATGACCGCCTCCGCGATTTCCATAATCACGCCCACGATTCCCATCATTATACCCACGATCTCATAACCGTTCTCACATTCTCCGATCAATCCGCGGAGGAACGGTTAGAGATCTAGGTATAAAAAGCCTCAGATTTTCTTGGAGGGGATTGAATTTTTATCCAGTAAAAGCATACACTGAGAGAGATATCGATAGGGAAGAGTCCGGATATCTCGCATCTTCTTCCTGCTTTCTTCATTCAGTCGGCTTACATCCCGCAGTAAGCTGGCCTATTCACCATCTCGACTTATCGACCGAAATAAGGAGAGATTCAGTTCAACTAATTCACTTTCGACATACGGGCTATCCACTCCCGATAGCACATGTCATAGTTATTTAAAAAAATATGTTTTGAAAGGGCAAACATACTACCGTGTCCAAAATGGTGTGTATGTTTATTAATACGTGAAAGAATTAAAGTGTTGTGAATAAATGACGGTATTAATTAATTTCTAAGTCGATCCATAGTTTATTGCAATTAGTACGTTTGCTCAATCATCACAGTATTCGGATGTTTAAACTAGAAAGTAAGAATATTATATATCTAGAATACTAGGACATTACCAGAATTAAATATGTATACTTGTGGTACAGAATTATTTAAATAGTACATGGAGACTTACGAAATTAACCTTAGCTTGTGACGTTTTCTAATTTCTATTGCATATATAAATTATATCAACAACACACATATACAGTAAAGTTGTACTTAGCTACTTGATATTATTTACATAACATATGCAAAATTAAGCGAGAATTCACATCCTCTGAGATGTCTCAAACTCGGAAAAAAATCTGCTACGATTATTTGGAATTACAGGGTCCCTGCTTGTCCAGATCAAACTATTCATTTGTTTCGAGATTCGTACATAAGAATAAACTTTTTTGAGATTCGTGCATTTCGAAAAAAATGAATAGTTTGATCTGGAAAAGCAGGGACCCTGCGATTCCAAAAAATCGCAGCAGATTAATTTCCCTCAAACTTGAGTGTTTTTTTAATCTCAACCGTTCAAATATGTTTTGCACGAATCTCAGTGTAAAAAAACATTGCCCCTGCTCTATCCCGAATAGGCACCGTACACGTCGGTCACATAAAAATTGAGATATCTCAAAGAATACGTACTCAGAAAGTGATAATTCTATTGTTGTCTTTGTACTAGGAGTGAAAATGGAGCTGATACAGAGCGGATAATAGTAAAAATGTATTCATATCTCTTTTTAATTTTTTGGATACAGATATCGGATATGAGCTGGATGTGAATACTGATACGAATCATATCGGATATTTATTAAAATAATATAAAAAAAATACTAAGTACATAATATTTATCTAATTACAATGGTGGATAACATAATTTTTTCATAATATATATTAAAATATATGATATATATCTACTATTCAATTACGGATAATTGAAACGTAAGACCACATCAGTATCCATATTTACACGAATATTCAGAGGAGTAGGGGTTGCGAAGAATGCGAAGGCGGGCGAGGAAAATCATGTCCGGAAACTACTTCTTGCGCCTCTTGCGACAGGCGAGGGTCGAGTAAGCAGAGGAGGTGGGAGGAGGCGGCGGAGGGGCGGGGGCGGAGATGGACGGACGAGGATATTTTAGTCATTAATTATTTGGAGTGGCGTTTTTACAAATTAATGAAGTTTGGAGTGGCATTTTGACAATTTGAAAGTTTGGAGTGGCATTTTCACAATTTGAAGATTTTGGAGTGGCATTTTCACAATTTCTCCTTTGAACTGATATTATATTATATTAATATCATATTTTATTTAATACTAATCTAATATTTTAAATAATATTATATTATATTATATTTAATCTTACACGTAAATTATTAAACAATAGCTATTACATCAAAACTCTATTCCAAATATGCAATCCAAATAACTTTTTCACTGTTCTGAATAGCACTGTTCTTAAACAGTAGCTATTCTTATTTACTATTCTAAACAGTAGCTATTCTAGCTATTCTAGAGTTCATCCAAATGTACCCTACTACTACCAGCCCCCAGGAGATTTTAAGAAAGGGAGATGGAGAGTCAAGAGCATCTCATCTAAGAAATTTTTGAGATATATAATTTGATGTGGCAATTTTATTTTAGTTTCAAAGATGTACCTCATTTCTTATTTAGAAATTTTTTAACAAAATTTCTTTAGAAATTATTTCTAATTGACATGCTGACCAAACAATTCGCTCAAATTATTTTTAATCGCCACGTAGTCTATTTAGAAATTTTAGTTTTAGGGATGTAAAAGTTTAGATATTCCAGAGATT
The DNA here is from genome assembly GCA_964058825.1 of Carex arenaria. Taxonomy (NCBI): domain Eukaryota; kingdom Viridiplantae; phylum Streptophyta; class Magnoliopsida; order Poales; family Cyperaceae; genus Carex; species Carex arenaria. Next base: position 636 of record CAXKVW010000574.1, on the reverse strand, counting down.
TTAATTTATAAATAGTAATTTACAATTATTTAAAAATTCATTTTTAATTACTGATATGGAGTTGCTCTGACGCTGGATGAGCACTTCTACAAATAACGATAGATTTTGTAAAATTTAAGTGCATGAATTTTGATGTATCGGAAAATTTGTACACGATTTACAAAAAAATAATACGTGGCAAAATTTATCTATTATAATTAATTTGATACGTTTATTTTACGTGCTCTCAATCTCATGAAGAATAGAGAAATTAATGATTTATCATTTGAATTAAATATTCTAATATAAACGACAATTTATCCAGACACAACAGTATATAAATCTTTTTCATAGATTTTGATACATTGAACATGGACGGATATATAAACTCCATACATGTATTAATGTGTACAATTTATATAAGTGGTCAACTTGACTCGAACCAATTTATATAAAAAAATATTAAATATGTTGTAAATCAATATTTAGATGAAGAAATAAAAACAATAATTGATACGACTTCGTTGCTCGCCAAATTGGCAAGCAGGACCTTGCTTTTTTAAATCAAACTGTTGAATTTTTTTCATGCACGAATCTCAATATGAATTAATGGTTTGATTTGAGAAAGCTGAGTCCTGTTTGCTAATTTGACGAGCA
>CAXKVW010000573.1:0-43525 GCA_964058825.1 Carex arenaria | reverse complement strand
AAATAAAAATTTAAGAAAAGTTTTGCGCAACTTTGTAATAATTACCAAACAGTGTTTTAATCTGAGTCGTTCGTTGTTTTAATCTGATATAATTCTCGCATCAAAAAGTGTGCATTCTGCATCAAAAATCGTGCTTGGCTAAAAAAATAAAAAATTAAGAAAAGTTTTGTGCAACTTTGTAATCATTACCAAACAGTGTTTTAATCTGAGTCGTTCGTTGTTTTAATCTGATATAATTTTCGCATCAAAAAGTGTGCATTCTGCATCAAAAATCGTGCTTAGCTAAAAAAATAAAAATTTAAGAAAAGTTTTGCGCAACTTTGTAATCATTACCAAACAGTGTTTTAATCTGAGTCATTCGTTATTTTAATCTGATATAATTCTCGCAATAAAAAAATATGCATTCTACATCAAACATCGTGCTTGGCTAAGAAAATAAAAATTAAGAGAAGTTTTGCACAATTTTGTAATCATTACCAAACGGTGTTTTAATATGAGACATTCGTTGTTTTAATCTGATATAATTCTCGCATCAAAAAGTGTGCATTCTGCATCAAAAATCGTGCTTGGCTGAAACCGATGACATTGTCAGCGGTTCTAGCTTCTGAGACCGATGACAATGTTATCGGTTTCGATAAATTTCGAATTTCATCAAAATATTGTATAGATTGTTAAATTTATTATTTCTTTTGTATAATAATAAAAATTTCGGAATGATTTCAAGAGGAAAAGAGAGCCAATTAATGTCATATGCATGATTGCATCATGTTAATAATATATACTAATATATGTACTGTTAATAATTGGCCAGCTGTTAAAATTTTCTTAAAATAATTAAGACACCTATATATAATATAATGTTAAGAAACCAGTACTCTTTAAAGCATACATACATTTTATCGAAGAAAAAGGAGATCAAACTTGACAATTTAGTTTGATATATACTAATGAATTAAGAAAATAAATCTACGACTCATCGCTTCTCTCCGCTCCACTGCGCGTCGTCCTCTTTCTTGTCCTGCTGCTCATCGGATTTACTATCTTGTCCATGCATGAAATCTTCTAACCTGAAGGTTGGCCTCCATGGCACCTCTTGATCTCTCGTCTTTCTTTCATTATCCACCTTCATTTTCTTGCTATTTGCATTACTAGTACTGCTGCCGCCTACCCATGTATGTCTCATGGCCTTGATGTTTTCGAGCAAGGCGTAGAATCTCTCCATTTGTTCGTCGATCTCTTTCTCGCTTTCTCGTTTCATTTCTCTGCTTGGTGTTGGTGTAGTAGTTGCTGCTTCTTCTGAGAGAAGGAAGGATTTTCTTTTTGTTGATACAATTCTGTTTTCTTCCATTGATGCAAATTAATGGTCTCCTTGATTGATCTTTCGTAAAATAATTGAGCCACTGGGTTTCAATTGATGAGAGAATGGTGAGAGTTTAGTTTATATATAGTTGCGCATGCAAAGCGAGCTTTGATTAATTATATAAAATTTAAAAATGAATATAGACTTTTCTTTTTATATAAAAAATATTGAATTGAATGCAGTAGTCAAAACAGAACGTTTCCATTTGTAAAATGAATTGGAGAAAATTTAAACCATGTGCTGTAGTCTGTAGAGGTCTTTTCCTAATTAATATTAATTTATACTACAGTCTAAAGCAGGAATGCGTATCCTCTGCATTAACTCAAAAGAGAATCTTTTGATTTGATGAATTTCAACCATACGATCTACTTTCAGATCCGTGCAGACTAGATCCGCACTAATATTAAAGGTCCTGGTGTTAAAATTAGACGGCCGGATTGACTCCGTTTAAAATCAGACGGTTGTGATATATTAACTCAAAAGATTCTCTTTTGAGTTAATGCAGAGGATCCGTGTTCCTAAAGCAGGGCAAACGGCGGTTAGTTGCACGTGGTTTCCTGACGTAGATCATGACGTCAACAGATTAGACCTGCAAGAGAATCGTTTATGACGTCATACGCGTGAGGTCTGCAATGATCTCTCTTATTCTTTTCAGGGAGAAATGGGTGTGAAAGCAAATTTGGTACTCAAAATGCAGAGGATACGAATTCAGTCAATCAAGGTCCAATATATGTTTATGAGTAGAGCAATGGTGCTCCTAAATTCACCAATTTTTTTTTTATAAATTTAACTCTAAAATTTATAAAATCATTGAAATCATTTTATCTTACAAGTAATATATCTACATGTGAAAATTTTATAGTTTCGAATTAATTTAGTATAAAGTCAAGTTGTCAAAAAAATTTCAAAAAATAAATACATTAAAATTAATTTATAAACCTACTAAATTAATTCAAAATTTTAAAATTTTCACATGTAAACGCATTACTCATAAGGTAAAAGAATTTCAACAGTTTGAATTTGTCGTTTAAAGTTATTCCAATAAATTTTAGAGTTAAGTTCACAAAAAGCTTTGGTGAACTTATGAGCACCCTAATTTTACTCTATGTTATTATACGTTGAATTGGACTAATTAATGGTACGATATGTTAATTAACTAATTAAATATTTTTATCGCTTAATGGTTATGGGACAAGTCAAATTTTTGGTCTCCAACTCCACACCAAGAAAATCTACAAAACCATACAAATAAATGATAAATAAAAGAAGAGAACAGAAAACGTGGGGGCCATTAGTAGTACACAAAGTTGCTATTACTTTTTACTTTTCCATGGTGCATTTTGATGAATACAGAATAGTCACTAATTAGGATTAGCACTATTTCGAAATACTATTTTTTATTTAGGTGTGTTTCAATTAGTAAATATGAACTATTATTTGTTTATCTTTTGTGGATTTTCTCACTATTTTTCTAATTCAATAGCTACTATTCTCAATTTTGAGGTCAACTCTATTCTTAATCTATTCCTTGTTTCATCCAAACATTCCCTCGATAATTTTTCTGCAATTTACAAAATTACATTGAGTTTAAAATTAAATATAATCACCTTCAAAACATTAATATGGAAATTTAAATATTGGAACTGATTTTTTTGAACAAATTTGCAAAATCTGAAACTCAATTTTCAAACATTGAAGAAATTATAATATTACATTGATATACTCAGGGCTGTAAATGAGCTGGCTCGAGCCGAGCTGGGCAAAAGCTCAGCTCGTTAATTCTGGACCGAGCTGTTAGCAAGCCAGCTCGCTAACAGCTCACGAGCTAAAATCTCAGCTCAAACTCGTGATGAGCCAGCTCACGAGTGGCTCGCGAGCCACGAGCTGGCTCACTGGGTTTGGTTGGACCTTGTTTTAAGAATAAAATAAATTTTACAAACATTTTTGGACCGAACTGGACCGAGCTGAACCGAGCTGGATCAAGCTGGATCAAGCTTGATAGTATAAAATACACACAAATTCATACAAATTCACAAATTGATGCCTAGCCGAGCTAGCTCGCGAGCTGGCGAGCCGAGCTGGGCAAAAGCTCAGCTCGTTAATTTTGGCCCGAGCTGTTAGCGAGCCAGCTCGTTAACAGCTCGGTCCACTATCGAACGAGCTGTTACCGATCGAGCCAATGTGAGTCGCGAGCGAGCCACGAGCTTACGAGCTTTTTGGACAGCCCTAGATATACTTGATATTTAATATGTTGTATATGTTTTCTTTTATTAGATAATTAATGCTGTACACTTGAAATATATCTAAGTGACATCAAAATTATCGTACATAAAAACAGAAATGTGTATTTATATTGGCATCAACAAGCCCATTTTTGTATACATGATGTCAGTTACAACTTACAACTTACAACCTAAATTTAATTTTTATATGAGATATTAATGAAAACTATTTTACTTTATTTTTTTAAGCAAGGAAGAAACCTCACACATCCAAGGTCTTCATATTGTCTTCAATGGAGTTTGAGTCCACAATTTTTTAAATTCATTTATTTTAATATCTCATTATTTGAAGTTAGAGCACGGGATATTAATTACAACACTACGTACTTTGCCGGTTGACTAGTTCGGTTTGGTTGATGAAAATTTCCCTAAATAAATTACTTGGGAATTAATTTGAAATGCTGAATTCAATTCAAAGCTCAAGATCTAACTCTTTTATAATACACATTTCAAAATCCTAAATAATTTTAAGATGGAGGGAGCAAGCAAGAATCATACATATATAAGCGTTGAACCTATAAATTAAGTAGAATGAGGTAAAAAGGGACGTGAAGAAGATTTATGTTTATGTTTGCAACCGAATGGACATAAATTAATAATAGGTTAAAAATTTATGAAATAAATAGTTTGACCTCAATATTATTTGTTTTTCCTGGTCTAATTCTAGAACTGGAGTTATTTTTTTGGGAGTCCGATCCTCTGCGGATGCTACGTACGGGACATATATCCTTTGATGCATGCGGTGATTCACTGTGTGTGGGAACAATATATTTTATTTTTATTTTGAAGGGTTTTTATGTTCTTAATTTTCGTAGGATTTTAAAGTACAAGCGGAACTAGAAAATCTTAATAAACGTGTCTAAAATTTAAAATACACAATTTAGTGAGTGAGATTTCAATTTAAATCATCTCAATCACAAAATCACTATACTACAGGTAAACATTTCATATTCTATAAAGTATGTTAGAATATACAAAAAGTTCTAAAAAATAAATTTCTATTAAATTTGAATATATATAATTATAAACATTTCATATTCTATAAAGTATGTTAGAACATACAAAAAGTTCTAAAAAATAAATTTCTATTAAATTTGAATATATATAATTATAAGAGTGGCCAAGCCACTGTAAAAATGAATCAAGATCCACTCCCGTTTTAAAGCCAATAACATGTTGCATTTGGAACATGTTGTGTGTTCTTGTCTGAAAATTCCAAAGTTCTAAATAGCGCGCTATAGCGTTTTCAGACCATAAAAACTATGACGCTATCAGGGACATAGCGCGCTATTTCATGCTATAACGGCGCTATTTGGGTATAGCACTTTTTTTTTAGCCCTTCCGCTATGACACGATAAACGCTATTTAAACCTTTGGAAAATTCATATTATGAAAATATAATTCTAAAGGGTTCATTTGCAATTTAATTATTTGAAAAAATAATTGAAACTAATTACTTTTCTGAGCAAGTTAATTTTACGAAAATTTAAACCTAAAGAATAATTGACTTTATTCAAATATGAATGCAGTGGAACCAATTAAATGCTCAACGCCAAGTCACCAACGACCGATATAAATGTAAATAAAAAATAAATTGGATTATAAATTAATGTTATTTTAATTAACAATTAGTCATCAAAATTGACTTTGAAACAAATGACCTAACAAAAAGTTTATGTTAATAACCTTAATGAAATTTGTTTAATCAACAGTACTCATCAAGGATCTAACAATGCAGAACTAAATTGATTAGAGACAAAACGTGTTAGTAAGAATGCTACTGTAATAAAAAGAAAAATAATAGGAAAAAAAAACAAGGGTTATTGTAAGGAGTAAAATATTTTTCATCTTGTTATTAATTTTTTGCTTTGTTTTAAATACAAATGCACAACCCTCATATTAATAAATTTTTTTACAGAGAAATCAAGTTGATATAATAAATTTTTGGGAGAATTTTCGTACAATTTTTTAATTAGTTGCATGAATATCAAGACAGTTTTTTCAAAAAAAAAAAAAAGAATTTCAAGACAGTAGTTGATATAAGAAATCAATTAGTTGGATACAGAAACATTATCGATCTTTCTTTGAAACGGCTAATAATTAACTCACGAGAGAAATGTATATTGATGTAAAAAGGTCGTAGGCAATTGCGTCTGCTTCATGACATATCGATGTTAACCTTCAACAAACAACATCAGGCTTCCACTATGAAATTGTCAATAAGACCGTGTCGGTGGGGATTAGGAGTGTCGTCAATCATACCCTTTTTAAACGTTTATGTAACGCCACGTAATTTAATTAGAGGAAATTACTCGATTTAAATTTTGACTTATTAAATTAAAATACTACAACATATTTAAATTAAATTAATTTCTGGACTAAAAAAGGTCTCAGTCCAAATAAAATTCAGCAGTTCATATGTCACTCTCTACCAAAATAACTAACGTCTTAGACTCAGCTCTAGAAGAGGGCATGCGGAGAGAGAAAAGTAAGAAATCACTGTGCGTAGGAGAAACGTTGCTAGTTTATTCGGTCAGGTTCAACTTCACCTGCTCCAGAAGAGATAATCAGATAGGAAACAAAAAGGAGTGGCTATTCTGCAGTGGGAAGATGAGGTGAGTATCGTATAGATTTTTGGCAAAATCTTTCACCTCCGAATCAGAGTGTAAGATCATTGTGCAGAGGGGAGATTCACCCCGTCTTCTTCTCGTTCCCCTTCCATTAATGAGGATTTCAGCTCTGATTTCAGAAGCACTACCTTAATAACTGTCTCCATTCCAGTTCTAATCAAGTGTCCCTCCAATTTAAATCTCACTGCTCCCATGTACATGGTACATGTCCCTGATTAGGGCTGCATAAAAAATTTGTAGTTCGTGATTTGATTCGAGTTTGAAGTTCGTGATTCGTAAAAAAATTGATTCGAAATAGTTCGAAATTAATTCAAACTAAACTCAAACTAGATCTGGTCCGTTCGAAATAGGTTCGCGAACAATTCTAGTTCGAATCTCAAAGTAACACAAACGGTTGATTTTCGATAATGACTTATGTTCGCTAATGACTTAAAAGTTAAAACATAATACTGCCCAGTTATAAGTCATAACTCGTAAGTAGGGCTGTCCAAAAAGCTCGTAAGCTCGTGGCTCGCTCGCGACTCACATTGGCTCGATCGGTAACAGCTCGTTCGATAGTGGACCGAGCTGTTAACGAGCTGGCTCGCTAACAGCTCGGGCCAAAATTAACGAGTTGAGCTTTTGCCCAGCTCGGCTCGCCAGCTCGCGAGCTAGCTCGGCTAGGCATCAATTTGTGAATTTGTATGAATTTGTGTGTATTTTATACTATCAAGCTTGATCCAGCTTGATCCAGCTCGGTTCAGTTCGGTCCAAAAATATTTGTAAAATTTATTTTCTTCTTAAAACAAGGTCCAACCAAACCCAGTGAGCCAACTCGTGGCTCGCGAGCCAGCTCGTGAGCTGGCTCATCACGAGTTTGAGCTGAGATTTTAGCTCGCGAGCTGTTAACGAGCTGGCTCGCTAACAGCTCGGTCCATAATTAACGAGCTGAGCTTTTGCCCAGCTCGGTTCGAGCCAGCTCATTTACAGCCCTACTCGTAAGTCGTAATTCTCGCTCTCAGTTTTGAAATCCTAAACGACTTTCATCTCACGCTCTCGGCGACTACAATCACTCTTCCTTGTCATAAAAAAGTTCGTAAAAAATTCGAAATTTAGTTCTTAAAAAAATTGATTCGGAATTCATTCAAATAAAATTTAGTTTGCAATTAATTCAAACCAAATTCAAATTGAAGTTCAATTTAGTTCTATTCATTTGCAGCCCTACCCCTGATACCCGCTTCTTCTATTTAATCACCGACCCTTTCTCGAATTCGCATCCTCTGAGATATCTCAAACTTTGCGTGACTTTTTGGAATATCTCAATCGTTTAAATAAGTTCTACGCGAATCTCAAAGCTCAAATAATACTGGCCCCCTACATTCCCCCGAATAGGAACCGGACACGTCGGTCACGCAAAAATTGAGATATCTCAGAGGATACGCACCCCCCTTTCTCTGTTTTAGCCAAACCGCAACACAACTAAATTGCATTTAATTAAACCCTTCTCTTTGCCACACGGCCCACACGTCTCTTTCACTCTTTTCTTCACAACCACCGAAGGAGCCCTCAAATCCCTCTTGATGTGTCAAAAATATTAAACATGCATCATATTATTTTGTTGCATAAATTGAATAGATTTGGAGAAAATAAGTTTGATATTATTGGTAGAATCAATTTCATTTTTAGATCGTATGAATTTATGAATAAGTATTCCTTAATTAAAATCTGAAAATTTAGTTTCTTTAAAGATATTATAATCTGAAATTATTCTCTTAAATTTCTTTTGTATTTATTCAATTTCAATCATATAATTTGCTTCAACGTTTTCCTTTCATAAAGTAGTCAATATCTGATTTCAAAATCGGAATATGATGTATACTTTTGTATTTGAAAACTCGAAATAGAAATTGTTTAAACTCAGTAATTATTGTCATTAGTATTTTTAATAATTTCATATCCGTTCTGTTTATTGGGATAAAACAAATAAATTATTTTGATCTATGTTTATACAGAATGATATGAAAGATATATATCTTCTTATTAAAAAGTTTTGAAATAAATAGTAATTCCTTAATTAATCACTTCTATTTTTTTTTTTACTATTTTCTACTAAATAGTTTATATTAATTTAGTCTATGTTAAATGATATTACTATTTCAAACTTACTATTTAATTGGATATTTTATTATTATTATTATTATTATTATTATTATTATTATTATTATTATTATTATTATTATTATTATAATATAATAATAATAATAATAATAATAATAATATTATAAAACAAGACAAAAACAAAATTGGGGAGAGGCTAAATGTTCTTTCTTTATTATATCTCAATCTTAGTGTCCTCCTCAATCTCTTACACACCTCTATTTATAGGCTAAAGAAAGAAAATAAAAAGTCATACAATTAACAAGAGAGTTAATACATAATTAAATCTAATAGAAAGTGGATGAGGTGGAGAAGGTGAAATGTCTATATTTATTATTTCATAACACTTCCCCTTAGACATTTTACCTTATATTATACACTATTAATATTGTACTGCAGGACAAATATTAATTTGGTATTTCAGGACTAATTTGAATTAACTGATACTTCCGGATCAGTTATGCTGCCTCATTAAAAACCTTACTAAGAAAATCCAGTGAGACAAAACTTAGTTAAGGAAAAAAGAGTGCAGCATGTATAATACTCCCCCTCATTTTAATGTACATCTTTCAAGCGACGGATGCCGATCTTTTGTGAAAGTTGCTCAAAACTTTTCTTGGCAATGACTTTGTAAATAGGTCTGCCAAATTGTCGCTTGATCTGATTTGACAAACATCTATCAGACCATCCTTTTGTAGATCATGAGTTGAGAAGAATTTTGGCGAGATGTGCTTGGTTCTGTCACCTTTAATATATCATTCTTTGATTTGAGCAATGCAAGCAGCATTATCTTCATATAGTACTGTCGGGCTTCCTTTGATTGACTCAAGCCCGTATTCCTCCTAGATGTGTTGGATCATTGATCTTAACCAGACACATTCTCGACCAGCATCGTATAGAGCTATTAATTCGGCATGATTTGATGATGTTGCTGTGAGTGTCTGTTTTGTCGATCGCCATGAAATTGTAGTACCGCTATATGTAAACACATATTCCGATTGTGATCGAGCTTTATGCGGATCTGATAAATATCCTGCATCTGCATACCCAACTAATTTGGACTTTGTATCTTTTTGATAAAATAATCCCATATCACGTGTCCCGCAAAGGTAACGAAATATATGTTTAATTCCGTTCCAATGTCGGCGTGTTGGATCAGAACTATATCTTGCTAGTAGATTTATAGAAAAAGCAATATCAGGTCTAGTATTATTAGCAAGATACATCAAAGTCCCAATTGCACTTAAGTATGGTACTTCTGGACCAAGAATTTTTTCATTCTTTTCTCGGGACGATAAGGATCTTTTTTTATATCAAGTGATCGGACAACCATTTGTGTACTTAGAGGATGAGCTTTGTCCATATTAAAACGTTTTAACATCTTCTGGATATAGTTTGATTGATGGACAAAAATACCATTACACAAATGCTCGATCTGCAGGTCGAGACATAATTTTGTTACACCAAGATCTTTTATTTCAAATTCTTTCTTTAATAATTTTGCAGCCTTTTCGATCTCTTCAGGAGACCCAATAATATTTAAATCATCAACATATACTGCAATAATTGTAAAATCTGAAATTGATCTTTTAATAAAAACACATGGATTAATTACACCAGATTTGTATCCTTCTTTTACAAGATATTTACTGACTCGATTATACCACATTCGACCCGACTGTTTTAGTCCATATAAAGATCTTTTTAACTTTATAGAATACATTTCTCGAGATTTTGATTTCAATGCTTCAGGCATTTTTAATCCTTCAGGGACTTTCATATATATATCATTATCAAGTGATCCATACAAATAAGCTGTGACTACATCCATGAGGCGCATTTGAAGGTTTTCAGTGATTGTGAGACTGATTAAAAATCTAAGAGTTATTGCATCCATTACAGGTGAATATGTTTCTTCATAATCAACTCCTAGTATTTGTGTAAAACCTTGTGCCACAAACCTTGCTTTATATCTCACAATTTTATTTTTCTCATTCTTTTTTATTGCAAATACCCACTTGTAACCTACAGGGTTAACATCTTTGGAGGTTAAGACTACAGGTCCAAAAACATTGCGCTTTTTAAGCGAATCTAATTCAGCCTTCACGGCATCTTTCCATTTTGGTCAATCATTTCTGTGCATACACTCTTCAGGAGTTTTTGGAACATAATCTTCCTCATTTAGCACATCAATTGCTATAGCATATACAAAAATATCATCAACACATGTTTCATTTCGGTTCCATATTGTACCATTTTGTACATAGTTTATTGAGATCTCGTAATCACTAGGTACATGAGTTTCTTCTGGAACTTCATCAACCTCTTCTGGAATTTTATCGGTAACCTCTTCTGGAGTTACACCAACTGCTTTATTCTGCTCTTTTCTTTTACGTGGATTTACATCTTTGGAACCGAGTGGTCTTCCACGTTTTCTATGCACATTAGATTCATTAGATATTTTTGTAATGTCAATTCGAGCAGGTGCGTTTATAGCTGGAATATGTGATTTAGTAACTCTATTTGTATCTGTAAATGCATCAGGCAATTCATTTGCAATTCTTTGTAAATTTATAATCTTTTGAACTTCAAGTTCACATTGACCACTTCGGGGGTCAAGATAAGAAAAGGATGAAGTCCAAGTTACTTGTTTATCCAGCTTATGTTTTTCTTCTCCTAAGTTTGGGAATATTGATTCATTAAAATAACAATCAGCAAATCTTGCTGTAAAAACATCTCCTGTTAATGATTCTAAATATTTAATAATAGAAGGAGAGTTAAAACCAATATAAATTCCCAATCTTCTTTGTGGTCCCATTTTTGTGCGTTGCGGAGGAGAAATTGGAACATATACTGCACAACCAAATACTTTTAGATGAGACAAATTTGGTTCTCTTCCGGAGACCAATTGTAACGGAGAATACTTATGATCTGCAGTTGGTCTTAATCTAATTAGTGCAGCAGCATGTAATATGGCATGTCCCCATACAGAAGACGGTAAATTAGATTTCATAAGTAAAGGTCTAGCAATTAATTGTAACATTTTAATTAACGATTCTGCTAGACCGTTTTGTGTATGAACATGGGCCACTAGATGTTCTACCGTAATTCCAATAGACATGCAATAATCATTAAAAGTTTGAGAGGTAAACTCACCTGCATTATCGAGTCGGATTCTTTTAATTTGATAATCCGGAAAATTAGCTCTCAATTGGATAATTTGTGCTAATAGTCTAGCAAATGCAACATTTATTGTTGCTAACAAACACACATGTGACCAACGTGTTGATGCATCAATTAATACCATAAAATATCTAAATGGTCCACATGATGGTGTAATAGGCCCGCATATATCTCCTTGAATTCTTTCTAAAAATGAAGGAGCTTCAGGTCCAACTTTATTTGGAGATGGCCTAATAATTAGTTTTCCAAGAGAGCATGTTTCGCATGTCAATTCTTTTGATAATAGGATCTTTAGGTCCTTTAGGGGATGTCCATTTGCATTTTCAATTATTCTCCTCATCATTATACTTCCCGGATGACCCAATCTTTCATGCCACAATGTAAATAATTTTGGATCAACTAACTTCTGGTTAGTTACCATATTCGATTCTATTGTACTTATATAAGTACCATATAATCCAGAAGACAATCCTTGCATCTTTTCCATTATAATTTTCTGGTCATTTTTAATAGATGTGATATAAAGATATTCACAATTTCTCTAATTCATAGTTTCAATGTGATAACCATTCTTTCGAATATCTTTAAAACTTACTAGATTTCTTCTGGATCTACTCGAATATAATGCATCATTTATTATTAATTTTGTTCCTTTAGGTAACAAAATACAAGTTCTTCCGGAGCCTTCAATTAAATTACTTGCGCCAGATATAGTGTGAATATTAATCTCACCAAGATGCAATTGTGAAAAATATTTCTTACTTTTCAATATGGTATTTGTGGTCCCGCTGTCTACTAGACATGGATCTTCTTTACTTACCACTGCATCAGTCATTTTCCTTTAACATAAAAAAAATCAAGAATAAAATAAAATATCTTTATTCATTAATTTTATTTGCATACAATATAAAAATTGAAATGTAAATTAAACTTTTATTAAACATAAACTTCTACATTTTATTTTCTCTCTTAGTAAAAATGTCTATTTCTTCATTCACATTATGAAAAAAAAAAAACATATACATCAAGATGTGTATCCATATAGCATTTATTTTGGGATCATTTTCAGTAAAGTTCATTTCTATATTTTTCCTCTTTTTCTTTAATGGCGTACGACAGGTACACGAACAATAATTTATCATCCCACATGTGTAACAAATATCTTTGGAATGATTTCCTTCTTATTTCTATTAATACATATTTATAACATAATACAACTTCAGGTTATTAATGACATAACTTCGAGTTATGATAAATGAGAAGGAAGATAAATTCAAACTTTGTAGGATTTGTCATGTATACTACAAAATATATACGTATTAATAATTTCAGATTATTAATACCATAACTTCAGGTTATTAAAGTCATAACTCCAGGTTATAAATGCCATAACTTCAGGTTATTATAAATAAAAAGAGACATAAATATAAATAAAAGAATATATAAATTAAATAAATAAATTTAAATGTATCAATAACTTCAGATTAATTTTTATATAACTTCAGGTTATAATAAACTACTTATTTAATAACTTCTGGTTATTAAATTGCTTGACTGCGCAATTATAAAATTTAGTTTGATATAACTTCTGGTTATATTTTTGATCCAGTTATCTATAATAACTTCTGTTAATTATATTAATTTTATATGAAAAATTCTAATAAAACTTCAGGTTTTTAATTATAAATAACTTCAGGTTATTATTCATCCAGTGACCTATAATAACTGCTGGTTATTATATTAATTTTATACTAAAATTTCGAATAGAACTTCAGGTTCTAAATAATTCTAATAACTTCTGGTTATTGTTTTATTCGAATAATACAAACTTCTGGTTCTTGATAAACTCTTAATTTCGATAATAACTTCAGGTTATTATTCTATCATTCATTTCAAGGAATGATTCTTATAAACTAAAAACAAATATAATAAAAAAATTTAAATGAAATTTAAATTAATGAAAGATATAATAATCAATCAACTAAATTACTTACATAATAACTTTGGAACTTTTTTCGAGTAATTTGTGCAACTTCAGGTTTTGGCTAAGAACTTCAGGTTCTCTTGTATAAAATATTACGATTAAGAACTTCAGGTTCTCTTAAAAAAAGCTTCTAGCTATAGTATGTACAAAAGCTTCTAGCCATTATCATGTACTTGTTTTATCATTCTCTTCAGGGAATGAAAATATTACTCTCATTCAATATAAAATAATAAAATTTCATCCAAGAAATAAAAATTATTACTAACAACAAGGTTAATGAAATATAATCTAAAGAGTACCTTCTTCTAGAGAAAATCTTGTTGCAATTTGACTATAGCGAACTCGTGCTTCTACTAAAAACGAAATCTCGTCACAACTTGACTAGAGCAAACTCATGCTGATAACGTATTATAAAACAAGACAAAAACAAAATTGGAGAGAGGCTAAATGTTCTTATTTATTATATCTCAATCTTAGTGTCCTCCTCAATCTCTTACAAACCTCTATTTATAGGCTAAAGAAAGAAAATAAAAAGCCATACAATTAACAAGAGAGTTAATACATAATTAAATCTAATAGAAAGTGGATGAGGTGGAGAAGGTGAAATGTCTATATTTATTATTTCATAACAAATAATAATAATAATAATAATAATAATAATAATAATAATAATATCTAGTCAAAACAAAAACTCTCGGTTATGATAAAGATTAAGTTAACAGAAGCAAAAATCATCTAGTTTGTTTATATATATTTTTAATCTTTATTTAATTATTTATTATATTTCTTTCATTCTCGTAATACTAAACATAGAGTAGTAACCAAATTATTGTAAACCGGATTTAAATTGTGAGAGTTGCCTAGATAGTAAAATCTAAGGGTTGTTAGGGAACGAGAATTGAATTCAAATATTTTTAATTATGTTTATGTTTTAGATTCCACATTTAAAGAGCTAAACGACGTAAGAGACAATCAAGAATTTACTCAGACTTTTCTGGACTTCGTAAAATTATTATTTATCGTTTTGTGTGTATTTATTTTCATATATTAGAATTATGCATGTTGAATTCGAACAACTGTTTGATTTTGTTAGAAAATATTAGGATAAGATTATTCGTTTGATCAATGGGCTTATAGGATGTGTTGTGTTGAGTTAATATACGTGATGTGAACAGATAACAAAAGCAAACAGGGGCTGATATATTCGCATATTAGAATATATACAATGGGTTTGGTGTTCGACTGGACCCCTCACTAACGTGGCGTTGGTTGGACTTCCCGTCATAAATTAAGACCTAGCGTAGGGTGGACTCCCGTCTAGTGAGACAACCTCTCATTGTTGGTTGGACTTCTTAGTGATTTGGTGGTCTTTCACTATTGGTCCCAATAAGTTAGCAACCTTCCAATGTTAGTTAGACTTTCCATTGGATTGGCAAATATATGGATTAACATAAAACTTGAAAAAAAAAAAAAAAAAGTGTTTGTGATTGTTTCCTCCCATTGTTGGTTGGACTTTTCAGTAGGTTGGCACCCTTCCAATGTTGGATGGATTTTCCATTAGATCGGCAATTTAATGATTGTAGTATTACACTGCATTAGAGATGCATGAGCTTTCATGCTTCTAAGAATTAAGTAAATTTTACAAACTCCGGAACTGGAACTAAATCTCGCACTAAAAGAATGTTTCAATCTCTCACCCGTTTTACTTTTATGTGGGTTCCAAGTAATGAAGAAGAGGTGCCATAACAAGATCGTGAGTAGAAGTAAGCGGCAGGATATATGTTTATATTAAATGCCACATATGTTTATTTTGTTCTGTGTGATTATTTTCCAGTAAATTGTTACACTTGAACACGCTTGGTTATTATTGTATTTCTAACCATGTCTGTCATAACCGCTGTCGAACTTCTTTAATTAATATCAGTGTACTAAAATTCAGTCTACTCGGCTGAATATTCCTATTCGGTTGCAATCCGAATAGAAAATCTATATTCGGTCCGAATATGAAGTTTAGAGCATATTACTGGTTTAGAGTATATTAACAGTGATAAAAATACCGGTTTAAAGTATATTAACAGTGATTTATATCACATATTACTGGTTTAGAGTATATTAACAATGAGTCATACCACATATTACCGTATGCTTGTTTATATATACGAATTCTCATTTAAAATCCGCATATATAAGTCCGCATAAAAATCCGCATACTGCATATGCAGTATGCGTTGGCTTTCCACATACTGTATACAAACCGAATATTAAAACACTGATTAATATTGTAAAACTATTGTTTGTGATATTAATGTGGCATTTATGGATGTTATTGATAATGTATGTGATACGCATACGCCTTACATATTTATGTCTCGGTGTGTGACAGTTTATCCTACCCGTATTGTATTCGTTAAGGTGGGTATGGGTAAGATTTTTTTCATTAGCTTATCGGGTATGGATATGGGTAAGAATTTTTTTTATTAGATAAACGGATATGGGTACGGGTAAATGTTATTCCGTACCCATTACCTCATAGGGCAATTATATAAAATAAAATTATATGATAACATATGAACAATAATTAGTGATGATAAAATTTTTTTTATGATATTTTATATGATAATATTTGAGCAATAATTAGTGATGTATTTTTGTTATTTAGTGTACACCTCTTATGTTTTTCTTTTTGGAATTGTTTATTAGTTTAATGCTTGAAATTTTATATTTTCGATAAAGTAAAAATTAATAGTTTTATATATGTGTTAAGCTATGGTATTATTCTATTATCTAAAGTAAAAAAAACGTCGTGCGCTAAAATCTCGATTTTAGAACTTCGACCAGTCTGACAATTGGACATCTCAATATTATGTACATAATGAGATTTTGTTGGTAATTTTTTTTTTTACTATTTACTAGACTAGCAGAAAACCATTACTAATAGATCTTTGCTTTTTTTTTTTTCCTCATTTGTTTTGCTTTGTATATCACCATAGTTAAACTTTACTTACATTATTCTATTTTAATATGAAGTACCAATTATTCTTGGTCAATGTACCATTCAAAATTATAATTATAATTAAAGAACTAAAAGTATTCTACAATATAATTTTATAACAAAATATCTTTTGGCTCTAAAGAATGGACTAATTAAACTGCTACAGATAATTAGCAATAATATTGGTTATTTGTTGCTAAATATTTAACAATTTTAATTTAAATCTATTGTTAAAATTGATATTTGCGTGTGTATATATATTGTGTTGATGTATATTAATTGGGATCAATAATTAAGTTGTCTTTGCGACCTTCTTCATTTCTGTAAAAATTAATGAGTTACAAAGTTCAAAATTGAAGTAATAAAATGTGTATATGCAAGGTTTTCCGCTAGCATAAATTTACAAGTATACTTAACTTGTCATAACTTTCTTTGTTCACCAATGCTCAAATTTAAGTAATCGATACAAATATTCCTAATGAGACAGCCGAATAATCTAATTAACAATTTCAATATATCTCAACCAAAGGATTTGAGTGCCAAGTTATATTCCAATTTATTTTTAAAGTGATCATAACTTTTCAATATAATTATAATAATAATTGTGAGGCGGCAATGATAGATCAATACCACTATATTATGAGCACATGAAAAAGGTGATTATTCTTCTTCCATTTAATTAATAGAAATTTTGAGGACAAGTGATTAGCAAAGGCAAAATATATGTACCATTTCCAGTAAGGAATTTATAAGGAATAAAGTCAAGTCTTTTTATAGATAGAAAGAAAAAAAAAAACATCAAATCGCCAAAATATTCTACGAAAAAAAAAAACATGCATCCCCAATTAAATTGTCCAGAAATCGGTTAAAATTCTCCACTAGGAGACGCAAAATTTTCCTCCTTTTCGGTTCTCTGTTTTTTAAATTAGTTGCATACTTCTATTATGTTTAGGAATTTTCTCCTTTTCAAAATCCTCGTTGTTAATGGTATTTTATTATTTGCGAGGATTTTAATTTAATTATCACAATATTTTTTATGACAACCTGCAGCCTCGTTGAACAAGTTTACACCCAAACATGAATCCCCAGTCAAAATACCAGAACTTATGAAAATATTAATTTCAAGTGATCTTAGGACCTTTATCAATCTAATTATAAACTATGCAAAGAACAAGTATAAATTTGGTTAAATGCACATTCTCAATAAATTTATCATTATATATATCTTAACCAATTAATATTTGAATGCCTCTAATTTAAAGTACTAAATTACAGGTAATATTGGACAATTCCCTAGGTAAGGTTGGTAATTATGACTTTTTCAAAAATCTGATGATCCTTTCTTTGACAAAGTATATTTTTCCTATAACTATGATCACTAAGTTTATAAATTAATTCGATCTGAGATTTTGACAGAAATACAACTGCCACTGGGTTTGCTTAAACTTTAAGTAACGTATGAGTTTTACCAGAAACTAGTGTATTACAAACGGGCAGGGCCGGGCAGGGCAGGGCACGGGCATGTGCGGGCACGGGCGGATGCGGGCACGGGCGTCACGGGCACACGGGCACACGGGCGCGGGCACCGCGAGCGTTTTTTTCAAAAAATCTGCCCTGCCCGTTTAATGCCCGTGCCCGCCGCGGGCGCGCGGGCAGGACGGGCCGACACCGCGGGCACCGCGGATAGGGCCGGGAAATTTTTTTTTTTTTTTCTGTTTTTTTTTTCTGTTTTTTTTTCTGTTTTTTTTTTCTGTTTTTTTGTTATAATAAAATATAAATTAAAAATTTCTTAAATCAATTACTTTAAAAATAATATGTCAAATGAATTTAAATTGGCATGAATTTGGATTTATAATTTATTGATTTTCAAAGAAAAAAAAACTGAAAAAAAACTGAAAAAAAAACCGAAAAAAACTGAAAAAAAAAACTGAAAATTCAAATCTAATTACTTTAAAAATTCAAATCTAATTACTTTAAAAAAATCTAACATATTCAATTACTTTAAAAAAATCTAACATATTCAAAACAATTACTTTAAAAATAATTAAGCTCTTATTTTAAAACAATAGATTAAAAAATAAAAGTTACCCTCCTCTTTTATTCCGGGCTTGGGACCGGCTATGTAAAATAACATAGGCAGAGTTCTAACTTTTTTTTTGTTAGTAATTTTTCGTTAAAATGAATAATTTAAAAACTAATTGAAATGTTTAGAATCTTATAATTTAAAAAATAACCATAAAGATTAAAGATGTTAGAAATATATACCGACACTATTTATCTAGAAGTTCGCATTCCTATACCATTGTTCGCTCTCTTCCGCACCATCTGAATCCGAATTAGCCTCGCCCCCGTGCCGCACCTCAGTACCGCTCTCTTCAGTGTTGGCTTCGGGTGATGATTGTTGTTGAGGCAGATGTTGCGTGCGCTCTTCAGCATCAATCCAGTCTTTTAAGCACACAAGTCTCTCAAAGACATGTGCACCCAACTTACTGCGTTTATCGGAGAGGATCCTGTTCGCCGAACTAAAACAACTTTCGGAAGGGACGGTTGACACCGGCACGGTAAATACATCACGGGCCATCATCGCCAGGACTGGAAAGATCCTTGCATGCCTCCTCCACCACGCAACAACGTCAACAGTTTCAGGTTCATTGAACATCGCCATATAGCTCAACATCTCGTTTGTGGATGTGTGCGGTTGGCTCTCCGACTGGAAATCTGCTAACAATCCACCACTGCTAGTGCTCCTAGAAGTGAAACTATTAAAAAAAAAAATTAGCGGACAAATAATGTAGATATTATAAATAATAAATATTAAATATACATGTATATTTATATTTATACCTAGGGCCAGCTTGGGACGAAGACGGGTTCTGATTGCCATTCATTCTTGAGCTGTATATGTGAAACATCTCATCGAACTTCGAATCCACGTATGCCTCCACCCCGGTGTTGTCTAAATGTAGATAATCTTTGTACCTTTCAATAAATTTGACCGTGTAATACTTCTTGTATGCCGGGTGGAGGCAGTTTGCGATAACGGCCAAGAGGGGTACATCTTCCCAATATTTTAGGAATTTTTGTTTCATGGCATCTACGATCGGAGTGAGAGATTTATCATTGATTTCAGCTTGTTCCAAATCATTATATACCTTGGAGATGTAATAGAGATGTTCGAGCAACTTAAACGACGTTGGTGAGTACGAGCAGGATAGTTGAACGGTTGCTGTAAAGAAGGTTTTTAGGAACTCCTTAACCCTTTCTAGTTGCTCCCATTCTCGGTTGGTGAGATCCAATGCCAATCCCTCGGGGATTGAGCCTCTCAAAGCCTCCCCTATGACAGCTCTGTAAGGAAGACATCGGTGTAACATCCTATAGGTAGAGTTCCAACGGGTATCTATATCCCAAGGTACTCTCAACTTGCTCATATTATAGTGGACACATAATCTCGCAAACCGTTGTTTTCTTTCTTGGTTCGAAACAATGTGGTTGAGAGCATCTTTAAATTTAATTATCAGTAGCTTTACGGCTTCTGTTTTAAGACCCGCCTTCACGACGAGGTTAAGTATGTGGCAAGCACACTTTTGGTAAAACATTTCACCGTTCATAATCGGGTTTAGTGACCGTTTAAAAATCTCAATGGAAGCTATGTTGTTGCTAGCATTATCGAATGAGATAGAAAAAATCTTATTATCCATATTCCTCTTAAGGTTATAATCTTCTAAAACGTCAGTAATTGATTTAAAAATTACATTTGCAGTGTGCGGGGAGTCCAACACTCGAAAACTTAATACTCTCTTTTGTAATACCCAATTATCATCCATCCAATGCCCGGTAATACAAGAGTACCCGAGTCCATGTTTACCAGCAGTCCATATATCGGAGGTAATTGAGACCTTATTGTTTTGGTATGCAAATGTAGCTTTCAGATCATCTTTTATGTTGGTAAACTGGTTTTTTATTTCACTAGACAATTTTTTATGATGAATCCTCTTGTACAATGGTTGAGAACACCCCCGAATGACCAACCGGGCAAAACTCAGGCAACCACCCATACTTATTGGTTGTTCTTTATGGGTAATGTACCGAGCCAATTCACTAAGCATTTTTGATTCATCGAATTTTGGGTTGGTTCTGGTACCATCCGCGTTCAATAGGGTTTGGATTTGTCTCGGTCCAACATTTTCACTTGGTTGTTGACCATTTTTTTTTTGCATTTCGGCATGTCTCTTAAAGCTATTCATACCGTCCTTTCTTTTATACACAAAAGTCTTGGGACAGTCCTTTACCTTACATTGTAGATATTGCATAGTGCCCTCCTCATCTCTTGTCCAATCATAGTATTCCAACCATTCTTTATTGTAATCGGGCCATTTTTTCGCCTTCTTTCCTGCTGGTTGTTGCGGGGGCACTTCTTCTGTCAGAGGAGGGGCATCTTCTTCTTGAATTTCATGGAGACTTGTCGGAGGAGTACCTCCTATAGGGGCAGTGTCCGTGAATTGACTCGATGCTACAGAAGAAGTGCCTCCCTGTGCATACGGTGGTATCGGTTGATGTGCAACACTCAAAGTGCCTCCCTGTGCATACGGTGGTACCGGTTGATGTGCTTCTTGTGGAATAAATATGTTTGGATCATTTGAAGTATAATACGGTGCGATCATTTGAGGGGGTTGTTGACAATTTAAATCTAGCATTTGGTCTCTTCTTTGATAAGTTAGTGGATAATTGGGTTGATAATTTTGTTGATAATTTTGTGGATTTTGTGGCATAGTGAGGGCAAAAAATTCGGTCGAAATTCTTTGGATTTGTTCTTCCACCGATTCGCGATTAGGAGTTGTCATTTTTTAACCTATTACAAAAAAATAAATCTAACTACTTAACATTTAAAATAAATTCTAAGATATTCTAAAATAAATCTAATTACTTCACATTTTCAAAAAATAAATCTAACCTATTTTTTTTAACCTATTAAAAATAAATCCGAATTTCAAAATAAAATCTAAAATATTCTAAAATAAATCTAATTACTTCACATTTTCAAAAAATAAATCTAACCTATTTTTTTTAACCTATTAAAAATAAATCCGAATTTCAAAATAAAATCTAAAATATTCTAAAATAAATCTAATTACTTCACATTTCAAAAAAATAAATTTAACCTACTTTTTTTAACCTATTAAAAATAAATCCGAATTTAAAAATAAAATCTAAAATATTCTAAAATAAATCTAATTACTTCACATTTCAAAAAAATAAATCTAACCTACTTTTTTTAACCTATTAAAAATAAATCCGAATTTCAAAATAAAATCTAACATATTCTAAAATAAATCTAACTACTTCACATTTCCAAAAAATAAATCTAACCTATTTTTTTTAACCTATTAAAAATAAATCCGAATTTCAAAATAAAATCTAAAATATTCTAAAATAAATTTAATTACTTCACATTTCAAAAAAATAAATCTAACCTACTTTTTTTAACCTATTAAAAATAAATCCGAATTTCAAAATAAAATCTAACATATTCTAAAATAAATCTAATTACTTCACATTTCAAAAAAATAAATCTAACCTACTTTTTTAACCTATTAAAAATAAATCCGAATTTAAAAATAAAATCTAAAATATTCTAAAATAAATCTAATTACTTCACATTTTCTAAAAATAAATCTAACCTATTTTTTTAACCTATTAAAAATAAATCCGAATTTAAAAATAAAATCTAAAATATTCTAAAATAAATCTAATTACTTCACATTTCAAAAAAATAAATATAACCTCAAATCTAACTACTTAACAAATTTAACAAATCTAATTACTTAACATTCAATAAATCTAACATTCAATTTAAATTCTAAATTTATCTACAAAAAAAATCTAACATCAAATTTAATTTTTAAATTACTCTACAAAAATAAATCTAACATTCAATATTTCAATCTAACAAAATTTAATCTAGCAAAATTTAATCTAACAAAATGTAATCTAACAAAAATTAATGTTACCTTTTTAATTTCGCGGGAAAATCTTCGAGAATAACTTCGTAATTCCGTTTCCGTGTTTGCGTTTGCGTATTTGTTAAACAACTATATTTTTTTAACAATAAAATTAAAATTGGAGAATAATAAAAATATTGAGATTGAGATTGAGAGAATGAGAGATGAAAATATTGAGAAAGATGTGAAAATATTGAGAGGAATGGGTGTATATTTATAGATTTTTTTTTGGAGGGATTAAAATTTAAAATATGAATTTAAAAAAAATATATATATATGGAGAGGGCTGCTGCCCCTGTGGGGGTCCGGCTGGGAGGAGAAGGAAGGGGGGGGGGGGGGGGGAGGGGGGGGAATTTCAAAATTTCAAATTCAAAAAATTTGAATTTTCGGGAAAAAAAAAAACACACGGGCGCGGGCACGGGCGGCGCGGGCGCGGGCAACGGGCACGGAGGGCCGGGCAATCTCGGGCGGGGTTCCAAAAAATCGTGCCCGGCCCGTTTAACGCCCGCGCCCGCGTGCCCGCGGCTGCCCGCGGCGCGGGCGCGGGCAGGACGGGCACTGGCGCGGGCAGGGCACGGGCAGGGCGCGCCCGCGGGGGCATTTACCAAACACTACCAGAAACACATGCACGTCATCCTGCTTTTTAAGTCAATCAATATTTGTTTGTCCCACTACAAAATTAAAAATATATTCCTATTTTTTCTTAATTAATTATAATCACTCTTTTTTAATGTTGACTCATGACTTATATTCTTTATTGAAATTTTACCAAAAGAAGTTCTGGGCGGAGCCACATTGGGATGAGTGTTTACTCCTCAATTTTGAAAATCAAGTTTCTGGTATTAAAAATTTAAGCATATATATAGACTCATATGTAGGTATTTTTCTTTTGTTTATTTCAGAATTCAATTTTTACCTACCTCAAAATTTAACTATGCTTAGTCCAGTCTTCTCTAATCCTCTATCACATGCGCAAAATAGCCGAGTTTTTTTTTTTTTTTGGCCTTTGCTAATTAATTTTCCCCCTCTTCTTTGGGAACAGTTTGGGTCCGATGCCCATCGGACTCAAATTGATTTCGATGGGTTTCATAACTGTCCTATCCACTTTAAGCGTGTACGTCGTTTTAATATCCGTGGTGTTAGCTTTAATATTTGTGCACACGGATCTTAAAATTGATCGGATGGTTATGGAACCCGTCAAACTCAATTTGAGTCCGATGGACATCTAACCCAAGCTGCTCCCCTCTTCTTTCTCTCCTAATAAAATTTTCTCGTGACTCCGCACCTCCGCTCTTTCTAGTATTTTTATTGGCCTACCCCTAGATCAAAAAAAATTTGGTGTGCCAATTTCATGATTTTTCATATTAAATTTTTTTATAGTAAAAATTGAGGATAGAGCCATCCAACTATTAAACCCATTTGTCAAAGATATTTTCTTCCTTTCGAACACCTCTCACATTAGAAATTATGTGTCTTTGCCGCTATATTAAGATTTAAGAAGTCGTAGGTGGTAACCATTGCAACCGGTATATATGGTGATGAACTGATGATGAGATCGAACAACTATATTTCAATTTCATAGTGGTTAATTAATAAAACAGTACGTCTTGCACTGCTCTGCTGGTAGTGGTTATCACTACTGGCTGCACCGAATCCATTATGCAGATCTTGATATAGAGAGAGAGAGAGAGAGACAGAGAGACAGACCGATAAACTGACATACAGACCGTGTGCACTTGGAAAAAGAGAGGTTTCTGGCTTTCAGCACGTGAAAGGGAGGTTTGTGCTTTGCTTCACAGCTACTGGTACAATTAATATAGCCACAGTTTTCAGAGAGTTCTTTTCACTGGTACAACTGTACATTCAAGGACAAGGATGATGAAATGTTGATATTGCTGCTATTTTTGATGTTGTAGTTTACTTTTCCAACTTCCGTTTTGTTTTGTTCTTATGAGCATTAATCGATTCTTGTATACTTGCACTTGGTACATTTTTTATTTGATGTCATGCTTCATTGAATGTCAATACTTAATAATATATACTAATCAAATGTTAATTAAGATCAAATCAGTACTCTAAAAGCATACATTCATTTAATTGAAGAACTTAAAAGAGAAAATCATGCAAATTTAATTTGATAGTTATTAAGAAGAAAATAAATCTACGACTCATCGCTCCTCTCCGCTCCACAGTCGTCGTCTTTCTTGACCCACTGCTGCTCATCGGATTTACTATCTTGTCCTTGCATGAAATCTTCTAACCTGAAGGTTGGCCTCCATGGCACCTCTTGATGTCTCGTCTTTCTTTCATTATCCACCTTCATTTTCTTGCTATTTGCATTACTGCTGCTGCCTACCCATGTATGTCTCATGGCCTTGATGTTTTCGAGCAAGGCGTAGAATCTCTCCATTTGTTCATCTACCTCTTTCTCGCTTTCTCGTTTGATTTCTCTGCTTGGTGTTGGTGTAGTAGTTGCTGCTTCTTCTGAGAGAACAAAGGATTTTCTTTTTGTTGATACATTTATCTTTTCTTGATCCATTGATGCAAATCAATGGTCTCCTTGTTTGATCTTTCGTAAATTAAGCTCTTGGTTTCAATTGAACTGTGAGAACTTATATATATAGTTGCGCATGCAAAAAGGAGTTGTGTTAGGCCTACGGGCTGTCAGTAAAGCAAAAAAAAAAAAAAAAAACCAGCTATTATTATCTATGACTATACATATACTTATTTCCCTGCCCAAACGGACAGCTGTAAGCCTGTAACCAAAGTCCTTTTGGAGCCGTTCGGCAACAAAGAATTATAAGTGAATGATTAAGAGTTTAAGGAGCACTAAGAAACCGATGTTCGGTTGTCTTAATTCGTGGGTGAATGATTAAGTGCTTAAGGAGGGGGTATAGGTGCCTTAAAGTTCGGGCAGGAGATTAAGATCCAGGCAAAAGGAGGCTAAAGGAGGTGTTATTAATCCGCACTAAGGAATTGGTGTTCGGCAGAATTAAGCGGCTAAGGAAGCTAAAAGAAACAGATTAAGTCTTAAGGAGGCTTAATCCACGCTTGCCGAACAGCCCCTTTGAGTCATTTCTAAATAAAATTTTAAAATGAATATAGACTTCTCTTTTAAAAATTATTGAATTGAATGTAGTCCCCAAAAACAGAACGCACATATAGGATATTTAATATTTTATTAATTAGTATAATTAACAGCTCTGATGATGTTTGATTGATATTGGTTTTCTTAAATCATCAATATTATCATGGTAATTATATATTATTTTGAATAAATTGATCATTATGGAAATTTTAAATGGTTTCAATACATTTAAATTGGCACACATCTCTGGCAAATTGGACGTTTCCATTTGTAAAATGAATTGGAGAAAATAGAAATAAGTGCTGTAGAGGTCTTTTCCTAGTATTAGTTTGTACATGGTATGTCTGCCACTTACTAGTCAAATTCAAATTGTTTCATGAAAAAAACTGTTAGGTGCAGCAAATCTGTGTCCCTACGCACTTTAATTTGTGTGATGTTCACAAAATTAGGGGTGACTACTAAGGCCGAGTTTGGAGGGCCATTAAGAATGAACATGGACACGAAATTTAAACTAAAAATTACTATTCGCGTGGGATAAAAAAATTCAATTGAACTGATTTTTTTTTTCCGCGAGAACAGTGGAGCGGCCGAACACGCTCTAAATGTTTTAAATTTTGAAATAAAAAAAAATGTTCTCTCTCTTTATTCCATCATGAGATTAGTACGTTGAGTGTAAAAAAAAAAAAGAGAGAAAAATCTGCATATATATCATATAACGAGAGTAAGGAGAATGAAATGCTGGTAACAATGAAAAGAAGATAATTTTAATTAGGCGAGTGGTGAGGGAGACGTGGAAATCTTGTCTAAGAAATTTATTTCTAGGGAGACATTAAACAGTTCGGTCAATGGTTAAAACTTAAGATCAATCTTGATCGTTCAGATTTAATCGGACAGCCATACATGCTTAAGCAGGGAAAACGGAGGTTAGTGGAGACTGGAGAGGCGAGGGGCATGTGACTTGCTGACGCTAAATTTTGACGTCACCAAAGGCCATATAGGGTTTTGCTTTATGACGTCATTAGCGTGACGTCTGCCGTGAATTATGAATCCCGTGATACAGCTTTCTGAGAGGGACCCCAACTTTTTTTTTTTTTTTTTTGTATCCCACTCTGCTATTATTCAAACCAAATAACAGGATTTTGTTATTTGAAATCTAACCGTTTATTTACATTGAGATTCGTGTATGAAATAATTCAACAGTTAGATTTGAAATAACAGAATCCTGTTATTCCCTATAGATAACAGTAGAATTGCATCTCCTTTTTCTGAAAAAGAGACCAATGAGAACTTGTGGTCTTCTAGTCTTGCTTAAGGGCTTTTCTTCAGAAAAAAATAATAATAATAAATAAATCTTCGAGTCTAAGTTATTGGAGGAAATACTAACCATCTCTCGTTCAGGTCTGTATATTTGATTAATGTGAGGTATTGATTAATTAGTTAACTGGTAGCAACAGTATTCATTGGCAGATCCAGTAAGTGGATCTCCTAAAGTAACTTAATTAAGTTTGTATTCAGATCATTCAAACAAAATTCGGGTAAATCTAGTTCAAGGAGAAATGTATGAAGTCTTTTTAATATTAGTGTCAAAAATTACTCAATGGTTGGGATTCCAACACAAATTTTAGTCACTTTAGAGGATCTCAATTCTCCATTACAGAGCTCTATTTTTTAAGAATTCATATCACCTAAGATAACATAATATTTTTGTTTAGATTCAAATCATTTGATCAAAATCCCCACGATTATTTAATGGGAGCTTGTGCATTTCACCTCGAGTCAGATTAATTGATTTGGATTTTGATCACAGATCGGATCTAAATAGAAATATTTTAGTACCTCGTAGGATATGGACTTAATTATTTCTTAAAAAGATTTCACATTGATGAATTGGATTACTGTTAAATTGTGCTTATTAATTTCAACCCCCCATATTTTCATATTGATTAATTGTTTATATCAAATAAAATATATTTATTGAATCAGATATGATTTGCACTAATAGATTTCGATCGATCAGACGGTTCCTAATAACAATGAGCAGATATTTGTTATGACACCAGATGTGAACGTGTCGAATGCACAACATTTCACTTGCATGTACAAGATCTACGGAGAAATCAACAATAACAAACCGCAACAGTGTGCCTAGAGGTGCTTAATGATTAAAAATTTACTTCCTAATTGCGGAGAGTTTATAATTAAGTTGCAGCCAGAATTTCACATTGTAAACCCATCTAAATTAAATTAACAGTGAGGTGCAAACCGATATCCCTTGTGTCAAGATTATTGACCCCTTTTTTTTTTTGTTACAAGTCATACATAATTCCACTCAGGAGTGGAGCCAGACTTTCGAACTATGGAGGTCAAACATATAAAAATTTTCTGCGGAGTCAGATTTTCGAATTATGGAAGTCAATAATATAAAAAATTTCGTAGAAAATGAGAGTCATTTTTACCATTTCATAATATTTTATTGTAAAATATAACAAAATTACATATTAGTAAAAAAAAAAAAAAATTTAAAATGGAGGTCAATTGACCCCATTGTTATATACTAAATCCGCCTCTGATTCCACTAGCACCCAAAGTAAAAACCATCAATAATGATTTTTTTTTTCTTATAAGCTTGATAGATGCTAACCATATAAATAATGACAATATGTGAATCTAGTCTATCGATCACGTCATGTAACGTGCTAAAAAATTCGGAATAAAGAATAAAGTAACATGTTTTACACATTATTGAACAAATGAGTACAAATGGAGAATCAAACTTTGATTTAATGGTTAGAGAAAATATTTTTTGATTTAATGGTAAGAGAAAATGTTTTCTGTTCGGGAGATTTAGGTTTGAAATCAAAATAACTTTATTTTTGTGAATATTAATGAGTGGGTGACTTGATCCCTGACTCGTTATTCAATTCTATTATTTTTAAGAGGAAAAAAGAACAATTTTTAAATCAATCAGAAATATTATGTCACTACAAAAATCTGTTACTATCTATGAGGATAAAAGTGTTTTTCGCTAATTGTATCTTTGCTGATACTTCAATCGGTAATATCGATGCACTCTAAAATGACAATTTCTATCAGTATGCAGTATGTTTAGATCATAATAGTCCATTCTAAATTATCGTATGCATCGAAATAATATATGCATGATGATGTAAAATAGAGTACTGGTCGAAGTCAATGATTCTGATTCAAATTCTCATATCAAGATAAAAAAGAAAAAGTTATAAAGCCGATGAGAATCCCACCTCTCTCGAAAAGAAAAAAGTTCAAGCGTTAACAAGAAATGTAACTCAATTAAATAAAGAACGGTTAAAGTAAATAAGATTTTCATAAATCCATCACATTTATCATATTTTATTATTAAATCGATTTTTTTTTTCTTACCATCTTCTTAAAAAAAATAAACAGAATTGAAGGGTTTTCGTAAAAAAATATATATATATCAGGGAAGCAAATTTAATTTGTGCCTCATCCTGAGCAGAGACGGCGTAGATCTAATCCACGTCTCTGTCCTGATTGGAGCGCAAATTAGATTTACATCTCTAGTATAAATAGAGTTTTCACGAAAACCCTGTCAATTATGTTTATTCGTTTTTTGAAAAATGGTAATTAAAAAATAATCGGATTATTATCAAGCAATAACTTTGTTGTAGAGCCTAGTCGCGGAATATGACTAGCAAAAGAAATTGAGCCAACCAACGTAACTTTTCAGTTTTCAAAGCAGCAATTATGAAATACTTCTCTCTCTTAAGTCTTAACATGCAGTTTAGCGGCATAATTGCATCTTCTTGTCAATTTATTGTTTTAAATACTTCATTACACAATTATATACCTATACAACTAGAAGTGAAAACGGTGTGTATTGAATTCGGAGCGAATAGTGGTAAAATCATATTCATATTCTTTTTTTCATTTTCCGAATACGGATACGGAACGGATATTAGATATGTCTGACGAATACAGATACGGATTCAGATATTTATTAAAATAATATAAAAAAATATTAATGTACATAATATTTATCTAATTATAATAGTGAATAACATAAATTTTTCATAATATATATTAAATATTATGATATATATCTACTATTCGGATATAGATAATTGAAACGTAAATCATATTAGTATTTTTATCCACACAATATTCAGATATAAAATATCCACATCTAAATTTTCAAATACAAATCGAATATAAATTGGATATTATCCATGCCGTGTGGACTCCGACATACAACTCACCTATTTAATTTGGATCATGTTTAAACAGTGAAATTTTTAATTTCCTCCAAACAAATACGTATGACCTATCACGCTTTAAATGCAAAAAAAGAAAGCTCTTTGATTCTCCACCCTTTATTCAGTGTTACGTCATCACATGTGTGTGATTCACACTAAAATGACCTTAATTATTTATATAATGACTCACCAGGTCTGTTAATTATAATAATTTAGTTCAAATTTGCAATCCAAGTACATCACAAAGTTGCTTCAAAATATCAATTAATTTTAATGGAAAATTTCTAGTATGCCCATCTAAATTTTTGAAATAGCCAATTCAATTTCTTCATAAAAACACCATAATATCCAAAATCTGGAAAAAAAAAATTGGCATTCTTTTTTCTATCCTCTTTTAATTATTTAACATTTTATTTAATTATTTAAATTTTGAATTGACCAATATGCCCCTTAATTTTAAATGAAGATGACTTATAATTGTCTTCTTCCTCTCAATTTTTCATGGCTATAATGTGCGAAGCAACTAATGACCAAATTTTGAAATAGCCAATTCAAAATCTCCTCAAAAAAATTTGACATTTTTATTCTATCCTCTTTTAATTATTCAACATTTTATTTAAATTATTTTAAAAATAGAATTGACCAATTTGCCACTTAAATTAAATGGAAATGACTTCTAATTGTCTTGTCTCTCTCATCTCTTCATGGCTATAGTGTACGAAGCAAATTAGTTGAACAAAATTTGCAATTTTGAATATATCGGTTAAATAATAAAAAGATAAATACAAACCTGAGGGATGAGAGTGTTTCTTATTTTAGCATAGATACACTATTGCATGCGTTCATGTATCCTGCTGTTAACAGTAATTTGGTAAAACTTATTTGGAATCCCCCACCCCCATTTTTTTCGAATTATTTGTCGTTTCCAATATGTCGTGAAGAGAGATCTTTCCTCCATGGATTTTCTAACCAGAAGAGAGAGCGGTAGGAGATCTGGAGATAACACCCACGAAATATCTCATTATTTCTTTGCTTCCATACACACCACATCACACACAGAAATCTCCCTCCCATTCATTCTTTCATCGGAACATACCACCCAATGGAGTTTAATTGATTTCAATTCAATTGTGTTATTGGAAAGTATACATAATACAAGAAAAATGATTCATTTCAATTAAAATGATACTTGTGCCCTTAAACTCGTGATTAGTAATGAATTCAGCTAGTATAACATCGGTGTTATATGCACCAATTTCAAAATTTATTAGATAGACTTCAAACAGGGAATCCAAACAGTTCAAACCGATTTACTTTATTAGTGATGTGTTTACATGCTAAAAAATTATTTTTTCGAGTTATTTTAGTATCAAGTTAAGCGGTCAAAAATGTTGAAAAATGAATGTATTAAAATTAACTTAAAAACTTCCACATTTGACCGCTTGACTTGATACTAAATAAATTTGAAAAATTATAAATTTTATATTTAAACGCACAACTAATGAAGTAGATCAGTTTAAACAGTTTGGATTCACTGTTTGAAATCTATTCGATAGATTTTAGTGTTAGTGTTATATGAGCTAAAATGATATTGATATCATACTAGTCGGATTCATTAGTGATTATATAACGATTTCTCTCATATTAACATACAAGGATATTAATATCTATATCGAGCCATCCACCGTACTAGTAAATACAGAAAATTTAAAAAAAAATCAAGCATATTGCAACATAATGACAAAATTCAAGCATACCATAATGGGATAATGGATCGTATTATAGCATATGGGTCATATTATAACATATTACAAAAAATAAAAAAAAATCAAACATACCATGCATAATAACAAAAAAAAATGCTTATGAACCATATAATAATAGTGATTTTGTACATATATAAAAAATAGTAAGAAAATTTCAAAATATATAAAATTTGGCCTCTAAGCACATATTAATATGGAAATTACGTTGAATGGTTCGGATCGACTGTTTAAACTTTCAAAACGGAGATAGAAATGTAGAATATAGTTGAGGTACAAAACTAATAATGCATTTTAACCCTACACATATATTATATATCCCTTTCTCTAGTATTCAAATAGATTTTTCTCAATTACATTTTTCTTAACAATTAGCTGCATAATTTCATCTTATATATTGCCAATTTATCGTTTTAAATACTCTAGTAGACAATTACTTTGACAATTCATCAATTTTGGATCATGTTAAACAGTGACAAATTGAATGAGCCATCTTGGATGTTTTGTTTTTTTCCTTTCATCCAAACAAACACCTATCCCGCTTTAAATAAATAAGAAAAAAAAAACTCTTTTTGATTCCAACACTTTATCGGATTCGTTCCATCCAACTAAAAGTCTAAAACTAATCCTCTCACTGAGTGTTACGTCATCGATGCAACGTCATGACATGTGAGTCACACTAAAATGACCTATAACGACTCGCCAGGTCTGATAATTATAATAATTTAATTCAAATTTGCAATCCAAGTACATCACAAAGTTACTTCAAAATATCAATAAATTTCATATGTATTATTATTTGGAAGGATAGGAATTAAGTTTCACACCAGCAAAAAATGGATTTTTAACGTTTATCAGTTTATGGTCATAAATATTACGTAATAGAGAGTAAGAAAAGAACCAGGTCAATTAATCCCACTTAAAATTAAAATTTCCGTATAATCTTTTTTGGTTTCAATAAACAATATTAATTAAGTACTTCTAAATTATACACTTCTGACCTCTCTTTAGGGATCGGTGGAGCTAAAAAAAATTGAGATTAAATGACTGAAAACTCTAGTGCAATGTATTTTAATATTTTATTTATAAGGGGACCTAAAAATTCTATTACAAAATTTAATAAAATTAAATGATAAGTTTCAATTTATAGACGAGACTTATTAGTCCTCTTTTTTCTGACTACCACTTATGATCTGCCCCTATTTATTATGTTAGTTTAAATAACTTTCATTTTTTTCACAGAAATTCTAAACTGAAAATTTATACGATATTACTTGAACATATAAATTATCTTTTTTTATGTTTAATTTTATTTTTTAAAAAAAATAAGGTCTCACATTTAGGGGTGAAAACGGTATGGATAATATCTTATCCATATTCGAAAAATTAGATGTAGAAATCCGATATCTGAATATCTGTGTGGATATGAATATTGATATGGTTTCAATATAATAGTAGATATATGTCGTATATTTTAATATATATTAAGAAAATATTATTACCACCATTATAATTAGATAAATATAATGAACTTTAGTATTTTTATCAATATTTTATATATTATTTTAATAAATATCTGATGCGATCCGTATCCGGCTGATATCCGACCCGTATCCGTATCCGAAAAACTAAAAAGAAATATGAATATGGTTTACCACTATCCGCTCTCTGTATCCACTTCGTTTTCACCCCTACTCATATTTCAAAATATCATAATTTTTCTTTATTGTATATGTTATGCTTTTCAGGAGCAGAGTCGGACCTTTAAACTATGGGAGTCAATTATATACATTTTTTATGTTATAAATGGAGGTCAATTTATAGTACTCACAACATTTCATCGTAAACTATATAGAAAATCACATATAAATATAAAATTTAAAAACAAAAATGAGAGTCAATTACCCCATATGATCTTACTAACAAAAACCGAAATTCCGGCTTGGACTCAAAACCGGACTCGAACTCAGACTCAGATTCAGTATGAGTTAATTGTTCTTCAATCTTCTTAAATGGCTATGCACAAGTACTAAGAAGGAGGTCCCACGGGTTCCACTAGCTCATCATTTTTTATGTGTTATATTTTCTAACTGACTTTATTATGTTACTATTCTCTAAGTTTGACTATTTATATTTTATATGTCAATTTAATTATGTTTGTTAGTTTCTAAGTGTCCATTTAGTTTTCCTAAGTTAATTAATATGTTATGGTTATATTATAAGAAGATATGACATGTCATCTTCTTCTTTAAGTTTTTTATAATCAAATATATTTTCTTGAGAGAGAATTTATTCTCGCCTTTGCTGCTTAGCACTATTTGTTTCTATTTCTACTAAGTTGTTTTCAAAATCCGTCACTAGCGGAGTTAAGATTCGGAACTGAGATTGTGTTACTTATTCTCTCCGCCCCTAATGCTCTCTAAATTTATTTTCAACGCTACTTATGTTTTGTAGGATTAAATTTACTTTTACATTACTAAACCACGTTGTCACTGATGACTTTTACTAGACACCGTGATTTAATTATATCCTCCGAGTTAACTCAAATTTGGAGTTATGATCTGCACCGTCCGATTTTAATCCACACTATAGATATGGACTGAATTGATTTGAATTCTAATTGGACGAGAACAAAATGCAAGGTACGACAGACTGCAACCTACAGTGATCAAACTGGTCTTCAACGCGGATTTGAAATAAAATCCCTGATCACCATAAAATATGTTTGCATGCGTGTGGCCCTTTTTTTCAAAGGAAATAATAGGCTTAGCTTTGTTCTCGAAGGAGAAAAGTAAACGGAGAATCTTGAGCCAGTTCGAATAGGATTTCGGCTTTTTTTTTGGGCTGAGTTTGGATTATTCTTTGACGGCCCGTTTAGTAGGTCGAACTATTATTAATTGAAAAACAGGCCGATCCATCTCAGCCTGTCAACTCTCACCTCCTGCAATCCTGCTCTCTACTCTACCCCGCCTCTCTCTATTCCTACTTTAATCTAGAGTGAGAAAAATGGTCTGGCGGAGCCTGCTACATCACGAAACTGTACCGCATACGTATCGGTTACATGATATGACTCGCATGTTTCGTGCCATTACCATTTGTATGTCATGATCTTCTTTTGAAAATTTGGCACGACACATCAAGCGAAATATTTAGTTATGGAACAACACGTAGTTATGCGAGTCACGTGTCTCTCTTGCTTCCCGTTCGCCGCCTCTCTCACCTCTCCGTGTGCCGTCTCTCCTCTATTTAAACTCTTATATCTCTATTTTCTTAATTTTTTTGTCGCAAAAACAAAAGTACATGCAAGGCTGAGGGAGATCGTAAGAGGGAAATGTCATGATTGCAGGAAATTGTTAATGGCATTTTCTCTTTTCTTTAAAAAGAGGTTGATTTTGCCTCAATTTTATGCCTCTGAACTGATTTCTGATGCATGCATTCTAAATTTCTAATTGTATTTAAAAGTTTATTTTAACCACCGCTAAGTGTTGTTGCTTGAACAGTTGAATTAGAGAAGCCTATTGATTATATTGTCCTGTTATTTGTTATTTGTGTATATTCTTGTAAATAATAAAGATTTCCAAATTTTTAAGAAGAA
Source organism: Carex arenaria (assembly GCA_964058825.1). Classification (NCBI taxonomy): domain Eukaryota; kingdom Viridiplantae; phylum Streptophyta; class Magnoliopsida; order Poales; family Cyperaceae; genus Carex; species Carex arenaria. The sequence continues at coordinate 8,260 of CAXKVW010000573.1, read as the reverse complement.
CTTTTATCTTTTTAAATCCGTTGTACTTTTATAATTCTCTCTAGTCTTTCATAATTTATTTTGTAATTTTCTTAAACTATTAATTATTGTAGTTTTGTGTAACTTCCAAAAAATATGTTTTTGAACTAAAAAAATAAATAATTTATTAAAAACGAAATTTGAAATAAATATAATTTATACCATTACTTAAATTACAATCTAACTTAAGCAATTACTTACTAACAATATCAAATAATATAAAAATAGTTTTAAGCCGATCCAACTAAAAATAAACCTCCATTTTTACTCCATTAAATATAGCCAATAAGCGTTCGGAATAATTAGACGAAGAATTTAGTTCGACATGTAGGAAACTAGATTGATTTATATATTACGCGTAATACTTGGTAACTTTCATCTTCTTTTCTTTTTTGGTTGATTATTAGCAAAAAAAAAAAAATTCCATTCTTTTCTTTTTATCGTTTTACTGTGCCTTTTTAACTTTTGATTTCTCGTTCCCAAACCCTAAGTGAAAAAATATAACTTTTGATTTATTACGGGTAATACTTGTGAGACTTGGGACATGTAGCTTCTTTTTTATTTAATTAAGACAGGTTCCCCTTAATTCTTGCAATTTGAGGAGCTGTTAACTTTATGCAACTAGTTAAATTTTGTGATTTTGTGCAATGTAAAATAAAGTTGTGCTGGGAAGGTGTTTGAATAAAAGCTTTTGTGAAGATAAAGATGATGAATATTAATAGATGTGGTAGTGAGAAGAATTATGGCATTGGTAAGATAAAGATGATGAATATCAAGAGATGTGGTAGTGAGAATAAATGCATGATGATGTTTTCATACATATCTTATCTTTTCTTAGTACAAGAAAGGTAATGCCGACATACATCTTGTCCAAAAGATGGAGAAATATATGGGCTTCAGTATCGGATTTGAAAATTGATATTAAAGGGTTTGGGTTGCCAAAGATTGATGATATTGAGATGCTTGTAGAATTTGTGACCAAATTCGTACTACTTGTGAAAAATATATTGGAGAAACGAGAGACATCTTGTGTCAATAGATTTCAACTTTGGTTGGATTCTTGGGTTTACTGGCCTTGCACTCAAGTTGTTGTTGATTGTATTGGTGATGTGATGAAGTTGGAGCCTCAGGAGTGTTTAGTCAAATTGCATTCGTGTGAAAATTTTAATTTAAACATTGTTCTCATTTTCACTTGTGCATCACTAATAGATCTACACCTCTATAAATCTTCCTTGCCTTAAAACCCTGAAACTTGTTGGTGTTTCAATGAAAAGTGACTCTTTCAAGAAGCTTTTGTTAGGATGTCATATGCTTGAAGACTTACTGTTGGAAAATTGTTCTATTTGCATCATTGAGATATGTTCCAATACTTTGAGGAAGTTGGTTTTTCGGTATATATTGTTATGAAGTAATGAAATTACATATTTCCACGCCTAATCTCATGTACTTCGAAATTCATGTCATGGATATGGAGAAAATTTTGCTGCAAAATATGCCATCACTAGTCGATGCGGTCATCTATCTTTCTGATTGGTATAATCAGGATAAATATGTTACTCAGGTCCCCAAGCTTATTTTCAGTCTTTCGAACGTCGAAAGCTTAAATTTTCAATTCAGTTGCTCTAGGGAAAAGGTACTTTCTCTTTGCAAAATTTAAGAAAAAAAATCTGCAATGCTTCTACTTCTGTATATACTCTTTGTTGACCTTATTTTAGGTACTTCAGAATTAAACAAAACCTTGCTTTAGTTTTGTTTATATGAACTCCAATGTTTACTCAAACCAAGTACATATCCTAATTGTTTATTATGACATTTATTTATTACTAACTCAACTCGTAGCCAATGAGGAGTTTTTGCATGCTACAACATAATTAAAATAGTATCATATTAAATTGATTGGTTCTTGAGGTTGTCTCACATAAATACACGGTGAATTTTGTTTTCAACTGTAATTCAAATACAATTCAAAACTGAGATCCTTTGAGTAAAACCCACGACTATAATAACATTCAAAGTTCTCATTTACCTCTGTTAAAATTAATAATTTACCTCTATTAAAATTATTTTACTTGTGGGTTGTTCAAGGTTAATGTCGCATATATAATGTATAGAGCATCAAGATTCATGAGCCATCAATAAAAATAGGGAAATGATCGTAAAGTATTGCAGTATTGCTTCCTCTGTTACTTTTACATTGAAGTACGCCGGCTGCTTATTAGGCTCTGGTAAAATTATAAAATACCTTATGTGGTAAGAAACACGGTCACATACTCACATCTGACATGATGGCTTGCTTGATCAACTATATTTTCTTGTACAGATGCACTCTATCTGCCTTGAACAATTAATGAACCATAAAGTGTGATATTTCAAGGTTATATATTAGATTTATTTATTTATTTTAACAATAAAATTTGTAATAACCACAAATATTTGGCTAGAGTATTTTTTTTTTTAAGAAAATATAGCTACAAAAGTTAACGCAAATAGACACTAAAGACTGCATTTTAAATTATTTTCCTCTCATAAAGTATGTAATCTTTAGGATTACATTTTTTTTTTCTAATTCTAATAAAAACAGAAGTTTTAAAATGCACCTCGACGTACATCATCTAAACTTCTAAAGCAAACAAGTAAACCATACACTGTTTATTATTCTCATTTTCTAAAGGCCTTGGTCAATTATAGTATCATGTGCAGCATATGAGGCTTCGCTGAATCAAAATTGTTACTTCTGTTCTAAAAGACTTGATAAATTGCTTAAAATAATATATATGAGCTTAATGGGCTTAAAAGAATATATATGAATTTGATACAATCATTTACTCCCGATACTTGGTATATATGAGTTGGTTAATGGTTTTGTTTTGGATGTGTTTTAGGCCTCTCTATTTTTTCCAATGCGGATTTGAAATAATATCCATGATCACCACAAAATGTATTTGCTTGTGGGCTTCTATTGGGCTTACATTTTCAAAATGAAATAGGGCGAGCTTTTGTTTCCATTTTGGGCCAGTTTTGAATCGGATTTCCGCCTTTTAAGAAATTCAGGTAAAATTTATCTAGTTTCATTTCTCAGGTTGGTTTGAGCTTGGGCCATAAATGACTTTGTAATCTAATATGTTGTGCAAAAGCAGGAACACAGAAAAGACTGTGCCTACGAGTTTTCAGTCAAAATAAAATAAAATAATAAATAAACTGAGAAAAGAGGGAGATACGAGATACTGAGCATTGATTGTAGAAATCGGGGTGGTCCGATGTTTGACCAGAGATGTTCATTCTGTATTAAGTCATGTGTATGATTTTAATATTTGTACGGATTAAGTGTGCATAAATTTTAATGAGAATAATATTTGATCGCGTGTGAGCCGTGATTTTTATTTATGTCCATCATTCACTGAAATTCACCAACTATGTCCACCAAAACTAGATTCTATCAAAAATACTCAAACCGGCTATTTAATAACCAGTTCCTAATTTTTATTAGGAACCAGCTATTAAATGACCGATCCCTATTTCGGATTAAGTGTGCATAAATTTTAATGAGAATAATATTTGATCGCGTGTGAGAAGCCTCGTCTCTTAGAGAGGCACCTCCATGGAGAATGATTTATCAGTATTAGACATTTATTTTCTACAAATGAAGTTTGCAGTTAATTAATTATTCATCAGTATTAGACATTTAAGATTACGAAGTAGGTACAATTTCAAACTGATTTATTTTAGGTTCTATGTCCCGGTCTTATTCGTTTTAAGATTCGTGCATTTCATTTTAATATATGTGTACATTTGCATCTATTTTCGTTTATACAGATCTTAGAGATCCTAAAATGGATCAGCCCGTGGTGAAAGTTGGAGCTCATCGAACTTAAAAGAGTAAATATGATGTTCATCGGACCAATTTTTTCTCCTTGTTTATACGGAGATTGACACTAGTGACGAATGAATGTGCGAAACTGTTACTTATTTTAAATAAATATATCCAAGATCATTAATTGGTTTGGAAGCCGTATAGACCAAACTTTTATCGATTTTTAACATTATGCGATTCTCAAAGTTTGTACGAATGAATGCGGTTGTATTTTAATTTTCAAGTTTGTACGTCAAATTTTGCAATTCTCAAAGTCTTGATGGGTATACATAATGTTGAAATTTTAAATTCGAAAAAATCAAGATTTATATTTCAATATATCTACTTAAAATCTTTTATATTAAAAAATTAGAGGATTAAACTAAAAATTATATTTTTCTTAATTGTAGACAATTGTGCTAGTTAATATCATTTATTTTTTGTAATTTCCTTTTGTTAAATTAAAAATGTTTCCTATGGGACTTTTTTAGCACAGTAAATTAATTATAAATATATTTCCGTTTCTGTTTTGAATCATTATCTTATGGTCTTTTATCTTTCTCTCGGGGGGCTCTCTCGAAATTAAAAACAGCGCACCAATTCTTTTTGTTTCAGTGTTTAGCTCTTTCTCTGTTTTGTATCCGAGAAATAAATAAAATAAAATAAACCTTTTTTATTGGCTCCCACATAAATCAGTCTATTTGATTTATTCTAATTTTTCATTCGGTCTTCAATTGATTAAATTCCAACATATTATGGATTTATTGAATGATCTACTAAGATATTGCAGCAGTTGTGTGTGACACAGCAGGGGTAGTTTGGTCAATTTAAAATTTTCAGAACTCCTTCAGCAATACTCACCAAATAAATAGATTGATTTTAGATGTTCTGGCTTGAATCAACTCTTTACAAAATTAACTGAAAAACAACCTAACCATAATAGCAGTACATATTATTTTCTGTTTTGCCAGAGTTGAGCACTGCCATTGCTTCAGCTTCTCCCCTCTTATGCAACATCAGGTACGTATATTTCATTCCTCGGGCCAAAGTTTTGTTCCTATTGATTTACAATTTAGGATTAGTAGTGTCTGTCAATGCTACATTCTCCTTTAAATCTGTAGTGTGCATTGCTTTGGTTCTTGCTTATTGAGTAAACGACCCTCTTTTCATTTTTTCACTCAGATTATAGTATTCACTTGAAATGTTATGAAAAAACAATAATCCAAATACTCAACACATTTCATAATATGCCCAATACATACCCTATCTTAGACATGCTGATATTTCGACTATCCTATCTATGTACTTGCTTTTTCATCATTCCAGGCATCAAATAACAAGGGCTTCCAGTTGTTACATTTATTAAGAGCTAGCTTACCTAATTTTATCAACTTGTATTGTGCACAGGTTTGCCTTCTAAATTATGAGTATCAGTTGTTCTTTCAGTTTGTTGGTTTGCTATCTCCGCATTTCGACGTCCTTTCACTGATAAAAAGCTAATATTTGCAAGGAGCATATACAATTTGCTCATTTTATATTACTTATGTGAACTTCTATTTGGGCATCATCAAAGTAATTACTTCCAGCCTAGCAAAATTCCTAACCTTATTGTATACCTATTTTCTTTGAGGTGAATTATGATGCCAGGGTATGTAAGTTGAAATAGTCACGACTCCTTCAGGTGAAACTACGACCTCCTTACCTCTCTTCCTCTGCTATCTTAGAAGCTTGGTGTTGCTAGGGTCGTGCACTGCCATCTCTTTGGATTCTCAACACTTACTCAACCTCAGGTGTGTAACTGTCATTCCTCTTAATAATTATTAACTTAGTGTCTCAACTGTTCGTCAAACCTGCATTTTATTTATAGTCTGCAGTACGCATTGGTATGATTTATGTCTTCCAAGTGTCAGTTTCTTTCTCTGTTTGTGCCTTCACATGTGTCGTCCTGGTCTGATTCCCCCTTGACAAAGATTGCGGAGTTGCTACCATTCTAGAATTACATAGTTTGATCTTGCATTTTTTAAACTATGGGCCACCTGATCTAAGATGAATGCCAAAAAGAAAAATTGTTTTTGTGGTTTATTTATGATGCCAGCATGTTCCTAAAATAATTAACCTCCAATTTTAAGGTATTATTAGTCCTGTGTTGTGAAATAAAACTATATTTGCCCTTCAATTACAGTTCACTACAAGCCTATTGCTTAATAGCAGTCTGAATATAGATATCTGACTTTCTGCAAGATTATCTATATGTTCTACCCTCAATTGATAGTGCAAAATAGATAGCAACATAGTTGGTCTGATACTTACCGTGCTAGATAACTGACGAGGTTCTGGCCATACTTTTCAATGAAGAACTTCATATGTATTTGCATTGACAAACTCATACTGTCAAATTTTAATTTTTTCTTTTTTTCAATGAAGAACTTCATATGTATTTGCATTGACATACCGCACCATAATGATGCCAAATTTTAATTTTTTCTGACAAATGCTAGATCCCTGTACTTATACATTAATAATTATTCAGCAAGAAAAATGAAAATATTATACTGTCACTGATCCCACATTACCCAACAACTCCCAAAATGCCTCAAAATAGTTACTCTTGCAATACTGTCACTGTTCAAATCTCTTGCAATGATTCATTGTTCAAAACGAGCACCAATGTAGCACAGTGCCCCTTTAAAAAAAATAAGAATCTAAACTGCAAAATACTATCTCCAGCCTTGTATAGTACCTATTTTTTTTTTTAAATGGTCAGAATCAGAACTGCAAAATTATCTCAGAAATTGCAGAAAAATAAAAAAATAAGAATTTGTTTCTGTTTGCCCATGAAGATGTCCTTTATTTGCTCATAAAACACTTTGCTCAAATTCGAAGTGTAGATATGGATCTCATTTTGGTTTGTATAGAATGTTGTTTTTGGCCTGTTTTATACCAACAGTTTACCACTTTGTTTTCTCTTATTTAGTTGCCTGGTACATCACTTGAGATGTACTTAGGGATTAATGTAATTCATTTTAGCACATGTACTATCTTCGATTATATGCATGAAAAAAACAAAGATAAACAATCAAGAGATCAAATATTCAATTCCTCTAGGATCAACAATCAGAGATCAACTAGGTGCTTCATGTTTGTTATTTTACATTAAAAAAACTTATCGTAGTAAACCTCAACACAAACCATTGACTAATCAAATAACCATCTGACCTATTGTTGTGTGTCATGTATAGTTCTTCATTTGTTTATTTATAACAGTTTTCTTTTTTTGGACAGGAAGAGCGAATTGACTATGATGAATTCACTGCCATGATGACAAAATGTATCATAAAGCTAAGCAAACACACAATGAGAAGTAGTCCGAATAAAAATATGAGCAATTGGCTTTGTGCTCTAAATATGAGTATGATTATTCTTCTTACTCTATTGTTTCACAAATATTTATAAAAAAAATGAAAAATATATACATCTATATATGTTCTGCATACAGTACAAATTTCAAGCATAGATTCAGAACCGTTTGGTATTTATATTTTTTAACTGGAAAATTTTCCTAAACTGCCCTTAATAGTAACAGTTTACCAATTCCTTTTAGTTTCTCTATGATTCATGCATATTATAACATTATACCCTCTATAAAAAACTAAAAGTAAGTACAGAATAAAAAAAACCCCAAAAATAAATTAAAAAGAAACTCCAATGAAAGCTTGATTTTGATCTGCTGTGAAATCCATCCAGCAAAAAAGGAGAAATGATGGAACGGATGGCGGTGCAGCATCTGGATCTGCGCCACGTGGCCCGCGGGCAGAATCACCATGCTGCATTCAAGTCCTCTCAAACCATTGTGGCAATCACCATTGGGACCCACATCATCCGTAAGCAAATCGTTTACTGGTTTATAATTTTTAATTTTTATGAGAGTTTTTCATCGCTTAATTTCTGGTGTAATTGCATGAGGATTCTGCCAGTTAGCTTTCCTCTATTATGCTGACAAATCGATTACTTAACGAATACAATCTACCACTTAACCTCCTCATTGTTGCAAGCATTGCTGATAGTATGAGTGTATACATATGTACTTTTTTGTACTATTACAAATGGAAAAAGTTCGGTTGGAATTTACATCAACACTTTACTAAGCCACGGATTCAGCCACAAAAGTCAATAAAACATGAACCAAACTAAAAACATGGCTGGTACTGTACTGCTATCTGATTGATAAAAAAAAATTATAAAAGGAAAAAAAAAGTATGGAATTATAAAATTGACATATAACATTTACATTGCAAAATTGAACCTCCATTTTTGTCATTCTTTTCAGATATATATTTTGGTCATTTTTCCTCTGATTTAGTCAAAAATTTGTTCTGCAGAATTTGATTGCCT
>CAXKVW010000572.1:0-36364 GCA_964058825.1 Carex arenaria | reverse complement strand
ATTTTCTGTGAATCGGCAGGTGTATACCAGTGTGACTAATTAGATGAAGTCATGAGGCTTTAATGAATTTGATTGGGCCATGTGCCCACGGCCCATATAACAATCAGGTCTCGGACTATGAATAGGCTCGGCCTCAGACTCCTAACACGGGTCAGGCCAAAGCCATGAAAAAAGTCTAGGGCGAAAGCTACTCGGACCGGGCTCCCACACCGAGACCTGACAAGAGGAGCAGCAACCGGGCAATGTCGGCCTGATACGGCCCGGCCAATGATGCGTCTGAACTTAGGTCCGGCCTGGCACCAACCCAGAAAGGCCCAGTTCGGCCTCAGTTTGCACTCACCGTAATTGTCTCCGCCGAACAGTAAAACAGTGTTATCACCGCCCGTACGGATGACCAGGCCTATTTAAGGCGCTGAGCTCCATTTATTACAGGTTGGACTTTTAAACACTTATTGAGGTATGATAGGTTAGAGTTAAATACCTCGGAAACACACACCACGTTCTTAGTACAGCACAACACTCCACCCAATATATCTCGGCCTGCAATCCCGAGACAGGACGAGCCCAGTAAGGAGAAGGTCCAGCTATACGGCCCGTTCGCACCTGGACGGGGCGTATCAGAATTGCAGACTATAAAGAAATATAATATATATGTGTTAAATAGATTTAAAATTTTATGAGTGACCCATATATCTTTATAAAATATACGTCTCTACGTACCTTTACTGCTGAAGGCCATGATTAATATTCAAAAGAAAATCAACCAGCCCATTACTATGAAGCAAACTGTGGGACCAGAATTGCTCAATTTTGGGCCTTTACAGCCCGCTTAAATGCAATCCAATTAACATTGGTACAGTGAAACCTGAATACAGGGCGTCAGATTAGAGAATATTGATGCACATAAAGTTACATAGAAACGGACGGTATGGATTCAAACTCAAATTTTAAAATATTTAAAAGAGGCTCTCCTTTATTATATTGATTATCTACTTAATTTTATGTTGCTTTGTTTTATAATATAGGTGATAGGGCCATGTGCCCACGGCCCATATTACAACCAGGCCTCGGACCATGACTAAGCTTGGTCTCAGATCCTGATAGGGCCATGTACCCATGGCCCATATTACAACCAGGCCTCGGACTATGAATAGGCTTGGTCTTGGATCCCTTACACGATAAAGGTGAAGGTGTCCCATACGGCCATATGAAGCTGACACCTTCACCTTCACCGGGTAAGGTGACACGTTCACCTTCACCATGTAAGGTGACACGTTCACCTTCACCTTCACCTTCACCTTCACCGTGCAAGGTGACACCTTCACCTTCACCGGGTAAGGTGACACCATCATCTTCACCTTCACCAGGTAAGGTGACACCTTCACCTTCACCGGGTAAGGTGACACCTTCACCATGCAAGGTGACACCTTCACCTTCACCGGGTAAGGTGACACGTTCACCTTCACCGGGTAAGGTGACACGTTCACCTTCACCTTCACATTCACCGGGTAAGATGACACCTTTACCTTCACCTTCACCGTGCAAGGTGACACCTTCACCTTCACCGGGTAAGGTGATACCATCATTTTCACCTTCACCGGGTAAGGTGACACCTTCACCATGCAAGGTGACACCTTCACCTTCACCTTCACCTTCACCAGGTAAGGTGGCACCTCCACCCTCGCCGTGCGAGGTGACACCTTCACCTTCACCTTCACCTTCACCAGGTAAGGTGACACCTTCACCTTCGCCGTGCGAGGTGACACCTTCACCTTCACCTTCACCAGGCAAGGTGACACGTTCACCTTCACCTTCACCGTGCGAGGTGACACCTTCACCTTCGCCTTCGCCGTCACCAGGTATTCCACGCTCACCGTAACTGTCTCCGCTGAACAGTAAAGCGGTGTTATTACCGCCCGTACGGACGACCAGGCCTATATAAGGCACTGAGCTCCATTCATTACGGGTTGGACTTTTCACACACTTACTGAGGTATGATAAGGAAGAGTTAAAGACCTCAGACACACACATCACGCCCACAGCACAGCACTCCACCCCACACATCTCGGCCTGCAGACCCGACGCGGGTCGAGCCCAGTAAACCGAAGGTCCATCTATACGGCCCGCCTGCATCCGGGAAGGGGCGTATCAATAGGAAATTCAGCTGAGTGAGACTGGTTATTATATAGGCTGATCTCCTTACTGTTGGAGAGAGGAATTCAAGAATCAAACATTATTTTTCTTATTCTCATATCTGTAGGTTTACATCAAATTTTGTTTTTAATACTTTTATGTTATATAATTCCCATGTATCTCAAATAAAATTGCTTTCAGTTTTGAAATTTTCTAAAACCAATCTCTATATAGAAGGGAGAGGGGGGTGTCCGATGCCCATCGGACTAGAGTCTGTTCGATGGGTGGTTTCTACCGTCCGATTAACTTCAAGATCTGTGCACATCACTTTAATATCTGTGTTGTTTGCTTTAATATCCGTGCACACATATCTTGAAGTAGATCGACGGTAGAAACCACCCATCGAACACTGTTCTGGTCCGATGAGCATCAGACACCCCCTCTCCCTATATAGAAATATATACTTATTGTTTATTTTTTCATGTTTATAATTGGGTTTAAATGACGAATGGCTTGTTATTCCTAGAAGTTGAGACTTGAGAGTATTTTTAAACTTTTAATCCTTGTAGCAAATTCATTTTAATCTTTGTACTGAATTTACTGAACATTTTTTTTTACTTTATATGTTAACAATGGAGTTTAGCCATTCTCTTTGGTTTCTGATGCGTATCTTCCGAGATATCTCAACTTTTGTGTGACCGATGTGTACCTATTTGGAGATAGCGCAGGGGGTGGTATTATTTGTTCTTTAAGATTCAAATACGATTGATATTTTTCAAAGAAAACACTCAAAGTTTGAGATATCTCAGAGTATGTGATTCCCTACGCCCAAAATTAATGTATCCACAACCACAAGTGGTGTTATTTATTAATTAAAAAATATATATTAGCGCCCTTTTCATTAGAAGAACAAACTATAACTACACCGGTTTAATTTATTTGTTATTTTCTTTTCTTCTTTTTTTCCCATGTAATTGCTTTTAGCCATACTTTTGAAGTTAATATAGTTTCTTTGTTTTTTTAGATTTAAACAAACTATGTTTCTCTTCCAAGCAATCGTTTCTTTTTTATTTGTTTTGTTTCTGCTCTGTTCTCTATTGAGGTGTGACTCTTTAAATAAAACGAGACTAGACATGTGGAGAATTAAAAATATTGAAATTTTGGAATAAAAAAATAAAATTATTCCCATAGAGGTGCTATATTAACTAGTGGGACAATGGTAACTATGATAATGGCATGCCATCATATTCTTATGGCTAGTGTTAAGTTTAATTTTTAGTATAAATTGTTTATTTGCAATTTATTTGATAAAAAAAGATGAGAGAATTGGGTGCCAAATTATAATGACAAAAAAAGAGAGGCAATAAGGCTATGCTTGGATTGAGCTCATTTGATTGAACTGCAGAGGAATACGAAGGAGAGTATATATGAAAACTTGTACTACTCTGTATGATTGATAATTTGATTTTCTCAAATATCTTGTTAATCAATGCACTATATTGTTGTATTAAAAATAACATAACAAGTAATGAGGCCCTGTTATCTTAAAAATATAGACTTTAATTATACACAAACACTGTTTGAAACCAACGCAGAAGAAACTTACTTGATCATATTCACGAAACATAGAATTTGTATGAAAATGGAATCACAATTTTTTTATATAAAAAAGAGGGTCCAGTACGTCCCACATTAATATTGCAATAAAGGTTCAGTTAAGAGGAAGAAATTGCTCAAAACAATCGAGTTAACACAGAAAAACTTGATTGTAACAAAGCAGTTAACCAGAAATACCTGATATAGATAAAAATAAAAGTAAGTTTAATTAGAAATTAACTTTTAATTTGAAGCACAGATTAGGGACTGCTACTGAAATTATTGAATTTCCATCATCTTTCTTGATCTGTGAACATTAACTGTAACTGATACATCACTTCATCCGCCATTTCTCGTATCTCTTTGTTTACCTAGGGCCCAAACATTCTTCCCTTAGGCTGTGCTCCATACGGGGGTAGCGGAGGGGAGGGGAAGGGAAGTAGAGTGAAAAAATTGAAATTTGTGAGATCTGTACCATCCGATTTAGACTATGTTCCAGATCTGTACCTTCCGTCCCATCCCCTCTCCCTCCTTCTCTTTCTATTTAAATTTGTGAAGCACAGCCTTAAGGCCACACGGCACCGACAGAACAGTGCGCACAACGAGCTGTGTAATAAGAAAAATTGATCTTGATTTCTTACTGTGCGCGGCTTGTGTCAGCCTGTCAATCTGCTTTACAAGAAAAAAGAATCAGATTTAGGTTATTCTATAACTATATTGTTAAGATATCCAGGGACCGTACCCTACGAGATCATTCGCAATACAGATTTAAGTGAGCAACAGAGATAATTTAATTTTCTCAAATATCTCATTAATCAATACACTAGGTTGTTGTATTTCTTTATTTGTCATGATCTTAGCAACAAAACACAACAAATAATAAGGCTCTATTTTCTTAAATATATTAGTTTAATTTAATGGTGAACAATCATTGTCATTGCATCCAACCGCAGAAGAAGCATATTTGATCGATCACACCATTCTAGTATCTTACCAAACCACATAGAAACATGAATTTTGAATGAAAAAAGGGATCACATTTAGGTTGTTGTTAACAATATTGTTAAGATATCCAAGGACGGGAACGAAATACGTACGAAGAGGATTAACATAATCATTTAAAAAAAGATTAGGTTTAATTATCCGAAAGTGGATCTGAAGAGTGATGTCATCATTGCGATTAATCTGAAACTTTAGCCTCCTATTTTAAACCATATTTTTAATTTAGTATTCAATTAAAAAAAACTTAATTTCCTATTTGCTAATTCAATGCAGGAGAGCAAAGGGAGGGTATGCTCAGACCGGTCATGTCATGTCTAAACCAATATTTTTATGTGTAGACCAATATTGCAATCAACAAAGAGACTAGAAATGGAGTTAGTGCCTCAAATGAAGCACAATTGACTCTTAATTTCAGTTATTTCGGATATTAGAATGGTGTGATCAAATAATCATCTTCAGCGTTGGTTTCAATGCCAATGATTATTCACAACTAAAACCAATCTATTTAAGAAATTGTTTGTTCCGAAAACTAGAAACAAATCAGTTGTTCCTGAGGTCCCGTACAATCAAGTTATTTTTTAATTTTCGAAGTCTAAAACATCGATCCAAACTATTAGATATAATCTATATATTAAAATGTGCTTGGAGACTAAATTTTACATTTTTTAGAATTTTTTTACTATTTATTAAGTCACTTTAAAAAACGCTGATCCAATGGTGACTTAACCAAACAATAAAACTAGAAGCCACCATTGAATCAACGATTTTCAAAGTGATTTAATAAATAGTAAAAAAATTCAAAAAATGTAAAATTTGGTCTCTAAGCACATTTTAATATAGAGAACACATCTAACGTTTGGATCGACGTTTTGGACTTCAAATATTGAAAAACAACTTGATTGCACGGGACCTCATAAACAACTAATTTGATATTAGCTATATATATTTAAAAAAAGATTAGGTTTAATTATCCGAAAGTGGATCTGAAGAGTGATGTCATCATTGCGATTAATCTGAAACTTTAGCCTCCTATTTTAAACCATATTTTTAATTTAGTATTCAATTAAAAAAACTTTCTTTCCTATTTGCTAATTCAATGCAAGAGAGCAAAGGGAAGGTATGCTCAGACCGGTCATGTCATGTCTAAACCAATATTTTTATGTGTAGACCAATATTGCAATCAACAAAGAGACCAGAAATGAAGTTAGTGCCTCAAATGAAGCACAATTAACTCTTAATTTCAGTTATTTCGGATATTAGAATGGTGTGATCAAATAAGCATCTTCAGCGTTGGTTTCAATGCCAGTGATTATTCACAGCTAAAACCAATCTATTTAAGAAATTGTTTGTTCCGAAAGCTAGAAACAAATCAGTTAACAAATAAGTTGTTCCTGAGGCCCCGTGCAATTAAGTCGTTTTTTAATTTTTGAAGTCTAAAACATCGATCCAAATTGTTAAATATTATATCTAGAGCAAAGCTAGGGTGTGATGTGCTCACCAAGAAAGTTTGGTGAGCACAACTCTAAAAGTATATCGAATCGACTTCCTATGACGAATTCAAACAGTTAAAATCCATGTACTTCATGAGTGATGCATCTACATGTAAAATTTTGAAAGTTTCGAATTCATTTGCTACGAGGTCAAGCGGTCAAAGAAATAATGAAAAATGAATATATAAAACAACTTATAAAATAACTTATTAAAAAATTCATTACTTTGACCGCTTGACCTCGTATTAAATGAATTTGAAACTTTCAAAATTTTGCATATACATGCATCACTCATATAGTACATGGATTTCAACGGTTTGGATTCATCATTTGAAGTCGATCCGATATACTTTTGGAGTTGTGCTCACCAAATCCTCTTGGTGAGCACATCACACCCTAGATTTACTCATTATACCTCTATTAAAATGTGCTTGGAGACTAAATTTTACATTTTTTTTAGAATTTTTTTTACTATTTATTAAGTCACTTTGAAAAACGTTGATCCAACAATGGCTTAACCAAACAATAAAACTAGAAGCCACCGTTGAATCAGCGATTTTCAAAGTGACTTAATAAATAGTAAAAAAAAAATGTAAAATTTGGTCTCTAAGCACATTTTAATATAGAGAACACATCTAACGTTTTGGACTTCAAAAATTGAAAAACAACTTGGTTGCACGGGACCTCACAAACAACTAATTTGATATTAGCTATATATATTTAAAATTGAGAAAATCGACTGGCATATTTATTTAAAAAAAAAACATCAACTTCGAACCGGCATGTTAAATTTCTAAATTGATACTTTATTAAATTATATACAAATTAATTTCGAAATCCGACAGAGAAATTTTTATAAATATTAAAATTCCTGTATCTGAAAAAATAGAGAAGCACCTCAAATTACTTTGGTGGGTGGCCCAATTTTCTTTACATATGTGTACAATAATAAATTCCAAGAGGCATTTTTTCATCTAACATCAAGCAAAATTATTTTTATTATGTAGCATCATTTATGGTGGGATATTTTTTCAAGCTTTAGAGTATTTATTTTTCTCAAGTTTTAGAGTATTTATTTTTCTAATGCGCAATATACAACAGAACAAAATATTTTGTTCCCTTCTCTTTCGGGACTACCTCTTCGAGTGTAGACGATAATGAAATATAGGGGAGGAACCAAAATCGAGCGGAGCTGATCAAAGCTGAGCGTGCAGCATCGTCAGACCACAATGTAGAACCTGCAGGACTATTTGAGTTGTATAGAAAAACTAAAAATGAAAATTTCTGTTCACTCTAGATAAATAAATAGTACGCCAGAGAGAGAAATTTTAATTTTTTTTTTCCAAATATCTCATTAACCAACACACTAAGTTGTATTATTATTATTATTATTATATTTAGGGTTGTAGTATTATTATATTTTAATATTTTTTCAAATATCTCATTTTAACATAAAGGCCAGTAGAACTAGGGTGCTCCTAAGAGTACCAAGTCCCTTTGTACTCTTAACTCTAAAATCTAAAATCTATCGGATTAATTTCGAACGACGAATCCAAATCATTGAAATCCTTCTACCTTACGAGTGATGAGTCTACATTTGAAAATTTTAAAGTTCGAATTAATTTAGTATAAAGTTAAGTGGTCAAAAAGCTTCCAAAAAATGATAGCATTAAAATTAATTTAGAAACCTTCTGATTTTGACCACTTGACTTTATACTAAATTAATTCGAAATTTTAAAATTTTCACATGTAGACTCATCACTCGTAAGATAGAATGATTTCAACGGTTTGGATTCGTTGTTCGAAGTTAATCCGATAGATTTTAGAATTAAGAGTACAAATGAGCTTGGTACTCCTAGGAGCACCCTAGTTCTACTCCACAAAGGCAATAGGACCCAGTTTTCTTAAATTTAATTGTATACATTTCCATTGAAAACAACGCAATGTCTACACTTGCATTAAATTTAATTGTATATACTTTCATTAAATTTCGGACAGGTCAGGCTCCGAACCGTTGATAAATTGTTTGCAGCTAGTGCAGTATTTTTCTTTTTCTTTGCTAATAATTAAACAGAAACTTGCTATTTAAGGAAGACTCCGTCCCTTGGTATATTTGGAAGAAGTACTGGAAAATAAAATTTGAGTGTTGACAACCATACAAAAAAAAAAAAAAAAAAACACGGTCCATGCTTATTTTTAACACAAAATTCAGAATAAACATGCTCTATTGTTAGAATAATCAATTTGCAAATCCAAACTAATTACTTACTATATTTAAATAATATATTTGTATTTGGACGTTAGTTTCAACAAATAAAACTAAGTGCATCAATAAGTCTATATCCATACCTTGAAAGTGTTTTTGAAAGATAAGCTCACAGGGGATCAAATTTGAATTAAATTGAATTAAATTAATTTGAATTGTTTTACAGATTGAATTATCATATTATAATCAGCCTCACTGGTAACAGAATTAAATCCAACCATGCGCACTCTCTCCAGAACATGGTTTATAGCGGTAAATTGACAATGAAAAAGATAAAAAAACAGAGGAAAAACAGTACTGTGCCAATATTTTCAGAGACGGAGTAGAATTTTTCTGGATAAAAACAGCACTATAGTTTCTAACAATTACACAGAGTTCCTACAATGTTTAAAGAACTACAACTTTAAAATAACAACTTACAAATAATTTATCAAAATAACTACCCATTACAGAACATATGTTTAAAATAACAAATATACCAATAAAACATAGCCCTGCAGTTTCACATTTGGAACTGTTTTGTAAATCAACTCAATCCATGCTGAGATCTTCCAAGAAATAATTTTCAATCAATTTGCAACAGTTTCATTGCTCCTCGAGCGTTTTTTCTGAACTTGGCACCACGTCGATAATGGGAAGATCAGGATGTCCAATCCAATTGTTGTATCAGGCCGAGTGGCAGAAGTAGAACATCAAGATTGGAGTAAAATTCTCAGAATGAACAGTCTCATACGAATTTCCGATCTATTCCATAATACCCTTCTCATAGGACGAAACGTGTCGAAACAAATCCGCCTCTGGAATCTATCCCAGAAACAAGGATGATATCCTTTGATTGAGCAACAGAGGTGATTTAATTTTCTCAAATATCTCATTAACCAATACACTAGTTTGTTGTATTATTTTGTTTGTCATGGTCTTAGCAACATAACCTAACAGAGGCAATAAGACTTTGCTTTCTTAAATAGATTAGTTTTGATTGTATACATTCACTGTCATTGAAACCAACGCTGAAGAAGCTTATTTGATCACACCATTCTAATATGCAACCAAACTACATAAAAACATGAATTTTGCATGAAAAAAGAAATCACATTTAGGTTGTTGTTTAACTATGTCATTGTTAAGATATCCAGAGACCGTACGTCATCGATTAAATCATTCTATATAGTAAGATACATATATTTGTTTATATTTTAACGAAATACGAAGAGATTGATTAGGTTCCATTATCCGAAAATTGGATGTGAAGAATTGTGATGTTATCATTTCTGTTGTTTTTACTTTTTAGAAACATATTTAATTTGGGTGGTGATGTGGTGGGAATTGAGATACAGTAATGTAACTCAATTTTTGAATTTTAAATTGGAATCGTCGGATTCGAGATGAGCGCGCGAGATGGAGCACTGGATTCGAGATGGAGCACACATCCCAAGATGAATCGTGTGAGATGAAACGTCGGATTCGAATCAGACAATCTTGATCCAAAACCAAAAATTGAGTTACATTAGGGGATCCGGATCCGATGTGATGGTTTATGTAACTACCTGTATTTATATAAATCTGCTAAAGCAGACACTTCTATCGACATCAACTTCAAAATGGAAACGGAAAACAGTTGACCAAAGACGGAGTTAGTAAGAGCTTATGGGGGTCAATTGATCTCCATTTTAAAAAAAAAAATTATACTAATGTATAATTTTGTATATAATTTATAATAAAATATCATGAAATGATAAAATGAGCTCTATTTTTCACGAGAAATTTTATATAATTGACCTTCATAGTTCGAAAATTTGAGTCTGCAGAAAAAATTTATATGACTGACCCCCATAGTTTGAAAATTTGACTTCGCCCCTGAATTGTACAATGATGAAATCATAAATTTATTATTATGAGAACTGAATTTAATAAAAAAATAATAGTGCTCAACAAGATATATTTAATACAAAGTTTATCTATTATTTTAAGAAAATACATCTTGTTATGTGTTTTGTTAAAACATCCAAATACACCAATACATTTACACACACACACACACACACACACAAACACGTCCGAGTTCACTTGACGTCATTTTTTTCTATCTACTTCATTCCCAAATTTGTCCTCTACACCTTGTTTGGATGGAGAGTAGAGAAAAGGATGGTATGAAAATAAAAAATAAAAAAAGATTTTCCATCAAATCATGTTTGCTTGACAAAATTATATTAGAGGTGAATTGTACATAAGAAAAAATATTTAACCTTAGATGCTTGTAATCAATAGAATTGATTTTTTTCCGATTTGAGGTGTAACAGATGGAATTTTTTTTAATGCACATATTTAAAAAAAAAATGACACAAATACCCAATCCTATATCTTATCTGTATAATTCTCATTAAAATTTCTTTGTCACAAACCTACAGCAACTACTAAATTTTTCATTAACTTTCTAAAATATAATTAACCAAACAAAAAATAAGATGAAAAGAAAAATTAAATTTAGTTTTCCTCATTAATTATTAGAACACAAAGAGATTAACTGTTAATCTTCTATTCCATCTCATTACATTCTCTTATAATTTTCACCTCCCCTCCCTTCCTCTACTGATCTCCATCCAAACAAGGTGCTAAAGAAGCAATTGAAGACAGGGGAGTATTTAAGGTGAGGGTGCTGTGGGACTATTTTGCCTCTGGATAAAATTCTAAATTTCATATATAATTTTATATATAATAAATTTTTGTAGTATTCCTCTATTACTTTGTAAAATATTTGTTTAATTAAAAAGCTAAATATGTATTGCTGTAAATATATCTTGCACAATATTAATTTTTTTTTTGCCAAATTCAGTTCTCGTTATAGTAAATATTTAGTTCTCAAACCTGAATATTGAAGATAAATGTAGATAATAACATGATAAATGATATATAGATAAATGTTTATATATTGTTTTCTCTTATGCGAAAACATGATAAATGATATATAGATAAATGTAGATATATTGCTTTTATATCTTTTCAGAATGAAAAAAGGGTTCGTTTCTTGTGTAGTTGAAGTTTATATTTTTTAGAATCTTAATTAGAAAAGTATATTGATTGTCCTCTTCACGTTGATCAGATGACTTAAAATAAATATTGTTTTTTTTAATGATTTTTAAATTTTGGATAATCTAATTGTTGATATTATAATTTTTAAAGTACTGCATGTCACATCAAAACGGTTTCGGTATTTTTTACAAGATTAAGGATGCAAATCAATTGTGAAAATTAATCATAATAAATTATTGATTTTTCTAACTCTTTAATATTGTACAAATAATAAAAAAAATCAATATTTTATGGCTGTATTTTTGTATATGGAATAAGTCCCATCAATAATAAAAAAAAAAGCTTAATAAGTTCACGTGAATGCATTATAATATATATAGTTTGACAACATTGTATTATTTTGTAGCAAGTCAGATTCTTTACAATTTTGAGATGTCCATTCAAGAAAAAATAATATGAAAATATCGATTTACTTAACATAAGAAATAAACAATTAAAAGGCAACGGAATAAATTCAAAGTATCATATTTATATTATTCAAACAATCAAGTTAAAAGAGTGCATAAAATTACATATAGTAAATAAGCTCCTGAAAATCATTTCATGACTCGTACATAGGGCCTGTTCGGTGGACTATTAGGAATAGGTATGGACACGGAAATTGAACTAAAAATTACTATTTACGTGGGAAAAAAAATCAGTTCACTGAGGGCCTATTCGGCTGTAACATGAGAACGGGAATGGGCACAGGAACAGGTGAATAGTAAACAGTGGGTTACTGTTCACGCGGGAAAAAAAAATTCAGTTGAACTGATTTTTTTTCCGCATGAACAGTAACACGTGGGATTGCAGCCAAACAAACCCTGAATTTTTTTTTCCCGCGGGAACAGCGGAGCGGCCAAACAGGGCCTAGTGTAATTCCTTTAGTCAGAGCTTTACCAATTAACAGAATTAAGTAATTTTAAGTAACACGAAAAGACAAATAAATGTATTTAAATTCAATTTTAAGTCTAAACAGATTAGATTGGACGCTGATTAAATGATTGTTGACGTACGTTGAGCTGATGGATTGCATTGGATGCGGATTGAATTATTGTTGAAAAAAAAAAGACAAGTCTTGTCTGATCTTACTCATTATAAAAAAATAATATTTTTCTTTTATTTACTCAATCAAATGTAGATCTAATTTAAATATAGAGCCACTTTATCTTCAATAACAGTAGAGGAATCTGATTTGTGAAGTACGGAGAAAGCCACGACCTATCTTTCTCCATCTCTTCACCGTCTTGATGCCATGGGCACATGCTGATAGCCGCCAAAATCTGCAAACAATTTTTTTTTTTTCAAATATGAAGGCAATAACAATTAAACATTTCAGTAAATAAATATGTTCGGTTCTAGATAACTTTACCACACGAGCCTTGAATGAGAGAGGGGGTGTCCGATGCCCATCGACCAGAACAGTGTTCGATACCGTCCGATTTACTTCAAGATCTGTGCGCACGTATATTAAAGCAAACAGCACGGATATTAAAGTGATGCTCACAGATCTTGAAGTGAATCGGATGGTATCAGACACCCATCGAACAGACTCTGGCGTATGTAGGCCCTCGACCCGTCACATCGTAGCCTCTGGCGGAGCTCCTGACCATAGTCTCCTTGAACCAGACCCGATATCTCGACCGTGGATGTGCTGGGATCAATCACGAAGGCATCGTTAACGATAGGATCGCACAATCCTGTAATAATTGGCAAAGTGGTGGATCCAGTCTGTACCCGCTGCCACGTGTACACTGTACAGTATATAAACAAATTAACATATTAGTTATTACAATTCAAATGAAATAAGTAATAATTAAAATGATCATGAATACTATTACTTAATTGTGTACCCCTAATTGTAAAAATAAAAACAGAGTAATTGTAAAGATAGGCCCAACAACAAGCCCAGTAACAAAGAAACGAAAGTAATTATCACACGTACAACGCACAATCATTCATTTGTTTCCGTCATTCACGCACTTTTTATTTTGTTATTCACGCTTTTTATTGCCTTCTTAAAAAAAAATTAGATTAACTGCTATAAAAATAAGAAAGAAAGAATGAATTGCTTGTGAGTTTAAAAAAAAATTCTATAATAAAATATATTATTATTTAACAAAATATGAGCTCATATTAGATATTAGAGAAAATCAATTATCTAAGAGGTGGTTTCTTGTATCTCTTTTTACGGTATTTGTTATTTAATGGAATATGGATTATCAGATTCATCATTTTCTTACATCGGTTTTCACATGAAAGATTCTTTTAACCATTTTTTAATATTGCAATAGTTGAGATTACATGAGTGAAAGATTTCTCTCAATAATAATTTTGAAGGATTATCAAAACTTATTTAATTGAAAATTTATAAATATAGATTTACAACTCAAAATTAGCTTACATATAACAAAATAATAAAATAGCATATTAGATTGCAATATATTTAATAAAAAAAAATCAATACCTTTTTCCATTTAAATTAATAAAATTAGAACAATAGTTATACTTAGCTTACAATGTAATAAAATAATTAAAGAGTTTTTTTTGTGAAACCAATCTGGTTGGACTATTTAGACTATATTAGTCTTTATTTCATTCTTTTTTTTATGAGAGAACTAAATTGTATCTCAACAACTCTAACTTAATAAAAATCTTATATTATTACAGAAAAAAAACAAGAAATAAAAATGAAATCTCAATTCGCAGTTGTGGAGCCGGACCATATATCCAGATTTCATAATTAGTCTCACATTAAATGGCAAAAGATATATTGACTTTATCGATTAACTTGAAGATGTAGAAGACCAAATTGTACTATCCAATATTTTAATAGAAAAACTTACCGGCACATTAGGGGCAGCCTCTAACACATTGTAGTTAATCGTTATTATTATTCAATATAATATTGCGTCACAAAGATTATGAAAGTAAATCGTGTTGTGAAATTGAGTTGTTTTCGCTTCTTTTTGAGAAGCATTACCTTTATTTTGTGGGATTCAAATTTGCAAAAAAAACAATGGAACGAGTATAAGTCACAATATGATAATGGAGCATATATATAAAAATTCCAAATATTTGTTATTCGACTATAGTTACTAGAGAAGTCAAATAACTCATCAACATTGTTTTTCATTTAATTAATTAACTACATGAGCCTAATATTTCCTAAACTATTTTTTGTTTTGTATGAAAGTGTACTTCTCGAATATAAATTTGTTTTCAATTTTCAGTTACTTCATCATTTAAATCGACAATATTCAATTTTAGTTTCACAAATATTTTCAACGAATAAATATCGGGATGGGTACAAATATATATCTTTTCTATGAATGTTGTGCGTCTTTTCTACACTTATGTATTTGCAATTGTTTATTTAACATCGTATTTGGATGATAATTTAATTTTTGTTATTTAAATAATTCACTCTTGTTATTAATTTGTAAAACTATTTTAAATATTTACTTCTTCTTAGCCACATACATGCATGGCATCCACTTTCTTTTTAAACATGAAAATTATTCATAAGATTTGCATCACAACCTTTCAATCTATTCATGATGGAACAGCATATATCCTTTTAAAATAGTAATTTTTGGCAATAGCAATTGTATATGTGCCCATCGTATTGGAGAGAGAGATGGGTTGGCTAATATCAAATTGATTGTTTCTAAGGTCCTATGCAACTAAGTTATTTTTTCAATTTTCAAAGTTCAAAAAGTCGATTCAAACTGTTAGATGTGATATCTATATAAAAATGTGCTTGGAGACCAAAATTTTAAATTTTTTGGAATTATTTTACTATTCATTAAGCCACATTGAAAATCACTGATCCAACAGTAGTTTAACAAAACAATAAAACGAGAAGTCATAGCTGGACCAGCGATTTTCAAAGTCAAATCATAGTCTTGTCCTCGTCCATAGAAAAAATGATTCTTGGCGCAAGGATAAATCTCTGTTATGGTTTTTTCGCATGCTTTTTATCCACAGAGAGAGGTTATATCAAAAACAAGTAGTAATTTTACAAAATCCTATAACCCTTAAAAATAGCCCCATATATACATTAGTAAATCAAGATAATTAGACCAAATAAACTTAATAAATTACAAACGTAGTTACATGTTCTCAGTCAGTTGATCTATAATACTCAATTTAATTTACATATTCTCAGTCCAACTCTATATATTGCCTACTGCTTACAAATCCCTGAGGATCAGCCACCAACAAAAAAAAAAATTTCTCTGTTTTTAGTTTAAACAATATTTTTAGCTTGAATTAATTCCGAAAAGATTTGCAAGACCTTTAACATAAAAACAACTTCACACCGAATGGAAGTAGTTGCGGCTATTTGATATCTCTCTCATACAGAAAATAAGTAACAAATCTTTATAAACTACAAGATATCTAAAATTACTAATTTTGACAAATAATTGTAACCAATATAAAATTACCAATTTCACATCAGGCTTTTTAATGATACGGTATCTACGCAAGGCAAGCTCTGCAGGATAGAGACGGCTTGCCACTTGGATTGCGAGGTTTATCATCTCAAACACGTTGAGATCACAATTATCCATCATTTCCTTAAACTTTCTTTCCATCTTCCCGATCGCAACTATCATTGAAAAAAGATTTTGAGATCAAGTGAGAAAGGTATTATAAGGTGAGATTAGAAACAGAATTGACAAGTCATGCAAAGTTGTATATTGTAGTAAGGTTATTTTGTGAAATAAGTGATAGTAGAATGGAATTTACTTATAACGGCCACTTCTGACCGAGGGGAGATACTGCCTCTATTTTACAGAAAACAGCCACAGGGAGTAAGTAACTGAAACAAAAATAGGTTTTTATTAGCTGGGACAATACCTACTATAATTCATTGGACCAAATAAAAAAAAATTACAGGATATAGGAGAAAAAATGGAAATGAAACATTATGACATTAATAAATGCCAGAATATTGTTTGGCTGAGGTACTGTGGGGTGCAATCAAATATGAGGTATAGTTTGGCTGTGCAATGTGTGGGATAGGATTGTAAAATTGTTGTAATTTCATTTTCGCAAGTAGCAATATGCATGCAGTGTGTTGTTTGGAAGAAGTATATTTGTTGTATTGTAATCATTTAATGCAATTAACTAATTAATTGGTAGCATCTACCAGGCTTTCAAAAAAAAAATTGCCAGGATTGATAAATTTCAATTGCATTTTTTGTCAGAATAATAAATTTAAGTTTTTTCATGTTAAAAGGCCCAAAAGTAACTGAAAAATATGAATTCTGAATTCTCTCTACAGATCTCGAACAGAGGTTCTACTTAATTAGTAAAACCAGCATTCAATTTTGTTATTATCCTAACTTACACAAGATGATATCTAACAATTAATAATTTATTTAGTACTACTACTGAGAGAATCACGATTACATAGTTCAAAAACTAGAAAGAATTAATATTTTACTTTGTTTTTTTGTAGCCTTCGATTCCAAATTGAAACAGCCTTATTGATCCCATGAAAAATCAGAAACTTCTAATTTTAGTCAATATAAGAAGCATGAAACGATATTAAACTATATACGAATTTCATTAATTCTAGTAATTCCGTTATGATGATTGAACTTTTGGGGTACAAACATTTATGAAAATAATTAAGATACTATTTCAAGATAGTTTTTATTAGTAAATAAGAAAAAAAAAATGAATTGCTTTCCGCAACCGATGATTGCGATTGTCAAGAAACGAGTTTATATATGTGATGACATTATGTTTTTATTTTCTATAATATTATCCAATCAATCTAGTACATACTTTTAAGATCAGACGATCCAAATTTTAAAAAAAAAATCTTATAATGTAGGTTGCAAAAGAACAACTCAGAAACATTCTACCATTTTTATTGCCTTGTATATACAGAGTGTATATATCCTGGCAACAATTCCACATGTCACTCTTCATAATTTACAGAGGAATCGTACCAATTTAATATTAGATCAAATAATCAATTTGTTAATTTTACTTCTTTCATTTCCATTTTTTTTAGTTGTGTACATATATACGTACGTAAAAGGGCTACTATTATATTACGATCCTTTTTTTTTTTTTTTCAAAAGTGCCTAAAGGACTGTTTTGGTGTTAAGCTCTTGACCTCACAACATAAAGTAAGATTGAAATGAAGAATTAACAATTAAAAATATTGTTGAATGAGAAGGAACTAAAACTCGTTCAAAATAATATTGCATTAAAAAAATCAATAAACTGCAAGAGAAAACTATAGAAATTTTCAATACAAAATAGGACATCATTAACCGACTAATCATCCATCATCTCATCGGCAAGAACATTGAGCAACTCAGCATTCAGCATCCTTTCCCTTGCATGCAATTTTATCGAGTCAATCCTCAACATTTTAGCCTTAGCCTCCAAATCATGCGCTCTCAACTTCCCAATCCGAGCAAGCACATCCTCAACTGAAGAAACCCCCCTTGGACATCTTTCTGTACTGATGAAGTCCTTGATCAACCCCTCTAAGTAAAAGTGAGACCTCTCCACATCACCACCATTTGCCATAGTGCCATTGACCAGGCCACCATTGGCCGCACCACCATTTGCCACCCCATTTGCCTTCGTTAGTGAACCTAACTTTGTGATTTTTTTCTTCCGTTTACCGTCACTCTTTTTCCCCGCATCACAGTCCATTTCATGTAAAGACCCATTTTTTGATGCACTGCTGCCATCTTCAAACAACTTAGTGCACAACTCAAATACAGCCTTTTCATGAGGATCAGAGAAATTGAAATTGGATCCTTTCTTTTTCTTCTGGTTATGATTAAACCTCAATTGACGAATCTTGTTGAAGAGTTGTTTCTCAACGACAGGGAAGCTAATAGACCCACTTATACCCGAGAGAAAAGAAGCATAATCCTTCACAGGAGGAAGTTTATTATTTCTGACCTGATACTCACACAAGGCATTTAGGAGGGTCATTTCATCCTCCAGACTCCAAATTCGCTGGGCCACCGGCAACTTCTTGGTGGGAGACTGATATGGTGACAAAAGCTTCTGCTTCTTCTGATCAGGTTCAGATTCAGGTACCTTCACCGGCGACTTCGGCTTGTCCACTTGCTCTTGTTCCTCCTCTTCTTCTTCTTCAGAAGAATCCTCCGATTCTGAGGGTTTGTGGGAAGTTTGTAGGGTTTTGACCGGCGACTTTATCTTCTTCACTTCCTTGTGTTCCTTCTCTTCCTCCTCCGCCTCCTCCTCTTCGTCTTCTTCAGATGAATCCTCCGATTCCGAGGGTTTCTGTGGAGTTTTTAGGCTTTCAGTCGGCGGTTCGGGTTTGGTATCGGACTCGGATCCGGAGTCGGAGTCTGATTCGTCGTGCTCGGTAGGTTTAGGGGTTTCAGCACGGGGAGGGTTGCGCTGTGCAACGTACTGCTCTGCGTCAGACGAAGAGTCATCGTCGGACGACGAGGACTGAGCGGCGGCGGCGGCGGGTGCTGGTGTGCTTTTTCTCTTGGGCGCCATGGAAATACGAAACGCTCTAAGCTAGGGTTTATAAAATAGACGGAAGAAAAATGAAAAATGGTGAGTTCATTGGTGCTGGTGAGCTTTTCCTTTATCAACCCTAGGGTTTATAAAATAGTCGGTGAGTTCATTGGCTAATTCGGGCGGTGCCGGATCCTAAAATTAACTCAAATTGCCAATTCATTTAATAATCCGGATCTAAATTTAAAATTTGAAGTTATTTTAGTGGATCCGAACTGAAAAAGAACATGACAAAAATATAATGATAATAATAGAAGGCCTAATTTGTAATAAACCGAAGAAAATAAGTTTCCTATAACCGCTGTCCGAATTGAGTTCAGATTCGTGACTCAAATTTTGATTTTGGATCCGTTCGAATATTAAAATAACCAGTTAGTTAAACTTTAGCTAAATTGGTCAGAATTTTAATCTAAAAAAATGCTGTGAATTTTTTTTCAATCCAGACCCGTTCTTTTCTCCCCATATAATGCACAAGATATTTATCCATAGTCTTTTTAAATAATTGTTTTGCCATTTCTGCTTATATTTCTGAAAGAACAAACACTTTCTTTTTTATTTATGATTTATCTTATTTTGAATTTTCCAAAACCGTCACTAGTATCAAATTGTAAGATAAATAATTGAGTTGACGATTATAATTCTTCGTTTAATAAAAAATTAATTGGATTAAAAAAGATAGCAAAATAAAACAAGTCGAATTTTACTTTATTTAATCTTTTATTGTAAAGAAATGAGTTTTCAAATATAGTAGTGTTAAAATGCACTATTGGTTGTGGGCTCCAATTATATTCAACATTATTTTTTTCTGTTTTCAAAGTTCGATCAGTCGATGTAAACCGCTCAAAATGGATCTTCACACTAAAATGTGCTTGGAAACCAAATTTTACATTTTTTTTGAAACTTATTACTATTTTTTCAAATATTATTTTATACTCAATATATTATACTTTTGTTAGAGTACTAAAAAATATTAATTTATACTCAATATATTTATACTAAAGAAATGAGTTTTCAAATGCGAACGTTTTACACAACCTCACTTTGTTACTTTTTTAGAGAGGAACCAATAATTTAGTTTTGTGTGGAAAAAGAAGGTTTATTGGAGTTCTTAAAGCAGAAAAATATTTTGAGCACAGACTGTCTTTTGATGGATCTTTTTTTTTTATTATTGCATAACCTTTTGGTATCCTTTTCCCAATCATTATCAATAACTAAAGCTATTTTACAACCTCACACCATTATTTATTTGTATGCCCATTGTTTTGTGCGACTGATTAAAATAAATGAAAGAACTAATAATTCTCTTCAGACTATTACTTAACCTACCATTTTGTAAAATTAAAAAAAAAAATGGTCATCTTACTACCATTTTTAAATTATTAAAAGGGATATAGGCTAATTTGACAATTAATTTATTTGGACAACTATGAAAATTAATCTAACATATATTAAAATTTAAAGGTAAAAATTGCATATATCTTCTTAACAGTCTAGATAGATTTTGCATCGGTGTCATTTATAAATTGATTAGTCATCTAACAGACGTTTATAAATTAATAGTTCAATTTTATTAAAGCTTAATTAATGACTAAATAATTTTCAAAATACATCAAATGTAGTACACAATTTATCTATACGAAAGAAAAAATATATAAAATTTTATTTTTTAAATTTAATAATTATTCTAACATTTATTACGGTTGTTATATAAATACGGTATCAATATATTCTTAATAGATCTATTGGGTTGCAGTCAGGACCATATTTTCAAATGGCACAAATAAAATTCTTACTTTCTTATTGAAAAGAAATTGAGAATCAAGTCATATATAATTGTTAAATTACTTGGGAACACAAAGCAGCTTGAACAAACCTTGTCAGTTGTCACCATGAGGGATAAATCCAGCAATTCAAGTGAATATTCTAAAAAATTTCTGTTCACTTGTTTGAAGAAATGGCTTTTAAATTGAATCATCAAATGATTTAATGTTAACCAGCATTCCTTAACATGATGTTCATACAAGTATAGTGGAGTGCGGTAGAAAAATGAAATAAGTTTTTGTTCTAACACAAGAGATTACTAAAAAAATATCGTTTTTTGTATTCTTTTTTCGCAAATGTTTTTTTAACCCTTCTGCGAAATGAAGCAAAAAAACTCGTCAGTTTCAAGACTAGAACAAATTGTACAAACATTTCACGACAGCTCCATGACCCAAGAACAAATTAGAAGGCACCAAAAGCCAAGCTTTCTCAAGTTCACCAAAAAGTTCCTCATTACAAAATATAGGGCACTTTTGTAAAAAAATAATAATAAAAATAGAAGGAACAGAAGTAGTTCAACAACAACAACAGCCAAACTTTTAGTCACAAACAAGTTGGGTTAAAATTTAAAATGCACCGAATTAGTTCATCATTAGAAAAATATATCAAACCCTAGTACCCTACTAAATCTAAGATCATTTTTTTGTTCAAATATAAGACATAAAAAACTATATATCATAGGTCATAGCACCACCTTCCAACATATTTTGATGGAAAATTATTTAACAAAAAATAGGTGCATACGAAAAATGCCCGAGTGTTTGATAATTACTGCCATCATTGGGTATTTCATTTATGTCAAGCTCAAGAAATTGATCTATTCTATGCAACTTTAATATCAACTAATGAATATTATTTTGAAGTGTTAATCCCTCCAATGCAAAGGAGAAAAAAATGAAGCACTTAGAAGACAAATAAAAGCAGAAAAAAAATGAATCTATTTCTAGCTAGTTTTGAGTAAGCTCTAAATCAAGAACCCTAATTAAGCATGCAATGAATTTATCATTCCTCTTTCTTGACTTCTTCTGTTGGTTTTAGAAGACCAATCTCCTCCATTTGTTGTTCAACTGATACAAGACCAGTCTGTGCCAGAAACCTACAACAAATAAAATCGATGAGAAATAAGAACCATATCACCAAAAAAAAAAATGTAAATAGAAAAAATTGCTATATGCTGAATAACTAGTGCTATTAATTGGGTATTTTATCTAGTCAAGCTCAAGGATTTCAAATTACAGATACATATTGAAATAAACTTCAAACTGTTATAAGCTTGACTATAACTCCATTATGCAATTATGCCATAAATTAAGTTCCAATTTGCAGTCAATTTCCAGTTCAGTCCATTGTTGATTCTTTAACCTAAAATTGTTAAATAAAAACCTGTTTACCTAAATTGTTCAGCTTACTAAATTCATGGTTGTTTGGAGTGTCTGTGTGTGTGTGAGAGAGAGAGAGAGAGAGAGAGATTACCCACTAAGAAGAATGAAAAGCACTGCACCAATGGCAACAAGAAATGTGACATGAGCAACAATTACAAAATCACTAGAAGAGAAGGCAAGAGCAAACATGGCGATAAGAGAGACTCCCAACAATAGAAATATTCCCTTCAGAAAAAGCCATGTCGGACTCTATATAACAGGTGATATATAACAACATTAGCAATGAATAACAAAACAATGGCAGCTACTGGTATCAAATACAACCAAAATTGAGTTAAATTTGAACAAATAAATTTCCTTCATTTATTTGGATTGTTAAATGCCAAATCCATGTTTTAGGCACCTGATAATGCTTGATTTATTGCTTAATCTCGGATACCTAATTTCACTGATACAAGCAAAATGTACTGGTACATCGAATAGAAAATATTAACAAAATGAGACTGGAACCAACATTGACACCAGAAGCCAAGGCTCCCATCAGCACAGCCTCAGTAGAAGATACATCTTTCGACTCTTCTTTTCCCATTCAAACTAATTTACTGCGTCGATCAAACCCTAATCTGTAGAAAGGGAAGTCAAACAGTTGATTTAATTAAGGTAATCAAATATCTCAAAAAGGAACCAAAATTAAGGTAATCCGAGGGTAAATAAGAAAAAATGAACCTCTCTTTTGAAGAATCGATGAACAAAATTAGAATGAACAAAATTGGAAGCTGATTCCTCCAACTCTTCCTTCTAATTTGCTAGTTTGCGACTAACTGATTCTTCAGATTTGATTTTATTTGCCGATTTTGATCCTTCAGAAGCAAAGAAAGGCGTCAGTCAATTTATGGATGATCGGAACTCGGAAGGGAGATTTGGTGGTAGCGTGACTAGCGTCAGTGAATCTCACGGAATATAATAGAACAAAGAGAAGAAGATGGTTAAATCCGAACCGTTCTTTTAACTTCGCATGAATCTCACAGCAGACTCCCCATAGTTTCTACTTTCTATAGGCAATGGATTGAGTTTGACCCGGCCGAGAATAATCTAGGCCGTTCATTCATTTTCAGTGGCACGTACAGTGAAACCAAGAATGTAACAGGTTAAAATTGTAGAACAATTGAACACGGCTTTCAGGCTTTGCCTTTTCGGATCATATGAAAATATTTCGCAGAGGAAATGAACACCAGAGAGAGAAGGTGCATGAACTTGTGCGTGCCAGCGGGAGAGGTCGTGGGGACCACCGTTAATATCATCCAATTAAATAGACAGCGCCAAAACAGCCCAAAATACCCTCTCCTTTTCTGCGTAGGATCTCCTATGACATTTAACATTGTGGTGTCTGCGTAGAAGAACAATTTCAGTTAATTTGTTTACTGTCGTACGAAAGGTTAGTTAGTTATTTAGATAGTTAGATATGTTCATATTACTGCCGATACATTTAATTTTGTATTAGCATTTTCATAAGGATCCTATCAAGATTTATATTTGTGTACACTGTTGACAAATGATTGTTCACATATTTGAAAGGGGGGAATTTCACGTATACCCTTCAAAACCTTCAAAATTACGTATTTCCCCCTCTAAATTTTAAAATTACATATTTCCCCCTCTAAACTTCAAAAATTCACATATTTACCCATTTTATTATATTTTATATTAAAACACATTCTAAATTAATAAAATACCCATTTTACCCTTTAATAAAAGTATAAAACGTCCCATCGAATTGAAATTTAAATCTGAAGGGTTCCTCTACCGTCCGGTTTGTTCGCATCGCAATATGATATGTTCGTGTTCGCTTCAAGATTCGTGCTGATGTAGTGCGCACGTATCTTAAAGCAGTTTTGATATGCATGCATTGCATCAATATCTGTGCACGTTGCTTCAATATTCGTGCGTGCTCGCTTCAAGATTCATGCTGACGTAGCACACACAGATCTTAATGCAATTCGGACATTAGAGAAACCTTTTAGATTCAAATTGGAGTCAGATGGATGTTTTATGATTTTTAATAAAGGGTAAAATGGGTATTTTATGAATTTAGAATGTGTTTTAATATAAAATATAATAAAATGGGTAAATATGTGAGTTTTTGAAGTTTAGAGGGGGAAATATGTAATTTTAAAATTTAGAGGGGGAAATATGTAATTTTGAAGTTTTTGAGGGGTATACATGAAATTCCCCCTATTTGAAAGTGAATATCCTTTTCTATAAATCTCTATTTAATTAGAGGAGGGTTCTAATGCACTCAAAATTCTATGCTTCTATTTGCATCCAATCATTTATCTCTTTAAATTTCATTTTCAAAGTCCGAATAGTCGATCCAAACCGCTCAACATAATCTTCATAATAAAATATGTCTGGAGACCAAATTTTATATTTTTTAAGATAGATACAAAATCATTATTTTAAGGAGATTCTGGACAATCCGATAAAGTGATTTTGTACCTATTTTAAAAAATAGTAAAAAAATTCTAAAAAATATAAAATTTGGTCTCCAAGCATATTTCATTATGAAGGTCATATAATCGGTTTGGATCGACTGTTTAGACTTTGAAAATAAAGATAAAAGATTGAATGCAAATGGGAGCATAAAATTTTGGATGCGTTGGAACCCTCCTCATTTAATTAATAGTTGTAGAATAATCATCGGCTAAATTGTGTCCAATACTCTATATATAATTTATGTTCATCTTTATAAATATTTTTATATCGTTCTTTACACCCATTTTTTTTTAGATTTGGAAAAACAAATGAAAATAGTTTTTACATGGGTTGTTTTTTGAACTTTGTTCCGGCAAAAGAAATATCTATTGAGGAAATGTTGATTTTTCTAGTGACAGAATTTTAATGATTTTTTTTTTTTGCATCAATCAATTTTGAATACAATTTTTTTTAAATCCTAAAATTTGTATAGTACAAAATAGAGAAGGAAATACGTGACACGCCGTGATTTGGTCACGTGACGTGATCAACTTTTTTATTTCACGTGACGTGACGTGACGTGACCAAAATGGTGAAGGATGGTCACGTCACACGAATGGTCACGTCACGCGTAGTCACGCCGTGACCATACGTGACGTGATCACACGTGACGTGACGTGTCGTGACGTAATTAGTCATATCAATTTTTTTTATATTTTAATTTAAATTGTTGAAAATTTAGAAAAAAATATAAAAAATTCTAAAATAAGTAAATAATGTTGTAAAGATTATTTTTTTAGAAAATGTTGCATCTAACAACACTTTAAAAATTCAAATTACAAACATATATTAGACTAAACTAAAGAAAATAAAAATCATTACTATAGGAGTACCAATATCATTGAATTTACACTAAAATAAAAATCTGAATACTTTATACATATAAAAAAAGTTGGATATTCTATATTTCATACCGTGACGTGACGTGACGTGATCACATGACGTGACGTGACGTGACGTGACTGGTTCGCGTGACGTGACGTGACGTATATTTTCACTGGAATGTGGTCACGACACGCGAATGATCACGTCACGCGTCATGCGAGTCACATCACGTAATCGACACATGTGACGTGACGTGACGTTAACGTGACGTGACGTTCCGTGACGTAACTAGTCACGCCGTGACAAATTTCCTTCTCTACTACAAAACAACATGACGTAGAATATTTATAGAAAATTGATATCAATCATGATAAACGAGAAAAGAAGTATGATCAGACATATGAAAATCTTTCAAACTTAATCATCTGGTCACAAATATAACATATGAAGAAATTGTGTTTGTGGTTATATGATATTAGCTGAAATGATAAAAAAAAAAAATAGATTCAAGTAAAAAATGAAATAATATATCAGTTTGCAGCATGCAAAATTGAGGATACATAATCTGTCTTCTTACATCTTTTATATTACCGATGTTATTACTTAAATAGATTTAAATGCCTAAAAAGTAGGGGTGTAAACGGATACTGATTATCTCCGGATAATCCGCTCCGAATCCGCTTATTATCAGTATCCGGATTAAACGAATACGGATACTTGCGGATACGGATACGGATAATTCCGTGAGGATATAAACGGAGCGGATATCCGTATATATCCAGATTCAAAATTTAATCTTTCAGCAGCTTTTAATTCATTTCACCCTTGCGAAATTCCTAAAAAACATACATATTCGTTTAAGTCCAATAATCTTGGTAGAAAAATCATATAATCTATTAGGATAATGGATTGGTTCTCTGAACCAATAAGCAATTAGTCATACATAATCATCACTGTGCAAACTTAAAAGTCTATTAAATTTTTGTCAATTTAGGTAATCAAATTAGGTAATTTAAAATTATGAAATTTAGTAGAATTACTCAATATTCGACAATTATCCGCTCCATATTCGTATTCGAATCCGTATCCGTGGATTATCCGTTCTGTATCCGTTTAAGACGGATATAGTTTTCAATTTTGATATCCGTTTACTATCCGGATATGAAAAACGAATGCGGATATGGTATTAGCATTATCCGCTCCGAATCCGCTCCATTTACAGCCCTACTAAAAAGTACCTATTTATGAGAATTTACGTCGCAAACTTCTTTTAAACTATTTGTTAATCATGTCATGATCTAACTTATATATAAATTCATTGATTTTATAACAGACTAAACATCATTCTTCTCTTTAATTTCCATTAAAAAAGGTACATAAATGTAATAATTTTCTAGCTTTGGTGTTTAAAATGAGTTTGTTTGTTCAGAGTGAACAAATATACCAAAAAAGGTGTTATAATTATTTACTTAAGAATACTACAATAGAAAAATATGGCATTTACTTTGTCATGCTCTTTAAAATTGTCAAATTAGAGCATAATATATTATTAAGCACATGTTGTTCCTTTGAAGAGAGAGTCTTTTTATTACACAAACTATATATTTTTATTTGTTAATAAAAGTAAAACGAGTACTTTATAATTTTAAAATTAGTTTTATTTAAAAAAATCAATAAACTGGGTATACTTGTGAGTTATGGAAATTTGGAAGGATAAATTTGATATTATGAATTATAGAGGGGAATACTTAATTTCGAGTTTTTTGAGGGCTATATATGAAATTTCTCTTGGTGCTGGACTCATGAAATTAAATCTGCTGCGATTCCCAAGAGATGGTAGGATCCTGCTTTTTCATATCCAACACTTAATTTTTTTTGAGATTCGTGCAAGAAAATCAGTTTATTTCTGCTGGACTCGTTGGCATCCAAAATCACAACTCGCACTACTCTCCTTCCACAATTCATTCATGGCGCCTCTCCTCTCCTTTCATCCCCAACAAACCCTAATCCCGACCTCCTCTCTCCTCTCCAGTCGCCAAATCCAAACTCACATCCACTTCCTCGGCCGCCCCGCGCTATTTTCCCGCGTTTCACTCTCTACTCGGCTTGGCTCGAGCCACTACTACTACCACCACCACCAGCTAGAGGAGCTCCTAAGCCGAGCCGATGGATTTCTCTACACAATCGCTGATGCAGCGGTGGCGGCTCAAGAATCCAAACCTAACGAGGATTGGTTCTCTGGCATCGCTAGCTACATGGAGATCATCTTGAAGGTTATTTTTGTAATTTCGAATAATGCGAAGGACCGGGCAAAATTAGTTTCTTTTGGTGTGGATGAGATCGAAATTTTTGTGAATCAATTAAATTATTGCATATTTAATCAATGAATTCTGGCAAGTATCTGGGATTTAGGGTTTAATAGCCCAATTTGCAACACTGAAAGCTGTAGAAGTAAGTTTTTGATGAAGCAATTAAATATTTACTTGATATGCTTTTAAAGTTCCAATAATTATAAAAAAAAGAATTAGTCTTTAAAATCTTGGTTTGTCACTAGTTGCATACTTACCAATGAAAGAGTTTCCTTTCTGCATAATCCCTTTACCTTAGATAGTAAAATCACACTAATTTTTATCCAATTTATGTAGGAACAACCATTAATAGAAACCAGCCATAAAAGTATAGTTTTATAGGATGAGTTTCACTTGTGGGTCTTTTACAATATACTAAAAAGTTTGTCAATTTCCATGTTTTCTTAAAAAAATGCACAAAATGCCCTCACTGCACTCTAAATGCAAGATTAAATAATAGAGGTTTAGTTTGGTCACTTCTTGACTTGAAAAGGATGTGGAGAGAAGTATTGCCATGTAGATCATTCCAATTTTTTCTAGGGACATTTGACAAAATTTGGGTAAAATTGCTACAATCAATTTAGGCAAATTTAATTTTTTCCTTTTAATTTTTTGCACAGATATTGAAAGATGGTTTATCTACACTGCATGTACCTTATGCATATGGCTTTGCAATAATTCTTCTCACAGTTCTAGTAAAGGCTGCCACATTTCCTCTGACAAAGAAGCAGGTAAAACTTCTATCATATTCTTCTTTTCTCTAAAATACTCTTTTAAGTCCAATTAGTTGACCATATTTCCATATGCCTTTTCTTTTCAATTTGTGGACTAAGTTCAATTTTTGGACTAATTTTTGGTGTAGATGGAGTCAGCATTAGCCATGAAAACACTGCAACCACAAGTCAAAGCTATCCAACAGCAATATGCTGGTGATCAGGTAAGAATTTGGTACATACCAGTCTGATTTTATGTTACTATGATCCCGGTTCATGTATATAAGAAGATACATCAATAGAGGCAGCTTTCCATTCGGTGCAAAACAGTATTAGGAGCATGCAACCATTTGTCAAATCTAAATTAAATCAATTTAGTTTGAAATATTTTTAAATTCCATATGTACTTATCTATTTATAGGAGAGGATACAGCTAGAAACAGCTCGATTGTATAAGGTGGCTGGTGTAAACCCTTTAGCAGGTACATCAATTGCTTGTTTACTAAATTTACATACTGGACTCTTATTCATCATACATGAGAGGTCGTAATTATTTGTTAGATGTATAATTTTTCTTACTAGTTCCAATTTGACCTCTCGTTAAAATTGGTTTTAATTTATCAGGTTGCTTACCTACTTTGCTCACAATACCAGTTTGGATAGGGCTGTACAGAGCTCTCTCAAATGTTGCTAATGAGGTATACTAGTTGCATACTTTTCTTATGATATGCTACTTCTTATTAATGGGGAAATTTCATTTATACCCCTCAAAAATCTCATCGAGATTTCTAGTCAGTTCCAGCTAACCCGTCGATCCAGTTGGTTTCAGAAGCATTACATATTGCCCCCTCTTAAATTCATAATATCTTATTTGCACCTCTACATTTCAAAAACTCACAAATCTACCCAATTTATTTCCTTTTCTATTAAAACTCATTTTAATTTAGAAAATTCCCATTTTACCCTTTCTTAAAAAATAAAAATGTGTGGTATGTGTAAGAAATTTTTTTGGCCTTCTAATTGGTTGGTTTCGAAGGACAAATGGTTCAATTCTCTACTTGTGACACATACACAGTGCCATTTAGGCATACACTTGTGTGCACGTTACAAGTAAGAAAATGAACCATTTGTCCTCATAACATGCCATTTTTTTTTTAATAAAAGGTAAAATGGGTACTTTATAAATTGGTTTTTGAAATTTGGAGGGGTAAATATACTATTATGAATTTTAGAGGGGCGTACATGAAATCCCCCCCCCCCTATAAATTTACTGGAGTTGTCATCTTATCTTTCTCATTTCTTAACAAATACAAGGGGCTTCTTTCTGAGGGATTCTTTTGGATTCCTTCTTTGGCTGGTCCCACCACAATAGCAGCTCGGCAAAATGGTAGCGGCATATCTTGGCTTTTTCCTTTTAAAGTGAGTGGACCCATTTTTTATCCTCGCTCGTTTTCTTTTTCTAAGAAAAAAATTACATTCCAAAGAAAATTAAAATGCACAAACCTATTAAAGATTGTGAAAATCACATAATCTTACTATAATTGCTTTTGATATATGACATGTAAATAAGAGCCGCAAAAAAATGCTGCATAACTCAAATAGTAATGAATTAAAGTACATATTTTTTTTCTTTTGTGTCAGGATGGCGAACCTCCTCTTGGATGGTCAGACACATTAGCGTACCTTGTTCTGCCGGTTCTTTTAGTTATAACACAGTATATTTCAACTCAGATAATACAAGGATCAAGATCACAGGTGGGACTATTGTCTTGATTTCAGTGGTGCCTGTACAAATTGTCAATATATCAAGAAAATCCCCTTGAATGTGATAAATATTGAAGATGTTCTTCCAAACCATGGAAAATACCCCAGTTACCTTTGTTTTATCTGTTTAGAGATATGCAGCAAAGGTAGATGTGATTAAATTGTGTTTGCTCGGGTATAAATCAGATTCCTCTTCTTGGAGGGGGGTATACATGATATTTGACATTTTGCTGGGGATTTTGGTGAAAAAAATGCCTTAATTAGTTCTATGGTTGCATTTGTTACTGAATGTGTTATATAAATTTTACATTTGTAGAGCAATGATCCAAGCCAAAAAAGCGCTCAAACTATAACAAAATTCCTTCCGCTGCTGATTGGTTATTTTGCACTGTCCGTTCCTTCTGGCCTGAGTCTTTATTGGTGAGAAGGTGTTCTCCTATTTTCAGCCATTTTTTCACACATAATTATGTGTGCCCATCATATCTCTTACATTAGTTCGTATTGGTACTTAGGTTGTGCCTTAACCTGTAAGTATACTGAAGGACCCAAATTATGTGAAGGCTCTTTAATACTGTAGGTTGTACCTTAACTTTAAGTATACTTTGGTGAAGTTTAATTATCTTGCATGATTGGTATATTACCAACTTTTAGAGGCATTTATGAATTGTGCACTTTTATTTTCGTTGGGCTTTAAAAAGTTTCTCATTCTATTCCTTCTGATGTAGAGCATTGCTCTTTCTTCATTATTTGAAAAAGTGTTGACTAAGTCAATTTATTTACCTTTTAGGCTTACAAATAATATTTTGAGCACAGCCCAACAAATATTGCTTCAGAAAAATGGAGGTGCAAAGAATCCTGTTAAAGAATACATTGAAATGGTTTCTAGAGATGATCAACAGATACCAACAATAGATGTTTTGAAACCTCGAATTGAAAAATCAAAGTCCAGTCAGGATTCATTTCAAGAGGGAGTACGCCGTGGTGAAAGGTGAGTACTGAAATGTTTATTAATTAATATCTTATTTTGAAGGTTTCTATAGGTTTTAGGTTGTTATTGTGCCACACCTTATGTTTTGTGGGCAGATTTCAGATACAAAATATTGATGCCCCTTCATCGTACATCCTTTTGAAAACATTAGTACTATCTTGCATACATTGTGTATTAATAGATGTATCTTCATTGCTCAACATTTACTTCTAAATAAATCACAATGCAAGGAGGCTGGCTTGGACAGTTTCTTCTATAGTTAAGAGAGTAGCAGTCTAGGTGTGTGATATAAATGTTTTGTATGGGCATATCAGTTATTACTAAATTTGCAGCTACACATTGGGTACTTCAAATCTCCCAGAAAATATAATAATTTCCTTTTTATGTAATTTGCTATTATGTGCAGATTTAAGCAAATAAAAGAGGAAGAGGAGAGGAGAAAGAAGCTAAAACTGGAATCTGATGCGCTTGGTCAGAGGTAACCTGATCTGTTGAGTCAACCAATGAGCCTGAGATAATCTTAATTCATCCTTCTAGAAGTGATTTTTTTTTCTTTTGTTTTTTATTTTAACAATATTTGTTTAGGTTCAGACAAATAAAGGAGGAGGAGGAGGAGAGGCGGAGCAAGGAAAAAGAAGAAGAAAGGGAGAGGGAGAAAGAAAAAGATAACGATTCATTGACTATTGTTGAAGAAAAATCAAACCATGAAGAGTTAAATGAAGATGAAACGGATAATATGCCTATTTCTCTTAATGGAGGCCTTGGTCATATCTCTGACAAATCTGTTACAGATGGCACAAATCAAAATGGTAACTCAGTTGTCTCCAAATCTTGTCTTGTTTTCTCTATTTAATCATAGTAATTGCAATTGTTTTGAACTTATTTGATTCTCATCTGATCTTTGATTAATAAAATTTTTTTCAAAATTTTAATTCACTTATTTCAGGTGGAAGTAGCTGAGGTTTTACTGCACATTCTTGATTTGAATAATGAAGAAACATAGGTATGTAATCCTTGGATAAATGATCATCTCTGGTTTTCATCTCGGGCCCCGGAAGCAAATGGAGAGGCTAGCTCAATTTGTATAAATATGCATCATGTAAAACTGCTGTCTAGCACACCATAAGATAGATTCGGGTAGGCAGAATTTTGTATGTGCATATTTCCATATATCATACCAATTTTGTGTACTCAAATTGATGTTTTGTCGGTAGTACATAGA
Organism: Carex arenaria; assembly: GCA_964058825.1. Taxonomy (NCBI): domain Eukaryota; kingdom Viridiplantae; phylum Streptophyta; class Magnoliopsida; order Poales; family Cyperaceae; genus Carex; species Carex arenaria. The sequence continues at coordinate 3,674 of CAXKVW010000572.1, read as the reverse complement.
GAGAGGCAGTATTTTAGGTTTTCTGCAAGTCCTATTTCTTCTCTCAATTTTCTCCTGGATTATGAGTTTGATATGATATTAAACAGGAAGCAGGATCTGTCTCATGTTTGAAGCTTCAAATTTATAAGAGAGTATGTCAGTTTTATTATCTGTTATTAACTGACATTGAGATTTGTGAACATCTTATTGGGCTGTCGAAATCTTATTGTGATTGTTATTGTTTTGAATTGGTTGGTCGTCTTCGGGATTTTGGACAAATGCCTGGAGGTTGTCAACTTACCAAATTTCTGATTTTCTGCTAAGTGGGCGGTGCTATTAAATATTTCAGAATTTTCAAAATCAATGGTTTTTCATCTATAATAAAAGTAAGTACAGGAATTTTGTAAAACAAATACCAAAATTTGGATCAGTCAATTGAAACTTTTAACTCGGGGGGGGGGGGGGGGGGGGGGGGAATGTTTGAGTGAGAATATGTTTCTATCGATATAATAGCTGGTCTTTTGTCCCTTCCGATAAGGAGATTGAGTAGGTTCGAATGTACAATGGGCATCAGGTTATACCTTTATGCCACCTTTTTCCCTGTATCCCCATACAAAATACCAACTTCCTGACAAAAGCCCCAAGACATCAAAATAACATCTTCAAATTACATTGCTTCCTCTGACCCAACTTTCCTCTCAGACTACTTGCTTACATAACCCAAAACCATGTACACTTTTTATATGTCAAAATATGTCAAAATACTTGCTTACATAATCCATTGGTGATGATCAAAATAGTGTTAAAATATATGTCAACTTTTTATATTTAAAAATGAAAAAAAAAATGATATAGATTTTGAAAATGGACGTTGGCTGAGCGGTGTATGTATTTGAAAGTTGAAGACAAAATGGAAGGGGTATCGATGTATTTGAGGCAGAAAAACAGAATAAGTTCGGTTGCATACCATAAAATTTTGCCAATTCATAAAGACTCAAATGACGTAAATATCTCAATTTGGCAAGTACATTTTTGATGAAATAATTACTTCTATAGCTATATAGCTAAAAATTATATACAGAAGTGATTTCAATTTATAGGGAGTGATGAATGATCACCAATGGAAAAAATTCATCACTCTCCAAATAAATCTTAAAATCTATACATTCCATCTGCTAACTATGCATGACACCAGGCCATGGCGGATCCATAAAGGTTCAGGGCTAGTCTGCTAACTATGCATGACACCTCTGATATAGTATATTGTTATTAAGTATGCTGCTCATGCGCATCTTTGAAAGACCCTTTTTTCCAAATAGTTCTGTTAGGAGATTAGGATAATGCTAAAAAAGGTTCAGAAACCTCCTTAACCCAAAATATAAATTCAAACTTATAAAAATGTTTAATAAATTTAAATTTAATATTGAGTAAGTTTGGTACGTCATTTACGTACTGATATACCTGGGTCCATATAAAAAAATATACGCTTTTGTAAATCCATGGAACTTTTTTATGTCCCCGTCCCCGTTTTTTCTTTAATGATGAGTTCCCCAAATTGATGAATTTAATATATAAATTTACGTTTAATTATCAAGATTTAAGGCACAACTTCTCATAATGCCAGGTGTTGGTAAATTAATTATAAAGAGCTTACATTTGCTACATACTTGACTGGAAATCCAACTTCCAAAACATGAATGAATAGAACATTGTTGTAACAGCAGCAAAAAAACTAACCTTATAGCAGTATGAAAAAGTTTTGCAAATCCTTTGTTGATGATCAAAATAGAGTTGAAATATATCATTTTCTATATATATAGAAAAAATCATATAAATTTTGAAAATGGTCGTCTACCGAGTAGTGTATGTATTTGAAACTTGAAGACAAAATGGAAAGGGCATCGATGTATTTGAGGCGCAGAAACAGAATTTGTTCGGTTGCACATTAGACAATTTTTCCAATGCATAAAGACTCAAATGACATAAATATCTAAATTTGGCAATTATATTTTCGATGAAATAATTACTTTTATAGTTATAGCTAACAACTATATATATAAGTGATTTCAATTTATAGAGAGAATAATGAATTAATACTGTGTCATGATCACCAGTGAATTAAATTCATCACTCATCAAGTAAACCTTAAAATCTATACATTCCCTCTGTTAACTATGCAAGACACCATTCTAATTAGCACGCAACACCAAATAACATTGACAAACTGTAATCCAAATAAGTAAAGCATTGTGAGACATAGCCAATGACAAATTGAATTGTAATTCAAATATCCAACACTTGAAAATGAGCAACCTGTTTATAACAAAAAGGAAAATGCATCACTTTTCATAATATCATGTTGGTATAAATCTTCAGAATATTCGGATAGTTATAAATGATCTATAATTACTAAGGCAATTACAAGAGCATTTAATTTTCAGTTTTCTTGGTTGTATAGTTAATTACATTCTTCGGTTATAAATAGAAGAGTAACGATCGAGGGTCAAAATTAATGGTTTTTTTTTTCATTGGTATTATTTTATTTAATGACAATTCAATTTTTCACCGAAAACCCTAGAAATTTGTCGATGGCCTTAAATTTATACCAACACCTCAAAAACGCTTCTAACATCACCAAGTTCTAATTCCCAAAAAAAGGATGTTTTTAATTACCTCTCGTCTTGCAATCTGCCTTCTCTAATAAGTCTCTTAATTAGTATAAAAGGACAGGAATCCAAAAGATGCTTAAATCCATCAGTTTCCATGACAGCCTGTATGTAGATTATCTCCAGAAGCAACAAATTCAAGTACATATGTCTTTCAGCTGGTCAACAATTTACCGAATATCTGATTTCAGATTAGCGAGCAGTGCTATTGGATACTTCAGCAGCTTCAAAATGAATGTTTTTTCTTCTACAAAAAGGCATAACATGTTTTAAATGTACTCCAAGGATAAAGCTAAATATAGTAAAACTGACCAGTCTTAGGTCTTAACTTGGTCTGTGATAACATGTTTTAAATGTTACGTGTAAAACTGATCAGTCTTAACTTGGTCTGTGATAACATGTTTTAAATGTACTCCAAGGATAAATTCAAATATAGTAATTACCATATGGCCCTTCTAAACTAATTTTAGTTATGTTTTTCCAGCATTACTTTAAAGTACCATAATATAATAAAATAAGTTTTGTGCTTTTGATGAGAATCAGTAGAGCTGGATTGTACTTCATTGAACAACACTTATTTTGGACAGAATCCTTTATGACATTGCATTTCCGTAAAAAGAAAAAGTATGTAATAATTAAAAATTAGTGAAAAAGTAAAAAAGAAAAAGAAATTGAGTCCGATATTGTTCTTTCTCAAGTTGTTGTCAATGAAGCCTGGCTAGTATGTCGGGGCCGAATAACACTTTGTCGATGCTCGTGGCAATTGGAAGTTCATGACTTAGGCTTAACTCTACCTTTCCAAAAAGGTGACACCGCTAATACAGGAGAAATCTGTTTCTTGACCGCTATCCTCTTGGGTGTTGGAGAATGTAATGGCTGATTGAGGTTTCTTTTTTACCACTTCAGCAGGGGACCATTTTGTAACACTTACTATACATTCAAATGTAAGGCAATCATCCTTGACATAATCTGAGGAATCCAATTTGGTTTTCTGCATAAAGGGAATTTTAATCCCATCATTCATCTTGT